>JAFNEN010000620.1:0-516111 GCA_019343175.1 Oedothorax gibbosus | reverse complement strand
AGTTTACATGAATATATAAATGTATCTATAGATAGACAATGTTTATTATATTATAATTGACTTTCTTTTTAGTGACTGATCAAAATTTCTTCAGGCACTTGATAGTAATTGCATTTTGTATACAAAAAATAAATGCAAATTTTCATTAAATTTTTCAAAACCAAACAATACGAGGAAAATGCTATCATTTAACATTTATAATTATTTCGACAAAAGTTCTCAAACTTTTACGTTTCATGGCACCCAAATTGCCATTTAAAGCATGTTTATAATTATAAAAGTTATCACTAAAATACAACTTTTCTAAACTTCGTAAACTTTTAAAAATTGAAGTTTGCCTAAAAATATTTCTATGTATTTCAAACGCTACTTAATCTCTTTGTGTAAAATTTCTTTTTAATTCATTATAAACAGCAATTTTTTTTATATAATAATAAATTCTATAAAATTTAAAAATTAACAATCATAAACAAACTTCTAAATCAAATATGGAAACATTGATAACTTCATAAATAATGTTTAGTTTAGAAAAAATCGAGCTTTTTCTAAAAACATAAAGTCTTATAAAATTTTACATTTTATTTTGATTTTACTCAAATTGGCACACGATATTAAAGCACATTCTAAATCCCTCTAATATAACAATTGAAGAAGGATAACCATAAAAAATTGCCACAGTAAGTTATTTCTAAAATAAGTACGATTTCAAGCTTAACACTTTCAAATGAGTCAATTTAACAATAAAACCTACAGTCAAATTCGAGTTAACTTTAAGAGATTTATAAAATTTATTAAAATATATATTTAGCGAAATCAGGTCTTAACATTTCTTGATGGTCTCCTTACATATATAAATTGCGAATTATACGTTACAATCAAAGAGTTCTATAGTAGGGTAGAGACTGAAACCAGGCAACAGCACCATGGACCAACACGAAGACAATATAGGGTGGCATGTGGGGGCCGATGGCCGAGTGATTTGGAACTCAGGCCATAACGCTAGCAGTCCACGCGCTGTAACAGGTGCGGGTTCGATTCCCGCCTGTGCCCTGGGTGTACTTCCTTTATCAGTATCAAAATTATAAATTAACTAGCACTTTGCCACTCTACTCGGGCTCCGTAGTGAGCATGGCTGCCGATGGCAGCTCAGTACGAGTCGTTCCTCTACCCTACTATAGAACTCTTTGGTTACAATGCTACTCCAAGCAAGAACTTACAATCTTGGTTTATTTCATGATGCTAGGGAAATATGCAGCAAAACCAAAGGGGTCGTAACTTTAAAAAAAGATTTCCTTTAGATATTTTTAAAGGATTTTATTTAAGCTTTTATATTGCTTAAATTTTATGCGACTTTTGACGTACCCGCAGCGGCGCGGTGCGTCGAAATATGGAAACAGGTAGTATTTAAATGAATTGTCATTTGTAAAATGGGCTGAAGTCCGCAGGAAAGTTTTCGTATAGGCTTCTTCGGTTATGAAAATGTTAAGGAGGAAGCGTGAAGGGAAATTCACCTTTTTATATATACTAATTCAAAAGTAAAGTTAATTTACAACGAGTTGAATTCGATGGTCAGATTACCTTATGTCAAAAGTGAATTCGATGGTCAGATTACCTTATGTCAAAAGTAGAGGTGTGTAACACTACAAAACTTTTAATTACCACAGAATAAATCCATACATATATTTAAAGGTAATTATTTATTAATAAGGCAATTTCAATAACTTTAAGACCTAAATAGTTCTACGGCAGCTAGCGTTTGCGCATGCGCGATTTTCTAGAAAACCTTATAATGAAGTGCAACAGGTTCTGGGATCTCGTGTCACCCAATTTTTTTAAATTTTTTTTTACAAAACTAGCATTTTTGCCCTTTTGCCAAAATGGACCAAAGGAGTAAAAACTTTGTTTTTTTGTGTTGCAATGAGATTTTTGATTTTTGAAATAGTATTATTTTAGAATTATATATAAACTATAAATAGACTGTGGAGTAATATGAACAATTATTGATCACGTTAGAAATTTCATTCATTTTTCAGAAAAATTCATTTTACGCCAACTATGTAACCAACTGGCCAAAGTCGCCAAATACACACCAAAGGGATAAGAATTGATGTTGTTGTTGTTGTTTCTAATGCCACTCGGTAACCGAGCCCGGAGTAGAGAACTACCCGATTTTAAGGCGAAGTGGGGCGGCTTCTGTTTTTATTGAGCGCCACAAGGGAGGAAGTCCGACTTTTGCTCGCAGCATGACACATCCGTTTTACAGGAAGGCCGGTAACCCCCTGATCTGGTACCCCCAGAGGTATTAATTTGGTATGGATGTTGTTGTTCTCGTGTCTATGAATAATATATACAGTAAGATGAGAAGATACGGAATAAAGAGTCACTAAAGGAGACGCATTACCCAAAATATAGGGCTGCCCAGAAAATAATTAAACATGCTCGAATGCTGTGAGCTGAGGAGATTGCAAAAAAAGAAGGTATCCTTTATAATGAAGGAGGTTTATTGAAAATGATTTAGAGGTTTGGTAAAATGGTTTTTGAAGTTTTATGTGGATTTTTTAAATTTAAAATTTTTTCAGCTTGTGAATGGTTAAAACCCTAAGGCTTTAAGTAAATTAATGTAGAGCTACAATTTTTTTTTCCTGTGTTGAAACATATGCGATTAACAAAAGTTGGTATGGGATAAGGTCAAGTGGGATTAGATTTTTTTTTTTTAAATGATGAAGTTGAAAATTTAGAAAAAATCTTATTTTTTGGCCATTTTTATACATAAAGCTACATAACTATTTTTGTTTAACTGACAGCTCAATATCTTTTCTAACTTTTATTAATAGATGTTGTGGAAACATTTTGAAAAAAAATCCATTAAAAAATTATTTAAATTGTAGGAGGAGTAGCATTTTGAAAAAACGTTAAATTTTTTTTTTTTAATTTTTTGAAATAACTTACGTTTCAATATTAATCATTTTTTCGTATATGTTTATTGAATGTTAGTTCTTTGTAAAAAAATAGTTTAATTTGAATGCTAGCGATAAAAATACTGGATTTAACTTTTTTGGGTACCGCGTCCCCTAAATTCCTTCGAAAGTCTTGACCACTACCACTGCTATCAGGGCTGTAGAAGATTTCCACAAATGGGTCTCTCAGTGGAACCATTCTCATGTTTAATAAATTTGCTGCTTGTTATTAGGCGTGATTGTACTTTTGGGCAGTGTTTACATTGAACATATGAACCTGTCTTTGTCTGGGTGAATCTTCATGCCCTTGTATTATTCGGAACAGCTTGTGTATTATGGCCGGAATGCTATTTGGCGACTTTTGGGGTTCGTGAAAAAGTAAACACAGGGTTGCTATAGCAACAAGATTGATGTAAACATATTTTGAGTTGAACTGGAATGTTTACTAATTTAAGTACGTTTTCGTTACTTGGCTTCAAAAGGAAAGTCTCCAAATCGAGACCGGCCATAATACGCTATAGCAGTACCTATTATTCAGTTCTCAATCTGGCAATTGTGGATCATGAATTGATTTTTGCATTTATTGCATCCAAGTTAGTTTGATTACTTTCTTAAACATTTAAAATCTCCCAAAAACTATTCGAAAAAAAATCGTGGTTGCGCCATTGGCGACTTGGATTGGCGGTTACCTCAGACCTCCGCAACTTAAATTAACACATCCAATGCCACTTAGTCGAGGGTCGCAACATTTAAAAAAATCACAAAAGTTCATTCACTTATATTGTGAAAGTGTAGCAACTGGTTCAAGACCTCTATCGTTACGAAAATATTTTTAAGAGATTCCGCCCTTACTGGGAGCCTCTGTATTATTTTTCAACCCTTTTTATCGCCAAGGGAAGGATATTTCTTAAGGAGGAGGTTCGACGAACTGAAAGAGAGCCAAGGCGATCGCCAAGTTGGCGTGAAAGAGATTTAACTGACTTTATAGCTTAAAATAGGTTTTATACTTGAATGGCTAATTGAAAAAGGGGTTACGGGGGGGGGGGGGGGGTCTGTACGAGTTTTCCACCGCAGTCTTTTGTTTCGTCATTTTAGTGAAAGAAGAAGAGTGTATATAGAAACCTTCCTTTTGTACATAGGCCCTTTTTTATTTACATAATTTGTGTTTAGTATCAATTACATATTTTATTTTTTTTAAACCAATCATTGTTATTTTTGTGTGAAAAAGTGTGGGGAGACTGGATTCTTCAGTACCAATGAAAAGAGTGATAATGAGTACTAAAGTCTTCAGTATCCATGAAAAATCATTCAGATAGTTATTTAATCGTTAGCTGTGACCCCCCATGTATGGGATTGAACCAATTATCAGGTTTTAGAAAACAAAACCTGAGAAATGGTTCAACCAATACCGAAAATATGGGGAAACATTTCACCACACAAGCCGTTGTAGCTACAAGGAACCATTACTATGTTGGTTGGTAGTAGACATATATTTTCAGGCTTGTGTGCTTGGTCACAACGACCCGCTTATAAACCATCGTCAAGAAGGACAGACACGACATACACACACATACAAGACAGATGCTGCCATCTTTCGCCACCTCCACAATTTAGACATGTCCCTGAAGGGAGGGAAGTAGTCTCCAGGGTCCTGTACCCGTGGTAAATTGCGCAATGAGCGACCACAGGACTTTCGGACCCAACAGATTTAACGAGCACGTACTCCGCATATACTCGGTGGGACTTCAGTGGTACCGGGACTCAATCGCGGGACCTTCCGATCTCGAGACCGAGACGCTGATCACTAGGCTCCCCACAGCCCATTACTATGTTGAAACCAGGCACAAAAAAATTAATAATGCCCCTTATTTCTTAATCGAATCTTAGCTTAGGAAAAATACAATTAAAGGTAAACAAAATAAATTTTCCTATTAATTGTACCCAAAATCAGATATGTGTAAGTTACAATATTCTCCAACTAATAACAAGGAAACAAAAAAGCCAAGGATAACGCTTTTTGGACGTATCCCGCCAAGGATAAGATAAGATTTCTTCATCCTGTATTGAAGATAAGAGATAAATGTTACATTTCTCTATTGAAGCATTTCTTAACAATAATTGGTCTTACGAAAGTCATTCTTGAAAAATTTGAATTGAGTTATATAAAACAGTTTTTTTAAAGGAATAATTCATGTGTTTTCAAAAAGAAAAAAAAATACCATATTTTATTTCTAAAAATGATTTATACTTTGCAACTTTACGGATACATTGGTTATAACATCTTTTGCTGAGTAAGAAAACAAAATTATAATGTAACTTACTAAGCATTAATAATTGGCATAGAATTAATAATTTGACATAAATAATATTTATCATCAAACTTTGTTTTTAACTATTCAAAAGTTTGTTTTTTAAGGTTTATAATTAGGAACTTATTTTGTTCTTATTAAAGTAATTAAAGTAAGGTTTAGATTTTTTTTATTAATTGACTGCCGTTGGCTAATAATTAGTTAATAATTTACCTTTAGCAACACCTTAACAGTTGATAATTGTTATTATAATATACTACTAATTGAAATTATAGTATACTACTAATCGCTGTCAATTGATTATTTAAAATTTATCCATATCTTAGAATGGGTAAATTTCAAGTCTTGAGTGGCAACAGTTCCACAGAAATGAAAATAAGGTCACGATTGGTTAATCAACTTAGTAGGCGGAGATAATTGTGTCATACCAACTAATCACCGAAATCGCCAATGAAATCCAGGAATGATAGCAGGAATGATTTACGTCACTTGAAACAAGGCAATTAATAACCATTTTGATATTAATATATCATCCTACATTAATTTATAAATTAATATCAGTTTCTTTTTATTTGCAATAATGAAAAATTATTACCGCTAAGTAAACAGATCATTGTTGTGTTTAAACAGACGGAATTTGCTTTAAAATAGATTAAAATATATATTTGCGTCTGGTTACTTTCTGTTCATACACGATGTGTTCTTTTAACTACATTAGTCGTCTAGTAAATTTATTATAAATAAAAAAAGGTTAGCTGTCATTTTTATATTAAAATAAATACCAATTTTTAAATTGTTCTTGAAATAGTTCTTGACTTCAGATTTCAAGCCAGGGATACATTTAAATTAAAATACCAAGTTTGAAATAATTTTGTCAGGTATTTGGTCGTTTAAACAACTTATTTAAATGTAGCTAATGATCATTAATGGCACAAAATTCTCTTTAATTCATTTAGAATAATTTTAGTTATCGTAAAACTTTGTATTAAAACTTTTTATTTTAGTTCTTTGGTGTTTTTATTATTTATTATTAAATTTAAAATAGTGTTGGTCGTGAAACAATTTTTTAAATGAAGCCAACAATTAATTTATTTAAATAACTTAATATTGACTTTATTTTAATTGTTTCATGCGGTAAAAAAACTCAACTCGCGTCATAACAATGCTTTTAAAAAATCATTTTTAGAACATCGAACATAATCGGTCAAAATCGCAACCTTGTTTCATTTTTTGCATATTACTCTATTCTTCAAAGCATAAGGATTAACTAAACAAACAATTTAAAAGGAATTACGGTTACAGTTAAAAACCACGTCCTCGCACCGACTCCCGCCGAATTGTTGATTTAATTGTAATCGTCTGCTATCTACGAGACAAATAAACTGAAGTGAACAGAAGAAGAAAAAATGGCGACGTAAACAACGAAAAATCGAATAAGGATGAAATTGACTAATGACTGATTGTTGACCCTTAATAACACCTATAGAACGTTGAAGTAGAATTTAAAAAGAAGAATAAATAGTTTTCGTTCCGAGCGATAGTTTCTCGCACTGATTACTGATCGTCAAATGTTCGAATTAATCGAGGTTGAATTATCTGTTATTTTCGAAGTTTATCACTATCTAATTATCGGTGTTAACGAACCCTTTTTGTCAAGGTGGTCATGTGATTGCGAAAGGGTTTTTGTTCACCACCCCCTCCCCGTATTTCAAATTCCCCTTTTTTTTAACCTTGGTGTGCCCTGCAATCTAACAGTTCTTCGATGGTTTTTGATGTTTGGTTGGCTCTATCCATTATTTGGTTGTGAAGAAATAAAAAATTTCTTAAGCACATAATTTGCAAAAATTTAACCCAGACTATGGAAGGCACATCAAGGAGGGTCTTGAGAAGTTGAAGGTGAGGAGAAGTGTGTGGAGGAGGATAGCGCATGTTAAAGCTGTTGGTCTGGTTGATTAGGGGAGGGTGAAGGGGGTCATTGAAGTGAGGCGTTGTGTCACGTAGATTACTCTTAAAGGCCCTATTTTTATTCCAGCCTGTAGCTAAAAACGGTTTCTGAGTAACTGAGCTACAATTTTTTTTTAGTTTCTTACTGTGTATTTGAGGTATTCTCGTGCGAAGGTACATGGTTGAAGAATGATGTTACACACAAAGCTGAAGTTACTGGATTTATCATTAGCAGAAACAGAAGTATAGTTCAAAAGTTCACGTTGAGAAAAAAATAAATTAAATTTACTGAAAACCATTCCATTATGTTGCTTAAACGGATATAAAATTAAAAATAGCATTAAATTAAAATAAAGGAACATTTCAAAATTTATTGTAAACCAAAAGCAGCCACAAAGAATGTTGGCTGTAGTATTTATACTTTACAAAAAAAAAAAAATTATATTGCCAAGTGCTCAATCAGATTTCGCAGTTAAGCAATTTCATGAAAAAAAAAATAATAAATCAATAAATACTTAGTTTTAAACTAGTTAATAAATGAAAATTTAGATTTTAAATATTTTTTATAATTTTTATAATATTCTCTTCTATCACCAAGCCTTAGACATTGTCATCAATAAACTGTAGAAACAAACAAATGTACTACCTTATGTGATTAATTTTTGGAATTAACTGTTCCCAACAAGTATTTAGGAAGTTAGCAAAATTGTTGATTGTACATCCTTATTAACTGAAATCTACTGTATCAATCTATTTTGTTGATTTAATTAAACTCGACTGATCCTTTAAAAGTAACTTTTTAGTAGTTAATTATGTATGAATGATTACCCAGAGGTAGGACACAAAAATTAAATATATAGGATTTTTAAGTGTGAAATCAATGCAATTCACAAAAATTGTCTGTTCATGTCCTAATTGACCAGAACCTGCTTTATTAATGTTTTAGAGCAGTGGTTCCCAACCTTTTCTGGACCATCGCCCCTTTCTTTAGGTTGACTAATACCTATCGCCCCCTTTCAATTTTCAGGTTATGTCTAATTATAATTTGAGTTAAAGTGTAACTAATAAAACAGTTTTATATTTTTAAACACTTACTACCATACATAAAAACAACCGAAGCAGCTTTATCTTCACTCTTAGAAAAAATGGGAAAAATTAAACTGTATATTTTCAACAGATTTTTTAAAGAACAAAGGTGAAATAATTAACTAAGATCATTAAACTTGATTCTGGAAAATTTACGAGAGTCGACAGTAAAAATTAAAAAAAAATAATGTTGAAAACTTATATATTGTTTTATCTTACCATTTCAATGGCTGCCTTCTGCTTGGTGTATTTTAATTAAAGCTTGAATATCCGGCTTTAAATTTTTCAAGTTCAGTCGCAAGTCTCCTTTGAGGCAAAGGTCCAACTGATTTCTTTGTTTAGTGAGGAGCTGGACAACAGAATTAAATCATTTTTCAACTAAATATGTTGATGAGAACGAGATAAGTGGTTCACCTTTTAACCACAGTTGTGGATAAGTGTCCATAAGTTTCACCCAGGCTAACTCATAACCACTCCTTACTATTTCAAAAATTTCCAACTTGATCAAATCTTGTAAGCATGTCAGTTTTTAACTGGCCAAGATGATCAATAAAATTAGTATTTTGTCTTGGTCGTATTTGGGAGTTCAGGAGTAAATGACATGAAACACTCGTCAAGGATCGGAAACAGAATCAGCTCTTTATGGTCAATATTAGAGTATTATTTTAATTTTCCCCTTTGAATACTCATCGCCCCCCGAAAGCTTCCCAACTATTTATTGCCCCCTTGCTAACACAAATCGCCCACTTGGGGGCGTTCTCCCCCAGGTTGGGAACCGCTGTTTTAGAGTATTCTAAACTTATGCACGGATAAAATTTAAGTATAATTTTAAATTTGGCCTTTTTGAGAGGATTGTTGGTTTTGTGTGATTTTTTCCTTTGTTGTTTTGGTTGTTTTTATGTTGAGTTTATTTACAATTAAAAAAAAATACATTTTTTTTTCTTTCAGAAGGAACGATCGAAAATCTAAACAGTAAGCTGGAAAACCAAGACATGATGTTTGCTGTATACCTTATTAGAATATAATCTGCGGTGCATGATTTTTAAGAAAAATTCTTTTGTTGGAGAAAATATGAACATTTATTTATTCACCAATAATTTTAGTTAGCTGTAGCTATTTTTTTGCTTAAATTCTACAGTGATATGATAAAATAAATATTTTTGTAATGAAGTATGTTGACACTTTTTGTTTTAAACATTGCAAAAAATTATATGCAAATATATTTTATGATGAAATAATGCAAATCCAATGTGTGTGGCATTATCTTCCTCGTAATGTTTCATCCTGGATCAAATCTGGATCAAACCCAGCAATACCAGATTTTCAACTACTTTCTGAATTTTCGCGCCATTTTTATCGATTTCCGGTTCTAATAGGGGGAAAAAAACTTTCTCTTAGCACCCAGAATCAGGAAAATAGTTGGTATTGAATTAAATTCAGAGAGTTGGCAGGTTTTTTGTAGTAACGTCACACTGGAGACTAAGTTGGCAGGTCTTCAGTTTTATTATTCCATAACATTGGAACAAGACCCACAGCTTTTTTTTACCATTTTGGATATAAATTCATTCCGGAATAGTATTTTTTTTACCTGAGTTCAGATTTTATATTTTTATTTATTATTTTTAATTCTTATTTAGGTTATAGATAATTGAAATTCAATAATTGAAGTGCTTATTCCATTTTGTAAATGTTCCAAGTTTAGTTTGGGAATTTTTGATTTGATCCATTTTAAGTTTATTTTAAATAATTTACTAAAAAGTCTTATTGAAAAGTATATTCTTGTTGGAATATAATTGTAATGTTAAATGATTGTGTCGAAATAAAAATGCTGTCATACCTAAGATGTGTAAAAGAATTGTAAAGGTAATTGAAAAGGATATATTTGATTTATTAAGAAAAACACAAAACATTGGTTGTTTTGGTACAATTGATAAAAAAAACTTGTAAGGTATAATATTTAAGGTAAAGAGTTATACGATTTTGGATTTTTTTTTAGTCGGGTGCTCTTTTGTTGTTAACGATCCCCGCTAGAGGGCAGCACCAAAAAGTAAGTTACACCGCACACGCGAACAATTTTCGAGAGAAAAATACACCTTTCGAGTGTTATTTGAAAAGTTTACCGATTCTCTATTATTTCTGGGGTTATCATCCAAGTAAAGATTTTAATCTCTTGAAATCACTGTTTCCAACGCTATACCAACTGGGCTACCACGCCCTCTCCAGTCCCTTAATTTTTAAGTACTAGATCACACCTGCACCGATAAACTCAAAATGGACTCGTCCAGTTTCATTTGGTTGCTAGATCTACTCCGCATTAGGTTAACCACGGGTTGTAGTGACGTTCCAGGAATATTTTGAAGAGAGTTTGATGTTATTTTTACCTATTAAATCGTTGGACGAAGTCAGATAACCTCTCATAATTTGGGTGAGAGTGGTTAATGAAGCCTATAATAATAAAGAAATCATTTGGGTAAGCTGTTTGTTTTTTGGTTTCATGGTGTTAACATTGCACTACGACATTTTTTTGGAAGCATTTAATTTAACAAAACAGAAAATTAAAATTATTGCACAGAGCTTAAAATTACTTCAAATATAGGTGTTTAGTTAATTTTTATGAACTTAAGGGGACGCATTACCCAAAATTTAGGGCTGCCCCGAAAACAATTAAACATGCTCGAATGCTGTGAGCTAAGAATATTGCAAAAAAGAAGGTATCCTTTATAATGGAGGAGGTTTATTGAAAATGATATAGTGGTTTGTTAAAATGGTTTTTGAAGTTTTGTTGATTTTTTAAATTTTAATTTTTTCAGCTTGTGAAAGGTTAAAACCCTAAGGCTTTTTTAAGTAAATTAATGTAGAGCTCCCAATGTTTTTTCCTGTGTTGAAACATATGCGTTTAACAAAAGTTGGTATGGGATAAGGTCTAGTGTGATTAGATTTAAAAAAATGATAAAGTTGAAAATTTAGAAAAAATCTTATTTTTTTGGCCATTTTGATACATAAAGGTACATAACTATTTTTGTTTAACTGACAGCTCAATATCCAAACCAACTTTTTTAATAGATGTTGTGGGAACATTTAAAAAAAAATTCTATTAAAAAATTCTTTAGATTGTAGTACCGCGTCCCCTTAACTAACAAAGATTTTCGATCCAGTACCAACAAATATCTTTTGTGGCCAGTTGCTTTGTTTCAATAATCTTATTTCTGAGACAGACTTGGAAAACTACTAGTCAACGAAATCCTTTTCACTGAAACCTAGTAAGGTAAGGTAATCGTTTCCGGCTGTCTATTTCTAGCCTCCTTCAGGAGCTTTAACACAGCCAATAACGCCTCGTAATTTAGAACCCTGGTCAAGTGACGAGCACTGAGAACCTGTTAACCTCAACACTTCTTGCAGCTGGTCAATGAAGTCTTAGTTCAATGTTTTTCTAACAAACGAAACTTGCAACTGCCCAAGTCCCAAATTATGACGTAAACCCGCCCGAGTAGAACTTAAAGGGTTAAAGAAGTTGTGACATAATGAACTCGGGAGAGGATTAGTGTGAATTGTAGTGCTAGTTCGAAGAAGAGACAAGTCCAGATACCACCAACCTAGTTCAATAACACTGTATCAGTGCAATTTATTGCTCTAGAGCGACAATAGTCTAAACAACCAACGTTGTACTTAGTTTTATGGTAAAAGGCTTTCTTGCTGAATATCATAAAATTGCAACCTTTCTCGGGAGTTTTCACTTCCTTTTACAGTAGAACTCCAATTATCCGAAGTTATTGGGACCTAACTACATTAGGATAATTGGAAATACGGATAATTGGAGTTAATCAAAAGAAAAGGTATCAATCGCCTTTTATATGGCAGATGAGTATCTACTATATAAACGCAGGTGCAGGTAGAACTGAAGTTTATATGCTAATTATAAACTTTTATACTCGGTGTAAATGTTACTGTTCGTCTATGTTGGATGTCATGCCAAAAAAATTACTAGGCAACTTAACAGACAGGCCGGATGGAATTTTTCTCTGAAATTCGGATGATCGGCAGCGCTTCAGATAATGGGGTTGTTTCACGGAGGATCTGGCAATAGCTCCGCGGTCTTGTTTTCTGTCTCTCGAATTACTTTTGTTTCGGTTAAGTTGGTTGGTTGGTAGACCTATATTCAGGTTAGTGTGCTTCGTCAGCACACAAACCTGAACCAACCAAAACAAAAGTAATTCGAGAGACAATAAAACAAGACCGCGGATCTATTGCCAGATCCTCCGTGAAAAAAACCCATTGGAGTCGTGGTGTAATACAATCGTCCGCGATGATGTCACAGGTTTCTTGTGATGGGAGAATTACCATTGGTGATACCTTTAATTTCTTTAATCTTCGAGATCCCTACAAGTGTACATAACCACAAAAACCAAACACTAAAACACTCTAAAGATACCTTTATTCAGAAAGCTAACAAAAACGGTATAAGCCGCCAATATGTACAAAAAAATTACAACGTATGGCACAACAACTGTATAGAAGCAAAAACTTGATCTGAGGATTTCTCAACAACCAAAAATACATTTTTGTTTCATTTTTTTTAATACTAAACTACTCTTGGCTTTGTAAAAAACATTTCAAAATGGCCTTCAAGTTGGAAAAAGTCTTTGGTCAGCACCAAGTGGTAGCTAGTCACCGGTCACACTACGTGATAAAAATCGAATAGATTTCATAAAATATTTAACAGATATAAGTTTACTATCCATATGCAATTCCTTTAAAATCCTCATATAACTTAATTACTATACATTTTTACAAAATAACAACACTTTTTTTTGCACAGGCACTTTTGTAGTTTTACATGAATATATAAACTGTATCTATAGATAGTCAATTATAATATAATAAACATTGTCTTTCTTTTTAGTGACTGATCAAAATTTCTTCAGGCACTTGATAGTAATTGCATTTTGTATACAAAAAATAAATGCAAATTTTCATTAAATTTTTCAAAACAATACGAGGAAAATGCTATTCATTTAACATTTATAATTATTTCGACAAAAGTTCTCAAACTTTTACGTTTCATGGCACCCAAATTGCCATTTAAAGCATGTTTTATAATTATAAAAGTTATCACTAAAAATACAACTTTTCTAAACTTCGTAAACTTTTAAAAATGAAGTTTGCCTAAAAATATTTCTATGTATTTCAAAACGCTAGTTAATCTCTTTGTGTAAAATTTCTTTTTAATTCATTATAAACAGCAATTTTTTTTATATAATAAAATTCTATAAAAATTTAAAAATTAACAATCATAAACAAACTTCTAAATCAAATATGGAACATTGATAACTTCATAAATAATGTTTAGTTTAGAAAAAATCGAGCTTTTTCTAAAAACATAAAGTCTTATAAAATTTTACATTTTATTTTGATTTTTACTCAAATTGGCACACGATATATAAAGCACATTCTAAATCCCTCTAACATAACAATTGAAGAAGGATAACCAGCAAAAAATTGCCACAGCAAGTTATTTCTAAAATAAGTACGATTTCAAGCTAAACACTTTCAAATGAGTCAATTTAACAATAAAACCTACAGTCAAATTCGAGTTAACTTTAAGAAGATTTATAAAATTTATTAAAAATATATATTTAGCGAAATCAGGTCTTAACATGTCTTGATGGTCTCCTTACATATATAAATTGCGAATTATACGCTACAATCAAAGAGTTCTATAGTAGGGTAGAGACTGAACCAGGCAACAGCACCATGGACCAACACGAAGACAATATAGGGTGGCATGTGGGGCCCGATGGCCGAGTGATTTGGAACTCAAGCCATAACGCTAGCAGTCCACGCGCTGTAACAGGTGCGGGTTCGATTCCCGCCTGTGCCCTGGGTGTACTTCCTTTATCAGTATCAAAATTATAAATTAACTAGCACTTTTGCCACTCTACTCGGGCTCCGTAGTGAGCCATGGCTGCCGATGGCAGCTCAGTACGAGTCGTTCCTCTACCCTACTATAGAACTCTTTGGTTACAATGCTACTCCAAGCAAGAACTTACAATCTTGGTTTATTTCATGATGCTAGGGAAATATGCAGCAAAACCAAAGGGGGTCGTAACTTAAAAAAAAGATTTCCTTTAGATATTTTTAAAGGATTTTATTTAAGGGTCAACATTATGAAAAGTGCCAATTTACTGATGTGATGAGGCGTTAGATATGGCGACGAAATTGAATTATAATGCCAATTGTCTATTAAAACTTTAAAATATAAAAAAAGCTATTCTATGACGTCTTAGGCACTTTCTAAAAAAATGTAGTAACGAAATAGTTTTTCGATAACGCTTAGAAAAAAATTGATTTGTTAACTAATAAGAAATAAACAAACTTTAATAATTTTATTGGACATTTAAACAAAAAAAAAGTCGTTTCTAAGTAAGAAAAATAGTTTAAGATCGACAGTAAATCGATCGATAGATAGATAGCAAATCGACCCTTTTCAAATATTGACCCTTAAGGTTTATTTCTTGTTTCCGCAATTTTTCACATGACTAACGATTTCCCCCAAATAAAAAGGAGCTTAATTAAAAGACACATTAACGTCATGATGCTTTAAAATTTTTAAAGCCATCATTAGGGCATTTTCAGTGTTTTTAGAGGAAATATTTGAGCTTTTAAAGGCTCCTTAAATCATTTTCAAATTCAAAGGGTTTCATGGTGCGTGAGAAGAATTATTTTTTAAGATTATCTTTAAAATTGAAAGAGTTACGCCCCTTGGCAGTGAGCTAATAGAATTCGTGGTTACTTTTGTCACACACACACAGTATGCACCTCCGATGTAGTACACAATAAAAAAATTAGAGAGAGAAAAAAAGCTCTATTGGTCCACAAGCTCCTAAATAATGCAAACCACGTTTTACTTTTTCTCAAAAAATACAACAGATCGGGTGGCAAAATTTAAGAGGGAATCTTCGCTGGTCCGGTCCACGATCATCGGCAGGCGACAAATACACTTCCAAACACACATTTTGAACACTGAGGCAACCTTTAAACGAGAGCCAAACACCTAAGATAACGCGATAGAGGTATTAGATATGGGCTCTACTCACTTAGGCAGAGTCGTGACATCCTTGATGAAATGTAACACGCGTACACCAATGATATTAACCCGGTGAAAGCTCAGCAGACCTACATTGGCCTTGATGGAACTTTTAACTAAATTGCCTTGGGCAACGAAATATAGCATTCGTAAACTAGCCAAAACTACTAGTTGTCGCGAAGCTTATGTAAGTAATAGTTCAAGTTGATATTGAGCGACTCTATAGTCAATAGCGATCTACCGTGCGTTCACTAAGATAATAATCTTGGTGACCCATCGGGTGCCACTTCATCAAGGTTGTCACGAACTTTCCTATGACAGTAAAGCACATATCAAGTGACTCTAACGTAAATTGTTTTGGGAAGACATCTTTAAAATTCCAATTTTGGTCTGACCAACAATATTAAGCACACCAAGCGCCATTAAATGGATAATGGTTGTCTTATTGTAAAATGCTTTAGCAGGTTTTGTCTCTCATGTGAAAGCTGCCTTAGAAGAGATGTCACACAAAACGAAATGGGAAATACTTTACAATATAAACGAACAGTATAGTATATGTCATGTTCAGTCAAAAGTGATGGGACAAGTCTTCGAATGAAGTACGATTTAAAGTGACCGAAGAAGCAGCCAAACGTAACAATGATGACTTCAGAAGCTAAAACAAAATATTATCCAACAAGTTCATATGGATAAGTCATTTAACGTGAATAAATGATAGATAGTTCTTACCTATCTCTATGCTTTAAGAGATAAGTCACTTCTTCGATACCGTTAAGAAAAGATATGCTCTCTTGTATATAATTTGCAAACGTTTGATCTTTCAAATTTCGGTTTCCACCAACGGTCACAGGTTGTCGAGTGAATCTTCTGTTTTATTTGAAAATAAAACCCCCGTTAAACAGGGCAAACAGTACAAGTCTTCCACCAGTTCCTTCAACTTTACTTGCTGGTAAAGTTGCTCTAGATAAAAGAAGAAACATCGAACTGCTGACTGTGAGATTTCTTTTAGTGCGGACAAAACAAGGCCATGACATGATATGATATGCAGTTTCAGTCTTCATAAGAACTTAGTACGATGAGATGAAATGTCTGTTTTGATGGCATGGCAAAGTTTTTCGTAAATCTTTGAAAGAAAATGGAAAGCACTAGGCACACCATGATATTAATTTCCCAAAAACGGGTTGATGCTGTTGCAAACATGATGGCACACTACAAACACTACAATGTCATGGATAGGTAACGGGATTTACTTACAGAGGTTCTAAGTGAGTGTTAAATGTAATGAAGCAGTCAGTCGAGTACATTTAATGAGTGCCTACAGTATTATGAAGTTTGTTCTATACAATGGCACAATGTACAAAGAAGAACTCATGTTGGTAGTATTATGGCAGGCTAAGGAACATCTTGTAAACTAGGATGCATGTCTTGTTAGAATTAATGGACATTTAAAACACTTGAATTTGTGGGCATAAATTAAGTAGGATACTCTCAACAGGAGTTCCACATTAAGTGAAAGACCCTCTAGTTATCGGTGGAATTTCGACCAAGCTTCGAACACTAAAAGCGTTTGATTCTTGCATTGGCAGTATGTTACACACTATGATGATGTCAAGGCAGAATCAATAATATGATCTCTATTATATACAATAAGAAATACTAAAGTTTGGTAAAACTTCAAATACTGAAGACATATAACCTTAGTAACATCTTCCAAATATTGTCTAAAGTTTACCCGATAACTAGATTCTCTTGTGAAGTGTCTGTTACGTGGCGTTCTCGCCCCATGGTAAGAATCCGAGTTCGTGGTGGGGTTTGAAGTCAAGGTCGTCTCCGGCGAAAAAGTCCATGCCGTTGGATGCGAAAAGTGGGTCGCTGTCGTGTCCTAGGCCGAACGACGACGAGTTGGCGAAGTTGGCTGACGACGAATTGCCAGACGCGTCTTCGAAATCGCCGAGGAACTCGATGATGTCGTTGTCGATGCCTGGGGAGAGAAGATATATCGAATTAACATTGCTGTAAACTCAATAAAATAAAAGATTCAGACTTAATTTAATATGGAATTTTTGTTTCATTTACCTCGATCATTGAGTCTGTCTTGAATGTCTCCCATATCGGTCAACTTCATCAAATGACCTGCCAAATCCGCTGGCTTACTCCCACTGATTCCAAAGTCAAGTGGTTTCACCCCCGACAGATTCGGATCTAGACTGCTAGTCTGGTGGTCAAGCCCATCCAGTTCCATGGCGTCGATGTCCGTCATGTCCAGAGGAAAGTCAAAGTCCAGCGAGCCCCCTGAAGAGGGAGCACACCCTGGGTCCGCAAAACCCGTGGAAGATGGCGGCGTGAGGTCCATTAGAGACTGTGCCAGTTGCAAGTCCAGTTCTTTGCCACTGGTCAACGAAAACGGGAGGTGGTGGATGTCTGTGTTCTGCGTACTTCCTTTCATCGACTTATGATTGTCCTTTGACGATATGGGCGCCAGCAAGGACTGTGTCAATTCCTCATGGTCCTTTGTAGTTGCAGTGGTCTTGGCGAAGAGAAACGGGAGGTGGTGGACTTCTTTGATCGAGTTCTGGTTGTTGATTTTGCCTCCATCTGAAGACGATATTGGTGATAGTAAGGTTTCCGCCAAGTCGTCCTCGTCTTTCGTTGCTGTCGGATTTTTGGCGAAAAATGATTGAGGCTGGCGGCTTTTGGTCCCGTTGGGTGAGGATGTAAGAAGGGATTGCTGTGACGCTGTACTTAGCTGCGTGGTTGTAGTTTTGGCGAAGAAAGGTTCTCTGGCCGTTGCGAAGATCGGGTTCGTGTGATGGTCACTGTTGATAGATACAGGGGTGATTGGATCTTGGGCCGCACTTGGGGAGAGTTCTGAAATAAACGATTGCATTAACGCCATTACTTATGAATAAATTAAGGACTAGAAATTAGGGACTGTCAGTTTTTAATACTCTCCACTTACCACCATTGTTAATTAAGATTTCTAAGACGTCATCCACTGCTTGACTTTTGACAGACGACTTATGCTTTTTACTTTGCCTTGGATTTCCGTCGTTACCGTCAGGTGTCAAATGGTGCTACAAGAAAAATAAAAATTACATAGAAAACTTAACATAAGGATATATAAATGTTTCTTGTGTATTTTTTGTTTTATTATTAATAAAAATAGAAGTAGTAGGAATTAAATTATTTTCAAGAACAAACAATTAGATGCCAATTCCTATAACGATCTACTATTTAGAATTGTTTGCAAATTCAATTTTAACCAAAATTTAAAAAATACATCACCAAAAATGTGTGTTAATTTTAAACTCGTTACCTGTTTCACTTTGAGCTGCCGAGTAGCCTCGCTGTAGTTGGGGGGTGGCCTCGAAATCTGAAATTGTGGGTCTGTGTTGCTACGGACTGGGGGAGGTTTCGTCAGCAGTGCAGAGAAGCTGGGTAGAGAAGAGGACCTACAGATAAAAACAAATCATGAAGTGAAATACGAGAATAAATATTTGGGAGTCATTTTACGGATTATAATTTCTAACGTTAAACAATGTTATTAAAGTAGATTTCCAACTGATGGTTCTGTTTCACGGTACTTATCCACGTGGTCACCGATAGTATTTTACGACGATTGATTGATAATTAGATTAAGGCCGAAATTTAACTGAAACGCAACGCGAACGATTCGCCTGCAAATGGGTAGAGTTTCGAAGATTTTGTGCGTTTCCTAATTGAACTGAAACAAATGTATTGATTAACTGAATTATTTCATTGGTTAACTTCATGCGAAAAAGGCAGTGGTTCTTGTCGTTCGCATGAATGACACGCCCTTAAGCACGAATTCGCATGGTTTGGGAAGTTAAATGCAGGTTTTCGAGAGCGTTATTCGTAGAGAGTAGGTTAAATCGATCGCATACAGAGCTAACGTGAGCGAGTGCGAAGCGTTTCAGTTTAATTTTGGCCTAACTCATCAACTAAACAATCGGTCTTCGTAAATTCTGTTTGTGCTCCGGAAGGGAACTGTGAAACCATACAACTGAGATAAGAGCAGAAGCGGAAAAACATATTCAAATTTCGTGGAAAAGGGTAAAGTTCGTTGGGGTTTTTTTAAATTAAATTTTATGATTACGTTTGTTCATCTTAGGCCGAAATTTAATTGAAACGCAACGCGAACGATTCGACTGCGAATGGGTGGAGATTCGAAGATTTTGCTCGTTTCCTAATTTAACTGAAACAAATCCTTCGCGCGCGAATGACGTCACGCCATGATTGGTCACAAGCCATTCGAGCGATCGCGTGCGAACTGTTTGTTTACTGTTTTGGCACTTAATATCGGCGAAAACTGTCAAATACCGTTTTGTTTTTACTATAAAAAAGGAAACCCCGACCGGAAACTTATTAAGCTGTGTGGGGAAACCCAATAGATTTGTCTAGTAAGAAGTTTATTAGCAAGTATATCGTTTGGATTAAAAATCGTTCCAACTCGCTTGGACAAAAAAGAACGAATTAATTCGTTTTTTTTAATGATTCATTAAAAAGATCGTAAAGGCTTTGGATGAATCGTTAAAGGAACGGGATTGGCCCATCTTTATATTTCCAATGATTTTCGAATTATTTCATTGGTCAACTTCATGTAAAAAGAGGCAGGCGTAGTATTCTTGTCGAGGCTCGAATGACACGCCCTTAAACACGAATTCTCTTAGTTTGGGAAGTTAAATACGGTTTTTTGAGAGCGATCGCAGGGCGGAGCTTAAACCGATTGTATTCGCAGGGCAATCGTGCGCGAATTTGAAGCGTTTCAATTAAATTTCAGCCTTAGTTTGAGGCATTTGGCGAAACTTTTATTGCCAAATGATTTAAAATTACGTCCGGACAACCAGGAAACATTATATTTAGTCCCTTGGGGAGTAGGTTCACTCTACTTTTGGTACAAATCCTTCTCTAAACTTATAACATATTCCCTACGCTTACCTATTACTCAGGGCATTGGTCGGCGATGACAGCACTTTGGCGTCTGCATGGCACACGAAGATGGGTATTACACCTGGGAAATCATCGTGTCCAGTGGTGTTGCTATCCAGGGGCGATTCCACTTGTAAGGCAATGGTGGCGAAGTCTTCTTCGGATAGCAATTCACGTTTTGCATCACCTGGTAATATCACATGCATCAATACTACGGGAATCAACATGTATGAATACTAAGGGAATTAACATGTATGAATACTACGGGAATAAATACTACTAGAAATTCCAGAGTAAAGTAGAACTCCGGTAATTCGAACCTATTAAAATAGGGGTAAAACTAAAATTATATTAATGATTTTATGATCGAGGAAATGTCAAAATTTAGTGTTGTACATTTTTGTTTGCATCGTTTCGTTACTTGGAACCAAGTTCATTTCGTTTAACTTTTAAAGATCACTCGGTCTTGTTTGGTTTGGTAACATTTCATCTTTAGTAGTGGAAGGTATAGTCGAGTTGTGTATTCACACACAGATTTTACCTACAATAAAACGACAGTGAACTAGGTTATTTTAAGTTTTTCATCGTGGGCGTGTCTGGGGTAAAGATTTAAACTTTTTCCAAAATATTTTTTTTTGATAATGACAATACTTCATTGACTTGCAATTTAAACAAGTCCGTATCAAAATAAAACCGAGTAATAGCCAAGTCCAAAGTTACACAAAATAAAAAAAAACCTTTTGGTTTTCAAGAAAATGTTGTTTACCTGTAAAAGCAGAAGCCGAGAGCACTTGTTTAGGGTCCAGGTCCACTTTAGGAGTAACCGAAGTCAGTGAGTCCATGTCCAAGGTAGTGGCGTTGAGGGGACTGCTTTTCAGCAACGCCGTAAGGGTAGAGTTTTGTTGGCTGCTCGGGGATGGCGTTGTGGCGTTTATGGTATCTGTGGAAAAATGTTTGGTTAAGTATGGTAAACTTGAAGCCAGAACAAAGTGGTTTGGGTTGAAATTCTATCATTGTTTCTGATAAAAAAAAAGCTTAAGAACGCAGAAACTTTCTTTGGCTTCTTTTTTTCGCGCTGCAAAACATCCTAATATCACATTTTTTAGTTATAAAAAGTGTACTATTCCAATTTTAGCTTCCACACTACGTTTATAACGTAAAAAGTGAAAGGTATTATAATCGTTCAGTCCGTCTGTCTGTCCGTCACCCCTTTTCATAGCCCAAACTACAAATGCTACGGACAAGTGTGATACGTCAAAAAATTCAGCGCATCGAAATTAGAATACATTGAAAATTTCAGAAAAGAAATCGAATTCGAAGTACTTCAATTATTAAAAAAACTGCAAAATTGAAGGCTCATTAAAAATGCATAGGAAGCCATTTTTATTAGAATTAAATCACCATTGCCATTCGCAACAATCGCTCGAGAAACTAATTCTTCTAGACAATAAATTAAAATAAATTTATTTTTGTGACATCGATCAGTTTGAAATGACGTCAAATATATTTCACTATGAGATTATTTGGATGTTGATATGAAATGTTTTTTCTTTGAAATATAAATTAAATTTTGCAAACGATAAGTGATAATTATTGAATTTTTTATCATGTAAATGTTGAATATAGAATTAATGCTGTGTTTGGCGCCTTTTTACCTGTTAAACACAACTGTTGTGTGTAAGCGGGTTAAGTGACAGATTCTGTTACAAACTTACTTGTTTAGTTCTAAAAACTGAGTACCTTAGTAACTCGATATCACACGGCGAGTTATTAACGACGTATATTTCAATAACAAGAATTTTTTAGGGATATCCCTGCCGTGGGGACAAATTTAGGATATAAGTGATCAAGTGGCCTTCTAATCAAATCTATAAGTTTGGCACATATTCTGAAAAACTTAGATACATAAAAATATTTGTTCCAACAAAAATCCTGTTCCAACAAAATCCTTTTGGTGTAAACCACACCATGAGATTGCTTGATAGCTCACTTGATAACTTTAAAATGATTTATTTTGTGCATCATTAGAACCTTTAAAATGTCCGACAGCCCTATTTTCCAGGAAGACATTGAATCGATATTAAGTTGCCTCGGGAGGCTAAAGGACACTTTATAATTAAATCATGTCTCACCTTGCTGTCGCTGCTGGGCCTTCTGAAGCTCTTGCTGCTGGATCTTCTGCTGCAAGATCTGGTGGATGATCTGCCGCTGCGCAACTTTGTTCTCGACCGCATCGCTGCCGCTGAAGGAACTTGTTGTCGCTGCAGCTGCCGTGGATTGATCAGTCGCCGCTGCGGCTGCGGTTTTTGACGGGACCGAAGTCGAAGGATTGTTGGCACTGGCTGCGGGAATCTGGCACTGTTGCAACTGCTTCCTAGATCTAGACGGCGGAATGTCTGCTTTAATGACGTTGATTTAACTCTTTTCTTGTTCAATTAAGATCATCATGGGAAGTAGCGCGAATACTTTTACATTTTTAGGACCATTTACACTAGTAAAAACTTAAAGAAATTTGTCAGTATTTGACACTAAATTGAGCGATACGTCATTTCTGGAAAAATCCCTCACAATCATCTTACAATGGGTTATGACGTCAGGCTTGGCTTTTTGGTCCATTGGTTTGCCATTTATCATCAACTACTGTGTGATATAGCTGTTGAAGCTACGAAATGTGTAAAGTCATGAAAAATATACGCCAGTAATGCGTTGAAACGAGTTTCACTGTTCTATAATACCTCTAAATTTATAGTGAAGGGTTGAGTTGGATTATCGTCGCACCAGAGCTACTAGTGGCAACGGGCGTCTTATTTAGATCCACAGTTTTAATCGCAGTGACAGTAAATTTTCATTCGAGTTTAAAATGACTAACCATTATTTATATATTTTAGGACCGTTTTGTCGTGAAAGAATACACATCAGTAATAAGCCGAAATGTGTTCCACTAATCTGTAATAAGTCTCAATTGATGGCCGGAGATTTTCATTAGTGATTATATTTCTGACCAAGACATCAAAACATACGTTAGATTATCTTTCCTTATTTTTGTCTTGTTTACTTTAGATTGCCGTACGAAGAAGTGTAAATAAGACAAAAGGTTTCCTTTTCGAAGACAGTAATGAAAAATAAATAGTGTTAAAATGTCGAATATTGTCCCACTGATTTATCAATGCAAAAATATTTATGACTCGATATTTCAGACCACGAATTAAAAAAAAAATTCGGCAATTTCTCTTCTGCTATTTAATATGAAAAATAAAGGAACTCTTCGTCTTGTAACTTTCTGTGCTACCATACATACCAGAAATGAATACAAAATATGTTTAGAAACACCAAAATAGCTTTTATACACCTTTAATATCTCAGACTTAGAGAAGTATATCTTAACGTTATTTATTAGGTTTATATACACCCCACAATAGATCTGAAGTATAAGAAAATATATCTCACATACTGACCTCTCAAGATCCCTCTGCAGTTTCTCAATCCAAATCTGCTGCAACTGCACAATATCTTCATTCGACAGAGACCCGGACTCCCCAGTCTCCCCTGCCCCAGACTCATCCATGGACTCTAATAGTCCCCGTATCTGGTCGGCACTCAGCTCGGGTTCCGGCAAGTGGTCGGCTAAAGGGGTCGGGCTGGACGAGGTCGGCAAGGTCGGCGTGACGTCATCAGAGTTGCTGAGGGTAGTGGTCGGTAGGTGGGATCGGAGTCGCTTGATGAGTTGGGGTTTGGAACCGGAGACGGGCAGGCCTTTCTTTTTCAGTTCGGCTCGGAGATCGGTGACTAGGGTGAGAAAAGATTATATATATAAATTAAACAATTATAATTTTCCCATTAATTTTTTAAACTTTATTTAAATGCAGTGAAAACAAGCTTACATTTCGGTCAATTTGCTTATCCCTCAGAGGAAGGAAGGTTTTTTCTATGTAAGAGATTAATTGTACATATTGTAAAACGCTACGTTTTACTAAAGAGTCTGCTTTATGGTCCGAGCCTATACATATTTCATGGGAACTGATTGTTTGGTTGTTAAATTAACAAACAAATCAGTTGTAAAAAGCAGCCTGTGTCCGCATGGACAGTGATCGCGTATGGACAGAGACTTACAATAAAACTGTGATTATGTATACTGCATTGTCTGATAAGTCGAATATCTCTATTCCTGTAATGTTAATTCTATGGAAAATCATAATTGCAGCGAAAATTCCATAAAACTTAAAATTATGATATTTTTGGAAAAACACCCATTGGAAACCCTTAAGGTTCAAACGAATGTTTCTTACCTTTTAGGTCTTCAAAATTGGATAGTAGCTTTTGTGGTGAATTTGGTGAATCGAATAGCTGTGGTGTAGGAATTGGCGTTGGAGTGGGCTGTCCGATTTGGTCCCCAGAAGTTTTCTAGAAGAATTTAATTACACAAAATTAAACTTGTTAATAAGTTTTAAATAATGGCCTTTTCGATAATTGTAAGGATTTCTGTAAAATTCCACAAATTTTAAAAATTACGGATTTCAGAAACAAGTGTGGATTGATAATTAATATCCTATTACCAAATGATATTCCCAAATTTTCGATCATTTCGGGAATAAATCGATTATCCCTATGGTAAGAGCCTGAAACAATTCATTCTAGAATTTATGGACAACCGGTCATATGACGAGGATTATGCGTACGTAAGTGAAAGATAGTTCAAATAAATCGAAGAAAACTTTGAACTTTAAAAAGGTCGTATTTCTTTTCACCCTTCAACGATCGGATAATTTTCAGGAAAATGGTTATTAAAGAGCCAATTTTTTTTTATCCCTGAAAATTATACGAAAATATGCTTATGAACAATATATATATATCTTCATCTTTTAATTTTTCATTTTTTTAGCTTGAAATTTAAAAAAAGTTAATTTACTGATGCTTTAATTCATAGATTCAAGTTAGTTTTGAACTTATTGGCCCGTTACTATCAATCATTCCTACCATTGGCGTTTTATTTGGTGCATTTAAGTTACTCTAGCCCGGAAATATCACGGGAACGAGAAATAAAAAGCGAAATCTCACTCCGCCATTTTCACAGGAGCCTGAAGAAAAGGGTTAATGCTGACTAAATACAGGGTGGCGCCAATAAAAGTTACCCCTTCATGGAGATAAGAATAAGATAGAAATGTTGCCAATTCAAAAACCAATTCAAAAACAGGTTTGCTAATTGAAGCTGTTGATCGCTTCAATATTCAGCCAAAATAAATGATTGGCGAAATACGCTATGGTCTGACAAGCTAGTTGGAATGCAATATAAACTGAAGGTTTGTGTGAAAAATAGTTTCCACTAGTGATTATTTCGGCCGTTATTTATTCAAAAGAATCGGACCTTTCTGTTTTTGTTAATACAAAACCTCAATTGATTGCAAGACACAAAATTTGCATAATTATTAGAAAAAATTCGCCTTCTTCACTTGCGCCTTGATCAAAACTCACACAGCTGCAACTCACACTAACGCACTAAAAGATCTGAACTCGCCAATAGTCCATGAGTAGCTCCAATGTCATGATAATCCAATCCAACCAATGCAAAACCAGGTTAGTTAAGTAAAGCCATTACACGCTTGAATAATCTTTTATTTCGACTTAAAGGCTTTCAGACGGCTTCAATAGTTTTGCTCGCCAAGCATCTCAATGCATTCCTATCTCTACGCCAGGGCCACTTTTATTTGCGCCACATTGTATAAAATGTAGCCTTTTGGCTGTAGGATAGATAACCTTACCTGTAGCGCAGTGCTGCTGCTGCTGTGTGGCGCACTGTTCGTCGTGGGCAGTGCGTGGTTCTGCATGCTGCACTCCTGCTGCAGCCTGAGAAACAGCTGTTGCTGCTGTAGCCACAGTTCGGAGTGCGAGGAAGATTCGGGCACGGTGGAAGTAGAGGAAGAGGGGGCGGAGGTTTTTGGGGCATTCGGAGGACCCTGCAAAGACATGAAACATATTTGTTAGAGAAAAGTTTAACCTTATATTGTAATAGGTATTTTGGAAAAGTAAAGTAGGAGAAGATGTATAGAGCCAGAATTCATTTCCCCCTCTGCAAAGACATGAGGAACAATTATTGGAGGAAAAGCATAGTCCTACACGAAAATTTGTTTTTCGTGAAAGCAAAGGGGGAGGATGTATGCAGCCAGAATAAGTTTTCCACTCACATAATCGGCATAAGAAAATAAACAAGATAATTTTTACAGGATTTTTTTTTGTAATTTTACCCTTTATCGATTCGGAATTTGAAACGTTGAGTTGAAACATCGTCGCACTAGAGCTGCACGATGGCTAGTGGCGACGGGCGTCGTCATTTAGAACCATATTCAAGTGAAGAAGACTCCTAACGCAGAGAAGGCTCCTAACGAAACTTTTCGGAGCGACATCGTACGCCGCGTCGAGACTTGGACAGCATATTTATAGTGCGCTATCCCTCTGAACGGGATATTACTTTTCATATTTTTGGGCTACACATAGCGTTTATAGGTCGGTAGTTTTTTGACAATAGTCAGGACCGAACTTAAGACCTTACACTGTTAAAAATTTTGTGCTAGGTTTCACCATGATATTAGTTCCTAGTAGCTGCAACGGCTGAGTGGTGAAATGTTTCACCTTTTTTTCGGTGTTTGGTTGAACCATTTTTCTGGATTTGAAAACAAAAACCTGAGAAATGGTTTAACGAATACCAAAAATATGGTGAAACGTTTCACCATTCAGCCGTTGCAGCTACTAGGAACCAATATCATGGTGAAACCAAGCACATTTTTTTTAACAGTGCACGGTAATGCAAGGCGAACGCATTACCGTATGGGTTTCCCATTCCTGCTATTCTACAAGTATTCTACAAGTATAAGGACATTATTTACACCGATTTGTTTTCCTCCCGTCACTCTTTATTCTAATAATCACTTCAAAAATTATAGCAGACGCCTATATATTCGTCACAACACCGTATGCAAAACCCCAATTTCGCCGAAGAAAGAAAGCGCACAGAAATGTCAGAAGGACTATTTTTAGGGCAAGCAATCAAAGATGATGTCTGGCGGCTGGAAAATGACGAATCGCCGAGCCTCGCTGACAGATACGACAGGGCCTTTTAGGACACTGGGTATTTTTCTTGGCAAGAGGCCTCCCATGATTCAGCCACAGACAGCGGGGCGTCAATACAAACAGTTTCAGATTTAGAAAAGAGTTACTTTAAAATTAAAATGGTTTTAAGTATGAAGTGAATAATTCGACATGGGAAATTTTAGGAATCGAAACATTAAAAAAAGGTCCATTATAGAATTTCTCGCTTCCTAATTTTAACATTGTATAGTGAACGTGTAAGAAAGTCTTTTATTGCGGTTTACCACGGCCAACTTCAATAACCAGGCCAGAGAAGCTCGCCCAAACATGAGCATAGACGGAAATTTTGACGTCACTGTTCCCAGTGCCGAAGATCGAGAAACCAGTTCGGACGCATTCGGAACTCTACAATTGTGGTCAGCCGTCGATGAGTGGTTCCGAACAGGTTTCGAGACAGGTTGTCTTCATCTTCGGAACAACGTCACTCGGAACTATGACGTCCAAATTTCCGTCCCCGAGCTTGTTTGGGAAAGCTTCTTCGGCCTTAGTAGTTGAGTAGGCCGTGGGTTTACCCCTTTTTAACAATTAGCTACTCTTGTACCTTAGTAGAAAAAATTTCCGTTGAACCTTGCTGTAAAAACTGGGGATTGGACTTCTTTCAGATTGCGTAAAAAATTCAATAGTAATAATAGCAGAAACTGAATAATATTTTTCATTCTACCTACGATGATGCTTTCATATAGTTCCCGCCACCCTTATTTGTCACACTTTAGGGATGGAAAACCAAAACCGGTTTTTTGCCCTCGGTTTTGACTGAAAAGTCTAAACCGGAAACCGGTTTTCTGCGGGGACCGGAAATAGGTTTTTTTTCTCAAAAACCGCCATCAGCGTTTTTTTAAAAATTATATATATATTTTTAATTATATATTTAAAAAAAAAGAAAAGGAAATAGAGATGGAATAATGCAAAGCTTAATAAAAATACTCAAAACGATTAGAAACACCGGAATAAAAAAAATGAACATTATAATTTTAAATAATAAGAAAGTAAGAATTAGGAAGAAAACCTAGAACTTAGTTTTCAACAAAACACTTTAAACATTTAAAATTGACTGTGTAAATTGTTTTTTTTTAAAATTCGAAAGTAAAGTTTACAAATTAATTGATTTTTTCAATTAATTAATAAGAAACTGAAAAACTTTAAAAAAAAAAATGGTAAACCGTTTTTTTGCTATTGAAAAACCGGTTTCGTGGAAACCGGTTTTATAAAACCGGTTTTTAAGGTTCGGTAAAACCGGGTTGGTTTTATCGGCGTTGTAAAAAAATAAAAACCGTTTTTTTAAAAACCGCCATCCCGACAAGTTATAATTTGGTTGGCGGCGAGTATAGAGTCATCGATGATTATTTCTCCTGACAGAAAAATTAAACCCATGGTAAACTTTAACGATATTCGTAAGTAAGTAGCTTGAAGAGCTACTTAAAGAGTACTAAGCCCCATAGAGCTAATTCATTAATTTAAAACAGCAACCTCTGCGAAAGCATCGCTTTGCCATGTAAGCATTTTTTCACTGGATATGAGAATTTTCATAACAGCAACAAATAAATAAAAATGAAGTTAAAACGTTATCTGGTTATGCAATTACTAATTTTAAGTTATAATTATCCCAAAATTTTCTGAAGGTTTAATAAAAAAAAATATTCCCAAAATATTCTGAATATTTTTTAACTTTATCGAAGTTGTTTTCCTTTGAAATTTGTTTTACTTTGTTGAAATGACAATTTTCATAGCAGGTGAAAAATGCTTACATGGCATAGCAATAATTTCGCAGGGGTTGAGATTGCAAAGCTAAAGCCTTAACTTTATAGGACTGACCACATACTAAACCACACTCTTTAAGGTTGTAGATCAAAAGAAAAAGCATAAACATTTACAATTTAGATTTTTTTAGTGAATTTTATTCGAATAAAAATTGGCATGATTTGTCATAGTTAAAGTGAATCAAATAAAATTTTGACCTCAGCTATAAAATATTTCATTCTTAAATATTTCGTCATAGCCGAGTTTGTTTAAAGCACAGAATATTCGAATAAGGCAACAAAAACTAAAATTATCTGTGGAAGGGCTGATCTAGAGCATAGATTAAATACTATAATTTTAGCTTCAAAAGAAAAAACGTCAGACAAAGAAACATACCCAATGGTCTAAATTCCCGATTCCCACTTCCCATCCAAGATCTCGAAACTTCGTACAAAAAAACCCCTTTCGGCACGCGAAACATTTGTGAGTACAAACACGGTGCAAGGAACATAAAAAATAAGGACAAAGAGAGCTTTGTTCATTTTTACAACAAACTGTTTTCCCTCCGATCTTTAAAATTAACTAAGATGCTCAGGGCGTCTTCTCAAATACTGAACAGATCTTTTAAACGGAAATATAGATGATATTTAATGTGTTTTTATTTTTGAAAAACATTGCCAAAATGAGACTTGTAACTTAAAAAAATTGATTTAGGGACTCACTCGTGTGTAGAAGAAAAAGACGATTTAATGACATCCTTCTGAGTTAGATACATAATTAAACGCGAGAAACAATATTTTGGTAAAAATGTTGCTTTTGAAACTTTGAGTTATATAATAGTTAAATAAAAATAACCAAAGCTTTTAACTTTAATACATTTACTCTTGTTTCTCTAAAACTAATAGCCCCTGGAACAGCAAAAGATCTGAGACATAACATTAGAAGACGTCTCGCTCCATAGTTATAAATGTAGAATATCTGCACTACGATTTATTACGACGTCAGTTCACAGACTATTCTTTTCAAATAAATAGTAAATTCTCTTGCATAGGTTAAATGATTGCTTCAACAGCAAAAGTCAGCCTCTAATAACCTCTAACATCCGCGATACAGAGTCAAGTCTTAAGATAGAATTTTTGTTATGTATGTGTCCAAGCAAAGGAAACGCATTGATAATTTGTTCAAAGAAAAAAAATCGTAATGTTCAGTTTTGGTCTCCCTTCCTCAGAAAAGATATAGAGTCGCTTGAAAAAGTTCAGCATAGGGCTACAAAAATGATTAAGGGTCTATCTGGTATTGATTATGATAACAGATTAAAATCTTTTTAAACATGTATTCCCTGGAAAATAGGAGAGCTAGGGGTGATTTAATTCAGTTATTCAAGTTCATAAAACAGGGAGACATGGAGGGCTTAGGTTTTACCTTAAATAGCCGGACCAGAGGACATGATCAGAAATTGAATAAATCATGCCTTAGAAGGGAGGTAAGAAAGCATTACTTTTACAATAGAGTTGTCGATGAGTGGAATGCTTTACCAGATTATGTTGTGTATTCGAAGAGAGTAGAAGATTTTAAGAAGAATCTTGATAGTCATTGGAAACTGGTAAAGTATTAGATTTATTTTGGACCAACATTGCTGGGCCTCTGGCCTGTTGTTGGTCGACAATTTTTGTATTTGTATTTGTAACATTTTTACGGTCACCAAAAGTCCGAATGAACTCACTAGCCCCTTTATAAAAGCTTCACGTTGAACAGAATTTGGAGAAAGCAACGTTTGGAGGTAGAGCCGACCATTAATTCTGAAGTAAGTAAAGAGAACCACTCACCCTGTACTCGTGGAATTTGATGGTCCTCGCTTTGGGTTGCGTCTTTGGCTTGGTCTTCTTCCTATTATTGTTGTTGCTATTGCCCTTGATGTGGTTGGTCGTCGCCGTGTGCGGGTGCTGGTGCATGTGGTGGTGGTGATGCTGCTGCTGTATGTGTACGAGGTACTCGGCGATGTGTTCTGCGGCGGGCGAGACGACGGACGGAAAGACGGGCGACGAGACGGACGACGGAGGGGACATGGAGAAAGACGTGACCCCGGAGCAGGGCGAGCCCTGGTTGGGGAGGTTGGACGAGGAGGGGTCGCTGGCTGCTTCCAGCGAGGGCAAGCTGTGGGGGGAAAGATTTGTCGGAGTCAGCATATAATGCCTAAGCGGTTCCGGGCATAAAACCGACAGTCGAAAGCCCGACAAACCAGAAACCCGACAGGGACGAAATTCCGTCAGGTTGGAAACCCCGAAAAATCAATCAATGCGTGTGCTATCTAAGGCATTTAATTATTAATTTTGCATTTCTGTCGATTATGACTCAGGTTCGCTGTCAGATTATGCATTGCTTCGCATTATGTCCCAGACCGCTAGATAGAACTATCATAGTGCATTATTTCAATGCAGATGTTTGGGTATTGCATGTAAGAGGTGCCGAATTAACCCCAAATCACTCGCGTGACATCCCAATACTAGCAGTAGAGATGGAGCAATTACTTCTGATGCTTGGGGATAGCATGCAAGGTGGTCAATACCCGACTCGGTCGTCTTTAGACTTATGTGAATGTTATTAGGGTAGATCGAATCTTTAGAAGTGTCTTTTTATTGCTAGTTTTTTGGTATTTAGCATTTAAAAATATTTGTAAAGATTGTGTACCAGTTGTACCTCGTTCATTGTTTCAGCTATTGTGATATAGTTTGAATGTCGAATTCTCAACTGTGTCGTCAAATACTTATCTAAAACTGATTTTTAATATTTAGAATGTTTAAAGTTTGTACAGAACATGGCGATTGTTCAGTCTTTTTCTATAGATAGAAAGGGAATACACACATTTGATAGGCGTTCATTTCTGAATGAATAAAAAGCTTTTATTCTCTTGTTATTGCTCTGTCTATAGTTTGGCAATATGGTTTGATGTGTCACAATTAACCAATATTTGACTATAAAATTGTCTCACCTGCTCTGGGAATGTTCGCTGAAGTCGTAAGGCGGGGAGGGGGAGAAGGCGCCATCGCTGCCGGGGCTGTCATCGTCGAGATGCGTGGACATCCCCCCGCCGCCCCTGCTTATGCTGCTACGAGGGGAAGGGGTGCCGCAGGGGCTGCTCTTGAAAGACAGACCACCACTCTCTGCAAAGAATAGCGAAACACCATAAGCGTAAACACGATATTTACCAAAGAAAATGTATTATTTTGTAAACTTAAATGTGACATTGAGTAAGGGCAAATTCGAAATTTTATTCCCTTAACATACTAAAATTATTTGGAACGTATGAAATGAATAGCTAATTGGTTTGTTTATCGCATAGTAGATTCATTCTAGCTTTCATTTTAGATTTCATTGGTGGTTATAATACGGGTAAGCTTCGCTCACTACATTGTTTAGTCAATCAAGATCATATTTGAATACCTGTAGAACTGCTGCTACTTAAGACTAGAAACATGTCTATAGTAAAAATGGGTCAAGTTCATTTGAAATTTTTCCAATACGGCTCTTTCTTTTTTACATATTTTAGTGAAAGAACAAGAGTGGACGGAAATATATCTATGCAGTTAAACCTCTTTTTACATAGAGGGATTCATGTGCAATAAACGCAATATTTTGTTAGCATAAACGACCCTGCATGTAGCCCATGCAATCGGCCACATCAGTGATCAAAAGTTATATTGCATCCAAGGCCAATGTAATCCTTGTGCAGGTCAGCAAGGCAAAAAGTATTAAACCTTTTTTGTTTAAAAAAACTCAATGATTAAAACCGAAAAAAAAATGTATAAAATAAACTGCAGTACAAAAATGGTCGTAGTCATCTTTTGCAGAGACTATCTGTGACCTGTCCAGAGAAAAACGCTACATAGCTCAAGTGGAATATATCGACCCTAGAAGCATCGTTGATAAAAACTCAAGATTGATTCACTCATCAGACCATGCTTAATTTTTTATATGGGAGGTAATTTTGTACAATAATAGAAGCGATAATTTGGTTCAGCCACAACCCATCTGCTCCCACTCCCGGCAAGAAACTACATTTTCCCCCTCCACTGACAACCCACCTCTGACAGCTTGTGCCAGCAATTCTTCCGATTGCATGAGGTCGAGTGGTCGCTGGGACAGCAATCCGCTGAGGCTTTCAGCATTGCTGAGTCGCTTTTTCAACTGCTGCTTATGCTGCTTTTCCTGGACGCTCGAATCGGAGCACGGATCTACAGAGAATTAGTTTATTATACTATATTATAAATTAAGAAGTGAAAAGGAGAAAAAGAAGAATATTTTCAAGTACACTGGAAACAAAATTCCTTGTTGGCCAGTAAATTAAGGTAAATTTATTAAAGATTAATAGATGAACAGACAAAATGTATGTAGTAAATGGAATATCTCCCTTTATGTAGTAAGCATAAAATAAATGATATAGGCTGTACGCACCTTCTAGAATATGTTGCTGTGTTAGTTCTTGTCGGTCAGGCCTTTTCTGTAGTTTATGTTTCAAAAGGTCCCCCATCTGAAAGAACAATTAAAATATCTACATAAAAGAAATATTTAGAGGAGAGGAATAGTAGTTAAACGTTCATAATAAGATAGTTCAAACTTTTATTACAGTTAATCTCTTTCGTTCCTTTATGTCACCAATGGACAAGTTGCATGAAACGCGAAATTCATAATATATGTGTTTTAATGGTACATTAGAAGCTGCAGATTACGAATGTAAGGTTAAATATTCACAAATATGTTTAATTTCAACAAAAAATGCATTTGAAATTTGCCGAAAATGTACGTCACTGAAAACAGCTCTGACGTCAACTGTTATGTTTTTGGCGATGTTTCGATCTATGCTGTAATACACTTTATAAAATAGTAAACCTTACAATTTCTGCGAAACCTCATTAAAAGAAGAAGACAATATTATTTGTAACCAGTTCATATCAAGGAAGTTAAACAGCTTGTTCCAAGTTTGGTTGTTAGTTAAAATACACACACTAAAGCGCGTATGAGCTATTGCAGAACTATTGACTGTTGGATCTGATCGGAATAGTCGAGTGAAATCGTTTAACGTTTGAAGAAATTAACTGGAATGAACATGACATGTTTCTGTAAAATAGCATAACTTTTTTAAGAGTTTGATAAGGATGAAAGCACGTTTCACAGTTTCAAAAGCGATACAGTGAAACGTGATACGAAATAACACGCCAAGAACAAAAAAAAAGCCAACCGTGACGTCATCTGTTATGCTAAGAGAGGTTTAACAAGAGTGACGTATCATTAACTTTAAAAATGAATTTAAAAATAAATACATCTTTAAAACCAGAAATACTTGAGTTTTAGAGGTTTTTTAATATGCTTAATCGAATAAATATGTTTGTGGAAAACGCTGTAATTGTCCATTGTGCTAGCAAACTAACGGCCATGAACAGTCCTTGTTTTGCTCAGATATACGGTGATTGATGGGTTGTTTGGAGATTCTATCTACCAATTCCCCAATAAGTCTTCGTAAAAGATGCTTACGTCACGTGGACAATCAAAGGAAAGGTCCCAGAGCCACCGTTGTGATATGCTTCATAGTCACAACGCGTTTGGGATCAAAGGGGTTTGTCGGTTTACAGAAATGCCAAATTTGCCAATTTATGTAAAGACAAAAACTTACATTTACACTTTTGCAATCGCAAATGGCATTCAGTGTTGTAGTAATCAATAGTAGCCTTTGATTTTTTGTATTTTTACTGCAGTTCCTTTACTGCCATCAACCCTGAAAACCCTGCTTGCAGTTCTCTTGAAATCGGCATTTCAGTAGTTAAACTGCTAAACATCACCTACTTAATAATTGCTACAATGTTACACGCTGTTGCAATTACCGCACTGTGACGCAAATACTCAAATCTTTAAAAATAATGAATCAACAGTCCAAAAATATTTCCCGGAAAAAAAGGCGCTAGCGTAATTCGACATAACACCCCATTCAACTTCTTCGTCGACTCATTCAAAAGGTACGGCGAGTGACGCCACAAACAATGAAATGCAGAGGGGTGAATTTTGGACTCCATCCTAACGACCAAATTGTTTTTATAATAATTTTTTTTATTAAAAAATCCTGGATTGTTTCCAGAGTAGTTTTTTTTAATGGCGTGATTATGCAATCAGTAATTCAATTGAAATTATACTGAAATATTCTTATCAGGCTTAATGGACCTATGTCTCGTTATAACCTTTAAGGCAATAGTTGCATGATTGTAAGGAATAACTTTTAGGCTTGTTCTACGATCCATTTCCGCATTGACATAGGTAGATTTTACAACGACTGATTGGTTTGTTGGTGAGTAAGTCTATCAATGCACCAATTAGTCGCCGTAAGATCTGTCGACGTCAGGTGAAAAGGACCGTGGGATCACGTCTTATGAATGGCAAAATACGCAAGGATTGACACTTAACGTTAATTTTGACAGCTGTAGTGGCCCGTCGCACACGCAACCATAAATAGCATCCACGCTAGATGGAACTGAATTTCTACTACTGCATTCCTACTAGTAATCTAGATTGCAACAATTATTTTAGCATATAAGTCGAAGCAACTTAGTCACTTTGAGAGGAACCTTTTGGTGGACACGAGTTGTGAATATCTTTGACAATACTACAATAATCTAACGCTGTGTCCTGACTACGACATCAAATGCAACAAAACTTGGCGACTTGGCAGAGTCAGCCACATGCTATCGCAACACTTGGCGCCCTTGGCGGTCGCCAAGTTTTGTTGCATTTGTGGCATTTGATGTCGTAGTCAGGACACAGCCTAATAATAATTTTGCTGTCACTTTAGCTGTACAAAATTAAACTAATTATATAGCATGGAAAGATCATTTCTTGGTAAGGTATCATATAAAATGAAACTTGATTGCTAAACTATTTCCTCATTGAAAATTAATATGAAGACAAGTCATGAACATTTTCTGGCACTTATCCTAAATTACATAATATAATATAAAGAGTTCTTATCCTTACTGATGAAGGAGCATATCTAGGCATCAAAATAGCACCCTTTCTAAACTAAGAATTCCTAAAACACTATTTGAAGTATGCACTTTATCTTTGATTTCGCTGACTAGGTGAGAATTGCTACGCTTAGTCAGACATAAATGCTTAACAGCATTGAGTTACCGACGAAATGTTAAATTGTTGAAGACTGGTTGTATATCTAAGTGTGAAAAGTTTGCCAAATGACAGAGGTATAAATACTTAAAATAAATTTAGCGTATCATACCTGTCGCGCTTCATGGTTGCTAACTTTATCTTTGGCTTAGCTAGGTTAGTTTTATATGACAGTTTTAGTTCTTTTTCTGCTACCAAAATGCAAAAGAACAATTTTTGTGTTAGTCCACTACACTCGTGTTTATACATGCATGTAGGATCTAAATTGGTAAAAAATATGAAATCTTTTCCTCGACACTATTTTTTATTGAAAATTACAAAAATGTTTTGCTTAATCAAATTCGAAGAGCTTAATGGAAAAACGTGCTAGGTTGCAGTCTTGAAAAAAAATGAGATTTTTGTATCTATGAACATATTACAAACTTTATCAAATACGAGTTTCCCCTTTTTCATAAACTTTAAGTGTAGTATATTTTCCCCGGTTTGCAAGTACCTTTGAACAGCTCTGAGTGCAAATTAAAAACTTCAAAGATTATTTTCTCATTTTCAAATTTTTGTCCCTTAGCACGTTCTTCAACTGAGCTCTTAATTTGTGAAAATGAGTTAGGAATGTCAAAAATACTTACTTTCGCCCTCTCTAATTTTTGTCTTTGTTCATGGAATGCTGGGGGTGACTTAAGGGCTAAAAAAAGAAATCGGCTTAGTAGGTCTAATAACAAACAATAGCTAAATCAATAAGAATTGAAAAGAATAACATAACGGATTTTAACGAGTGTGCTATCAGGTTTACTTATAATTGCTTGTACATGTTTTTTAATCCCTCTAATTGATACAGACGAAAAACCCGTTCCCTGACTTCTAGGTTTCCCAACAACACACTTCTTTAAATATATATAATATATATATATATATATATATATATATATATATTATATAATATATATATATATATATATATATATATATATATATATATATATATATATATATATATATATATATATATATATATATATATATATATATATATATATATATATATATATATATATATATATTATATATATATATATATATATATATATGTAAAACTTCACTGAATTTTAAAATTTGGTGCATAGAGGAGTAGTTTATAATTATCTCCAAAAGACACATAATATTGAAAAAAAAATAAAGAAAATAAATTTTCAGTTAAAAATTTAAATTTTTATCTCGTCACATGTTCACACTTCAGCAAATTTACCTATCCCTCAGAGGGCTATTAAAAATATCGGGGAAATAAAACTTTTTAAAAACAGAACTTTTAAGATATATTCTGAGCTAAAAAACAGTTTTTTAAAAATAAATAGTTATGCTTACATGGTAGAATTCCTTGGTCAACCAGTTGATTAAGTGGTCTGCGAAGCATTAGTTTCACTTTAAGAGCTAAATAAAAGAAAAGATTTAAATTAAGGAATTCATAAAAAAATATCAATAACGTATTAAAAAAAATGCAAAACACAATTTATAGGTAGATAAATATACAAGTGAAGGGTGTAGTAGCAAAACTTACATTCTCCAAAGTATAACTAAGATATAGTATCCAGTTCATTCATTGGACACTTTTGATAATTAAACGTAAATTGAATTAGGTAAGTCGCCAATGAACGGGCCAGAACCAATATCTTAGTTATATTTCGAAACTAGCACAATCAATCGGAATTCAATTAATTAGTTAATCGATAGATCTTCAAACGAGCGGACATAAATGGTAACATTTCGATAAAATGGGCAGTTTTCGATAAATATGAGGCATTTGAAATCTCATTGGCTGGCCAATCTACAAAACATGATTTTTAAAAATCTTCCTTAGAAAATTGCCACTAGGGCATATAAGTTAAAGGTTAAGGGTACGTCGTACTCACACTCCTTGTTGTCGTTGTGGTCGTGGTGGTGGGGTGGTGAGGTGAGCCGTCCCTCGCTCACGTCCTTGAACCACTCCGGGTAAATGGAAGCGATCGTTTCCAGCAGGTCCGGGTCCAGCTGGATGTCCCAGTAGCGGCTATTCTCACTCTCGCCGCCGGCTGAAAGTTAAAAAATATCATGATATACAAAGAGACAACAATTAAAGTTTCAAAAAGAACCACTGATCAGAATGAAATCAAATTTGAACGGAGTATTATTGCAGAAGGACATTTTATTTCAAATTTTAACAATATATTTTTTTTAAACTTCTGTAAGCCTTGTGTACTCTGTGGTACCTACACTATGTCATTTTAAATTTATTCTTAATAAAAAAAATTAACAACATATAGCGCTCATTATTTAAATTATCTTAAAAACCAGTTACAAAAATTCGTCAACGTCCAAATAAACAACACAACGGTGTTAGTGTAAGTTACATGTTAAAATAACTTTTCTGTTCAGTGTGCATGACTGTACGGCCTCAGGACAATTACAAGAAATATTATCGATGTGACATGACCTTTCCGTGGTATATAGATGGGCTTATGAGGTATCGCACAGTCATGCATTCTGAGTAGTTAACTTAATGGGTCGTACTGTATAAAAGGCATTGGAAGCTTGATTTTCTCACAGTTCACATTTTGAAAACCATGCAAAATCTGTATAACTAATAAATATTTTTTTTTAAATTTATCTCTGTCTTTATTTCTGTTATTTCATCTTAAAAGGGCTCTTTGGACTTTAGGGTTTCTTTTAACAGTTGTTAGGATTTTTTATGAAATGGGGTAAAGATTCATTACAAGGTATCGAAAAAATAATAATATTTTTCTCCAAACGATATTTATGTTGTAACACTCTCTAGTGGCACAAATTACTGCCTGGTACAATTTCGACATCTTTCTACTATCCTTTTGATTTTGGTGATGATCGTATACGATATTCTGAACTACTAAGTTATATTTCACATTTAAACAATATGACGGAAGTGTGTTTGCTATTCTACAAATTCTAGACTACGTAAAGCTGACATGTTAACCACAATAAGGGTACCTGTCCAACTTAAAAAAATCTTTGTGTATGATAGATAAGATCAGTGGCTTTCCCCTTTGGCGCACTCTCAAGAACTTTTCCTATTGTTGTTTGGCTAAATTGGCGACAGCCTTGCAACTTAAAATAGAGAATGATTTGCATTCAGCGTATTAGAACAATTTTGTTTGTAAAACCTTTGAGAAGGCAGCGTAAGGAATGTCTTCCTATGTAAATTTTAACCAATAAATGATAGCTTTTATTTTGACAGAAGTTTCAGTTTTGTCAAGTGATGATACATAAATTATAATAATTTAAGAAAACTCTTTTCAATCCAAACTAAGATCACAAACCATTTTTTTCGCTATCAACGGTTAAAAACTTCTTTACCTTTAACTATAAGCACTTCTTTATTAATAGTTATATATATTTTTTTAAATTTTTTACGATTGCATGTCTTAAAGTATTTATTAATAATACTATCTCTTATACGTAGGCTTATTCTTGGTTCTTGGCACAGACAATTGAAGGCGAAAACGAATACACCGGCCATTTTTCTTTTAACAATCAGCCACCGAGAACCCAAGTCCCTATAGTGTTTTGTTCAGCAATAGATGAACAATGGGTTCATTTTCAATCATTCCAAACGAGAAAGAACACAATGTGCAAGTTTTGTCCTCGGAAGCTCCTGAAATCAGTTAAGAGGGTGCCAAACAGTAAAAAAGGTATAGTTTGATAAAGATCATATGAAGGGGTTCTTGTGAAAGAAAAAACTAAATAGTTTAAGTTTCTGCCGTTGAGGTATTGTTTACTTGAAGAAACATAGAGAAAACAATGTTGATTCTTTGAGCAAATAGTTTTATTGGGTAAAAACTGATATCTTTCGTAGGCCGGAGTTCCTGCTTCTTTAGAACTCTTATACCTTCGAGATAATACACAAATCTGACTGAAAACAGTCTCCCGACTGTTTTTTTCTCAGTCGGATTTGTGCATCATTTTGATAGTAAAAGGACAGTGAAACGAATTGATGGTCATTACTTCAATTAATAATAACAATGATTACATATTATGTACTTGTAATGCATAATAAAATCAATTTAAAATGATATTATTGAAGAAAACTTCTCCTTCCCCCGATATCTTCTGCATATTCCCCCTTTTACGACCAATTATGAAACCGTTTCAATTTCGTTTACAAGCTTCTGTTAATCTATATCCCGTTATACAATATCTAGAATTCTTCTTGACTTACGTACTCCATAGCAACATAGTACATTACTCTATGATAAAAAAAAAAAAACTTCAAGAAAACGTCTCCCTACATTTTTTTTAATATTTTATCCCTGCAATACATCTTCCAAATTGTTGCCTCATTAAAACGAAAGTGAAGGGAACCAAAAGGTAAGTGATCCTTATAATTTTAGTTACTTTACGATAATAAATCCTATGCCTTTAGGTCCTTGTCGGCTTGGTTTTAAAAGGGGTTTGGGACAGCCATGGCATATGTCCGGGCTATTCATTCTAGTTTTATTGCTTGCTTCACGTTTGTTCTTTTTTGACGTTCCTACCTTTGTATCTCTTTAAAGTTATTTTAAACAAAGCTGGGTGAACTTTTGTTGCTACTTGAGACATGGGTTGCCATTTGTCTTTGTTTAAGGAGCCGGGCACTAAAAGAATTACAGTAGCAAAGGTAATTTTGTTTTTTAGTATTTTTTTAAAAAAAAAGTTTAATGTAAAGTGGCAAAAATAAAAACGCGTTATTCCTTCTAGATAAAGATAGTTTTTTGCGAAGTGGTTTTAAACTGTTTGTTAAAGGGTCAAATTAGAAAAAGTTAATTTCTAAAGTTAAGTTGTTTTTAAGTAGTTTTCTGAATAAACTTCTGAAGTATAAAAGGTTATAAAAATTTAATAATAGGAAATACAGAAATAATTGTTCAGAACAGTATTTCTTTGTTCCACATTTTGAAAAACATTATATAATCATTTTTTTTTCTTTGCAAATCGTATTTTATCGAAATTTGACTGAACATTTTTGATTATTGTTAATATTTTTAAAATATACAAAATCAAATGTTTGTTCTTACAAGACGAGAAGCGCCAAATATTTTACCTACTATAAAATTGACCAATTTATTTAAACTTGCAAAACAAATATTCCCCTTATCTAGTTATAAAATTTATAATTGAATATATAGCGTTAAAATACAAAACGTGAAGTTCCACATTCATTTCAAACAAAATTTCTGTGCGCTGATTGTTTGGTTGGATAGGATTCAGGAATCTTTAGGAATAATCCCGTTTGGGATCCGTATCGTGTCCCTAAGCGGCGCGGGTACGTATATAAACTCGTCACCTGCCTGTATTTTCAGAAACACACAATAATGCTACTGATTTTTAAAGTATGAACTAGTCATTAAAATCATCTCCTAAATAAATATAATTCTTAAAAATTCAAATAAATAAAATGTTCGTTAAAAAAATTAAAATCCAATCTGATGCAGTGAAACCAAGTTTGCGATTCAGCCAATTTGCCCATCTCTCGGAGGGTTAAAGAACAGCACACTAAGTGGTATGAAAATGTGGTAAAAAAAAAGGCGACTTGGAGCGTAAGAAAAGAAATTCAGTATTCTAATTTTACTATAACGCTTCCTCAACGTTATTGTAACGTCATCTCAGACATCAGCCACGTGTGATGGGAGTTGCCCAGGCCCTGACCCTAGGTCTGAAGACTGATGCCACAAACTGTCGCATAAAAATGTCACGAAAAGGCAGACGAAGACGGGCAACGTTGGCACGCGTCCATCAAAGACAGTCCAAGAAAGAAAGAAAAGAAAAAAGAAAGAGAGGGACATTCTAATTGAAAGAAAGAAAACCAAGAAAAACCCTGAGTCAGTAAACGAAAATGTGGAAGGCTCAGCAGCTTGGCAGAAAGGGGAGAGGCTGCCAACTGTCGGAATCGCCAAAAAGTTCGCCAAATTATTTCGATGTGTGTATTTTAAAATCAGAGTTCGGAAGTATTTGTTGTTGTTGTTAGAACTGAACTGAACTGATAGCTGAATAAATGAAGAAACATTTGGATAGTGGTAGTTAAAAAAAAGTTTTGGGTTTACATAGAGGGATGAATAATGTAAGTAATTTAACGTCCCCACAAATAGTAAGAATTTTATAATTTCTGGAATAACTCGTGCAGACCTCGAGCTTCGAACACCAGACATTAGTGTTCTTTATTGCTTCAATTTTTATACAATTAATAGACATTCAGATGAAAAAACTCACTTCAAAACAATTTTTTAAACTTTTTCATCTGCTTAACGGTTATACAATCTTGTAGTTACCGCTTAGCCACGATTTTCTTTGGTTAGAAAGCTTTTAACATCTTAATACTTCTCTAATAATATGGAATTATTTATTGTTCATAATTTTAGTTTTTTAGATCTTTAAGTAATTTTATACAATCTATAAAAACTGACGGTGAAGTAAAAATTAAAATTAGTATTTTGACCCGGATATTTTAATTTATTTTGATATTACCTAAAAATAAAGAAAAACTTTTCCCAAAATTACAAATAGCACCGAAATGGCGCTACTTAGCCGTAGGCGTCAAGTGCTTGCCTCATTACAGACGTCGCGGGTGACGTTTATAAACGTCAAGAAATACTGGCTGCTGTCCAGATTTGCTGGTTGACAGGTCTGGAGGCGGAAGACTTTCTTAAATCCACGCTAATCATTTGCAAAATCAAGGCTTTGGAGCTCATTACATTGAAGTTTAATTGGAAAGTGACAAGATAATTGGGGTTTAATCTTTTAATATGCAGTACAATACTACAGAAGTACTAATACGTACATTATGGTTTGGTAACTAATACGTATGGAAGGTTTAGTAATACCCGACAAGCACTAATAAGTACAGAAAAGTCCCTATAAATCGTAGTTTTGCGAGTTAGTGCACACTTGTTTTCACGAGAAGTCGTAGTTTTGGCGAGTTGTCGGAAGCTTATTCCATGACATTTGTAGTTTCGGCGGGTAGGGGGTCGGTTCCTTTCACTACAAATTACAGTTTTAGCGAATTGATGGACACTTGTTTTCAACAGAAGTCTTAGTTTTGGCGAGTTGGCGGAAGATTTCTTTCAAAATTCGAAACAATGCCTTAGGCCAAAGGCGATTTTCCATGCGCTCACCAAGCTTTAATAACATTCGTGAACGAGGGTTGTCTTACTGACAAGGATGTCAGGATTCTGTCTGTAGACAATATCAAGACAATATCATCTGTAGACAATGACAATATCAAGTGACTTTAGGCAGACCCCAATAAACAGATATAGTGGCTAGATCTGTTTTGGGCAGGGGGTCTTTAGATAATAGGAGGCATAAAAAAAGTTAAAATCTATGTTTAGTTTCAACTATAGCATCTTTTTTTTACTAATTGTACTAATAATCATTTATGATCAGTCATTCTGATATGCACGTGCTGTGTAGAAAAATAAGAATTAGGGCTCCCTCTTCTCTTTGAATTTTTTATTGTTAATTTTTATAAAGTAATCTTATGCTTTTGTAGTTATACGGAAGGTTTAGTAACTGTCCACTAAATTAATTGTACCAACTTAAAATGATGCTATATGTATATGAAGTAGAATATCATCTACTTCACAGGAGAGCATACTTTTCTGAAGTTAATTCTAATAAAAGGAGATAGTTTGGACGTCCAAAGTAATTTATTGTAAAGAAATCATTTTAGAGTATTTAATGGGACGGAGTCCGGAGCCGTAGCTCGTCCCGCCAAAAAGCACACAACTTTACATCTCGAAGTCTAATTGAAAAGTTACTATTTTTAATGGTTGTGAAAAGAGTGGATCAGAAGCCGAAACAAATTCGGCTGCGTCTGCAATTTCTCTGGGAAAGAATGTATTGACGCCTATTAAAACATGGGAACTGTTCGATGGATCGGCAAGACTTTAACTGAGAGTCATTAAGAAAGAACAGAATATTAGAATATTATAGAGATTTGTGTGGTTAATATTATAATTTTATAGAGATTTGTACGATATATCACATATATTTTATTAGTCTTAGCTCTATAAGTCGAAATATATAGTGAAGTCTCCTCGATATACAGTGTATTAGAAGACGACTTAAAGGAATAATTTCTAATTCTTTATGCCTCTACTATTCATAAAAAAATTGAAGATAAATAAACACATATTCCCAACCATTTTGTTTCATCCAGGTTAAGAGCTCAGGTCACTAAGGGCACGTTGAACAACAGAATTGCGATTCCCAGTAGAATTTAAAATCCTGCCCCCCTGGCCAAAACTGAACAAACGAACTACGAACCCCATGTACAGTTAGACAAGGCGTGCCTTTTGCCTAAATGGTCAACAGATATTCTAATGTAACAAATAACATATGAAGGCATGTCATCACAGACATTAAAAAATGGAATTTTTCTTCTTCAAAAAGTTTACGTTTGTTTAATCGCGTTGAAACATATGTGTTTATTCTTCATAATGGAGTGCATGTCAAGTAGGATTAGTTGTTGTAAGAAATGTTAAAAAGTCATCAAGAATAGTTTTAAGGCTGGTTTAAATAAGTGGAATGGGCTAGAGAATCATTTTATTATGCAAATTACCATTGTGTTCATTAAAGTGTTGTTTTTATTTACCTTTTTAGTTTAAGATTTCGAAATATGAAATGTGTTCCGCTAGATTATATTTTATTTTATTTAACCATATACTCCTTTATGACAAATGCATAAAATGAATTGATGAAATGTTCCTTTAATAAATGCGGGATTTAAAATTTAGGTTGAATATGGCACACCAATGATTGATATGCTTTTACATCCCTGTTTTTATTGTGTGGTAATGTTTTTTGAACACATTTCGCATTAGAGAACTATTATTGAGCAATTGCAGACAACGGCGAACGTAAGCTTTGGATTCGTCTAATCCTAATCGGTTAAACAAAGGGTCCCCAAAGACTTGTTTTGTTCGTACGCTTCTTTGATCTTTAATGTTAAATAAAACAAAAAATTTTCAACTGCCGTAAATTCATTGAATTAAAAATAATGGGCTGCTTTCGCCATCTTACCTTTCGAAGTGGGTAAGATAACGAATAGATTAAAAGGATTTTAAAAACAAAAAAATTAACTTTTTCTTTCGTTTCCTAGATGTTGTCGGTTTCGTAGACGGGAATTCGGAGTCTCAGATAATCCTGCGGTCGTTTTGTATTTATCAATAGAATTAAAATGATTCTGTATTTATCAATAGAATTTAATTGATTCTGTATTTATCAATATAATGTAAATGATTCTGTATTTATCAATAGAATTTAAATGATTCTGTATTTATCAATAGAATTTAAATGATTCTGTATTTATAAATAGAATTTAAATGTTTGTGTATTTATCAATAGAATTTAAATGATTCTGTATTTATCAATAGAATTTAAATGATAATTGCAATATAGAGAGCACGCTAACATTGTTGTACGCCATCCTGTTTATTTTTAGCCTACTTTTCTTTTTTTAATTAGAAAGAATTAAAAAAATGAAAAAGTAGGTATTGACATGCGGTCGATGTCCGTCTGTCCGTCCGTACCCCCCTTCCAAAATCGGTTCTAATCATCGGATCTTAAAAATTCTTTTTTTGTTAGAAAGCTATAACCTCAGATACCCAACTTTCATACTTTTTGTCCGTCTGTCTGTACGTCCGGACGGACATAAATCTACTATCTGTCGGCGAATTTCCCATTGAATTAGCATTGAAATTCAATTTTGAGTCATTTAAATCACTGTAGGTATTGAAATGCGGTTGATGTCCAACTGTCTGTCTGTCCATCTGTCTGTCTGTTCGTATGTCTGTCTGTTCGTCGTCTTGTCTGTTCGTCTGTCTGTCCGCCTGTCTGTCCGCCTGTCTGTCCGCCTGTCTGTCTGTCTGCACCCCCCTTCCAAAATCGGTTCTAATCATCGTATCTTAAAAATTCTTTTTTTGTTAGAAAGCTATGACCTCAGATACCCAACTTTCATACTTTTTGTCCGTCTGTCTGTACGTCCGGACGGACAAATCTACTATCTGTCGGCGAATTTCCCATTGAATTAGCATTGAAATTCAATTTTGAGTCATTTAAATCACTGTTGCCAAATCAACAATGACATGAGAAACTTTATTTATTTAAATATATTTGAAGCAAAATAATATTTTCATGAATCAGTTTGGAATGACGTCATAAAATGTAGCACAATTTGATTCTTTGATTGTTCATTAATTATCTAACAAGAAAGCGGCAAGGCATACTTTTGCATACAATTATGCTTAGTTTTAATTTACATTTCTTATTTTTTTTAATGCAGTTTGGAGTTTCATTACTTTTGTTATTAATAAATATTTAATTATTCTTCGAACTACAAATAAATCGCGAGCAGACGATAAATAATATTTAATTAATTTGCGAAATAATATTAAGGAAAATAGTTGATTTTGGCTTTTAGAAGTTTAAATTATTAACTGGATGCTGTGTTTCGATTTTTTTCTTCTAATCTGTATAAATCTAGTGTAGAAACGGCTGTTGATGATATTTACTGTAAGAACCTAGTTTTTTCCCGATTAGAACTTTAGTAAGTATTTAAGTAACAGGAAAGTAGGCTATTTTAGTTCTTTATGAACTTTTTTTAATTAGAAAGAATTAAAAAAATGAAAAAGTAGGTATCGACATGCGGTCGATGTCCGTCTGTCTGTCTGTCCGTCCGTACCCCCCTTCCAAAATCGGTTCTATCCATCGGATCTTAAAAATTCTTTTTTTGTTAGAAAGCTATGATCTCAGATACCCAACTGTCATACTTTTTGTCCGTCTGTCTGTACGTCCGGAAGGACATAAATCTACTATCTGTCGGCGAATTTCCCATTGAATTAGCAGTGAAATTCAATTTTGAGTCATTTAAATCACTGTAGGTATTGAAATGCGGTTGATGTCCATCTGTCTGTCTTTCCGTCTGTCTGTCTGCCCGTCTGTCCGTATCCCTCTTCCAAAATCGGTTCTATACCTCGGATCTTAAAAATTCTTTTTTTGTTAGAAAGCTATGACCTCAGATACCCAACTTTCATACTTTTTGTCCGTCTGTCTGTACGTCCGGACGGACATAAATCTACTATCTTTCGGCGAATTTCTCATTGAATTAGCATTGAAATTCAATTTTGAGTCATTTAAATCACTGTTGCCAAATCAACAATGGCATGAGAAACTTTATTTAAACATATTTGAAGCAAAATAATATTTTCATGAATCAGTTTGGAATGACGTCATAAAATGTAGCACAATTTGATTCTTTGATTATTCATTAATTATCTACCAAGAAAGCGGCAAGGCATACTTTTGCATGCAATTATGCTTAGTTTTAATTTACATTTCTTATTTTTTAATGCAGTTCGGAGTAGTTTCATTACTTTTGTTATTAATAAATATTTAATTATTCTTCGAACTACAAATAAATCACGAGCAGATGATAAATAATATTTAATTAATTTGCGAAAGAATATTAAGGAAAATAGTTGATTTTGGCTTTTAGAAGTTTAAATTATTAGCTGGATGCTGTGTTTCGATTTTTTTTTTCTAATCTGTATAAATCTAGTGTAGAAACGGCTGTTGATGATATTTACTTTAGGAACCTAGTTTTTTTTTCCCGATTAGAACTTCAGTAAGTATTTAAGTAACAGGAAAGTAGGCTATTTTAGTTCTTTATGAACTTCTTGTTTTTTCTTGAATCGCCTTCATATAGTCATGGGAAGTAAAGAACAGCTGACAAAAATTTTGGCATCCACAGGAAAATTGAGGACTGAGAACTAAATAGTTGTGGATATGGCAGATTAAATGGAGATAAACTTAACAAAAAAAGACCTTTAAAACTAGCTGGAAAATATTCTGCTTACCAATAAGAGATATTTGGGTTAAAGTCTAAAAATTTAAACTGCATGAAGAAACTGCTTATCTTCAGCAATATGTGTAGAAGAGGTGTTTTTTTAAATAATTGATAAGTACTCGAATTGAAATTTGTTTTCTGTTTTTTTCAATGACTTATAGTTTTAATGAGTTATTTTTGAAGTATCACACTTGTCTGTAGCATTTGTCGTTTGAGCGATGGAAGTGGGTGACGGACGGACCGACAGAGCCTTTATAAAAGCATCCACTTTTTACGTTATACACGTAATGCGGAAGCAAAATTAAAATGCACATGAAAGTCCTGTGATACAGGCTTTCACATTGGTTCTCAATTATTAGTTTTTAAACATCTCGTTGAGAGTTTACTTGTAGTTTTTAAAATCTCAGCAAGTAATAAATTATTGTCGACAAAATCTCTACGATTGACGTTAGTTCCGTCAACTACACTTTCTCGACAACAGGGGTTTAAAAATACAGCGTGCACGAATGTGGTGTGATGTCGACCTTCATGTTGGTTGTCAATTCAAAGTTTTTCAACTATTGTTTTTAGAGTTTTTCGCAAGTTTCCTTTCACCAAGGAGACGAAGAATGATGATGCTTGGCCGTCAACAACGCTTGGCGCGGATTTAAATAAAGGTAACTAACTTGGAAGCAGACACCCTGGCGCGACACGTGTATAGTAAGAAACAATACAGTTTAAATGCCATCTGATCGTTACTATATGCAAGAGACGATCTACTTTTTATTGCAACATTTTAAATGTGACCAGTACAACTCTACCAGTCGACGGATATCAGTTTCCACGTTACGTTTATAACGCACAAACCTACTTGTTTTCGTTCTGCGTTGATCTTTACTTCATTTCTCTTGACTAACAAAATCCTAAGGTGCCTTACACATTTTCCATAATTCTGACCCGGTTTTTAGCTTTCACACTACGTTTATAATGTAAAAAGTGGAAGGTATTATAATCGTTCAGTCCGTCTGTCTAACTGTTGTGTGGAAGCTGGTTAAGTGACAGATTCTGTTACAAACCTACTTGTTTTGATTTAACAGTCCCAAAAATATTTATTATATAGTCTGCTTTCTAAATCCGGAGGCAGCATTGAAAAAATAAAAGGTTTTGGCCAAACATGACTAACTTTCACATTCAGCCATATTTGAGAATTCTGATTTCACAATGGCGAACTAAGCTGGGTTTCTTTTACAACGTCCACCAATTTATTTCTCAATAATTATAGTTAGCGCGATACAATACTAATAATGTTAACATATTATGTAATAGAAAATAATTAATTAATTTGACACTTCGTTTTTAAAATGTCCCTGAAAAAGTTCATAACCTTTTACTTGTAATTTAACAGAAACAAGAAGTCACTGATCTGCGACTACTCTATTTTCGGTACCCGAGAAGTGTCTCCAGAACCGTGTCAACCATGACGGATCGAAAAATGGGGGATTAATTCCAACTGGGGAGGGCCGTTTGCTCATCCATCTTGGATTATTTTTACGATTTTGTTTTTAAATTCTTCGCCCCCCTGAAGAAAAAACACAGTGAGTTGGGCCTGTGTCCACGCTTAGGTGTAAATTTGGATAGCGCTAAGGTTGGGTGTTAAAAAATGGAAAAGGTAGCAGCGAAATAGTGAAATATTTCCTAAATCTTGGCACAGACCTGGGAATGCGAAATAAAGAATGTAACATTCGTTTTGGTATGTTTTTTCATGATTTAACTTGTCTTTATAAAGTTCAAGCCAGACCTTATTGGCCTGGACATCACACACTTGCCTTACGTCGGCTGGTAATTATTGGGGTTTTCAGTTGGCCCCGATCTCTTAGAGTTAGTTATAGAGTTCGCATTTCATTGGCATAAAAATGATAAGAAAAAAACAGATCTGGAAAACTCCTCGCTGGTACTAGTTTAATTTTAATTGATTCAAAAATGTTAAGCAACTCATAGTAAGCATTCCATCATGAGACTTAGTGCGAGCGTTAATTCAATGAATATAATTGGCAATGAATTTTTCAATCAGAATTGAACTTAGTACATATCTTAAAAGAGACAACTACATAACGTTTAACAGCACGCCCTGTAAAAGCATATAAGACTCACAGTATATTTCAAGGGTGAGATGCAGTTACCACGCCTTGTATTTTTGATGTGAATAGGTTACCGACAAATTTATAAATTATATTCTGAAAAATCGATTCTATAGAATGCTTAGTCGTGTAGTCAACGTATATAAATATAAAGTATTATACAATTTAAAACATTATATCAAATTAATAATAGTATTAATTGAAAATAACTAGTTACTTATTGATGTTTTTAAATTTACTTATACAAAAACTAGTTTATTTTACATGATAGTAAGTTTTATATACTTTGCCTATGTAATCAGAAATTCAATAGAATCATTGGTTTCATACAATGCCAGTAAACATATACACTCTTAAAACAAACGAGCGGTTTTAACTCAGTCTGAGTTAATTTCCACTCATTTCCGTGCCGAAAATGCACTTCCCTATAGGAGTGGATTTCACTCTTTTGTTTTAAGAGTGTATATTTAAAGAAGGCAGCACTCCTGGTGTTGTATTCCCTAGAGCTAAGCAGTTCATTATTTGTCGAACCAGAGAGCATGACCAGAAATTTAAAAAATACTGCTTCAAAAGGGAGGTAAGAAAACATTTTTACACAATAGAGTTATCAGCGAGTGGAATGCTTTACCAGATTATGTTGTTCCTTCTAAAGGTGTTTATGAATTCAGGAAGAATATTGATAGGTATTGGAGACTGGTTAAAAATTAGTAAACTTAGTGAATCAATAGTGAACCAACCTTGCTGGGCCTCTGGTCTGTTGTTGGTCGACAGTTTTTTTTTTGTATTTTTATAAATATTAACAATCATAGAACATAGATACTCTTAAAAAGTAACCGTACCACATCACAGAAGAACATCATTCGAAAAGGTGTGGGGGCGCAAACGAATTGTTTCTTTTCCCGTTGTCAAGTCGGAAACTAATGAGTAATGGTCAATTTTTTTTATAGGCCATTATTTTTTGTGGTGTGTCTTGTGAGTTATATAACGGTAGAGACTGCAAAGTAATGGATAATGTAATGGATTTCCTCACGTATAGTGGGGTCATGGAATTCAAGGGTAATGTTCTGACATTTTCCAAAATTAACTGTGCAGTTAAAGAGAGTTTTGTATAACTTTGTATCACTTTGTGTAGCATTTGTTGAAATGCATTTTGGAACGGGGCCTACCTTTGCATGATTCACAGACACAGATTACAGAAAAATGTAGATACACAGTGTAGTAGTTTGTATTTTTATATAAGAAAAGTTTTAAATGCAGTAAAAATTCATGCATTTATCAAAAATTTGTAATTATAAAAGAATCTTAACTTTATTCACTTCAAATAGATCATTGGGATTATGGGTTAAATCTAACAAGCACTTACATAAATAACGTCGAAATTGTGTGTGTGTGTGTGTTTCAAGCAATTAAGTGTCATACTTGGTAAATTTAATTGTTCGATCATAATCGTTAGATGATTGATCAACAAATGCATCTTTATTTTTTTCCCCACAAGGCACGATATCATTGAGACTTAACACGGTGTTTAAACCCTTTCAGTCCCAATGACCATTTGGCATTATCATTTTAGAATTTTTTTTCTGATCGTCTATAGTCATTCATGATATCAAAAATCACATCATTCGATTCTTCAAACTTTTTTCTATTGGAAAATATTTTTTATTAATCCCAATAGATGTTAGCCCTATAGTTTTTTTAAAATTATGATCAAAAAAATTATGATGCCAAATGGCATCACTGGGACTGAAAGGGTTAAAGATTGATTTTTGTTAAACTTCGTCATATCCTGATCATGACTTCAGTGCAAGGGAAGCCAGGCCAGATGTTGAGTCATACTCAGCCAATTGCAATATCATAGTCAAAAATTCAACTGATTTCTATATTTTAAATCATGCTGTAGAACGAGTTTTTGTGAACAACTGTACTAGGAACAACTCTTGTTCCTTTTTACTTTCGAATACCAAATAAATAATAACAATAATAAAACAAAAATAACTGCGATTATTTCGATTTTTCTAGGGTACCTATACACTTCCTATGGAATGGTAAATCTCAATTTTTTTCAAAATATGTATAGGAACCGGTTAGAGCTCATTTAGTAGATCAAAAGCAGTTTTGCAGTGAGCTTGCACCACAAAAAATTAAGTTTTCACAGTGATTGGTTACAGAGAAGACTAAGCACATATCATTTAAAAAAAATCCAATCTCTACAGTCCCTGGACAAATTATTAGACGCAATGCAAGATTTCATGTATCAATCAATGATGAACAAAATACCTTTAGAAGGACATTTGTGTTCCTAAACTTAAGCTATTGAATAGAAAATAGTATCTGCTCTACTTAATACATATATCGACATCTTTTTTAATGATATGGCATTTTTTGGTATGTTTTCATCATTACTAAAAAACTACAGTCCGTCTAATAATTTGTCCAGGGACTGTATTACTAATACTAATTTAACACGATGTCACGGAACTTAGTTATTTACTTGCAACTCATGCAAAGTGTTTATTATTTAAAACTTGGGGAAAAAACAAAGCCTTTAGTTTGGGACTCACTAAATCTATAGTTGAGTCGAGTAGAATTTTCGTCGCACTAGATCTACACGAGGGATATTAGCGATGGGCGTCGTAGTTTAAAATCACTGTCAAGTGACGAGTCGACACCCGAGTTAGATACCCAACGAGACTTTTAGGAGCGACATCGTACGCAGCTTTGGGACTTAGGAGCATATTTAACGTGCACTCCCTTTAAACGGTGTATTTTTCGTCAGACCTTTTGGCTGCACAGCCCGTTTATTTGTCAGCAGTTATTTCGACATTTCCCGTACCCGAATCTAGAACTTTCGCATTCAAGACAAACGCCTTACTGACTGGGTTCCCCAGCCCGCATACTTTACCTAGATGTAAGATAGTCAAGATTTCAAAGGAGGTACAGCCAGGACAAGTTTCTAACATGTTTTTTTTATTTATTTGAAACTTTATTCATTCCTTTAGATTGAAATTCATTTGAAACTAAAATTATTACCTTTCTATGGTTTAGGACTTTATCCAAAAGTAAGACTCAACAAGATTTCAAAGGACGTAAAGCCACGGCGAGTTTCAACCCCGTTTTTATTTATTTCAAACTGTAATTCCGCTCTTAATAGACTAAAATATACTAAAAAAACTACCATTCTAATAATCTCCTCTGCAGAAGATGCTTTGCTTTCAAGGTCAGGGTCTGTGCGGCGTGACATTCCTCAGACCATGATTCTCGTCAATCTTTGTCTTCTACATGTGCTAGGAGCTCCTGGAAGCCACCCAATCGAACTAAATCACGGAGACACTTTTCCTGGAGGGCAACCAAGAGGACGAGATTTCCAGTGCTCGCCAGACCCCGTAGACAGATTAATTGAATATATAGTTTAAATACAATTGTTTACTTAGTCTGTGGAATCGCTCCGTAGGCAGATTATGTAGCTTGAAAAAACACATTTGTTTACTTAGTCTGCGGAATTCCGCGTTTGCAGATTAATTGAATATATATAGATTAAATACATTTGTTTACTTATCTTTGGAATCACTGCGTAGACAAATAGACAAATTAATTGAATATATAGTTTAAAGACACTTGTTTATTTAGTCCGTTGAATCCCCCATGTAGACAGATTAATCGACTATATTGTTTAAATAACTTATTTTTTAACTTAGTCTGTGGAATCGCCTCGCAGGCAGAATAATCGTACATATTGTTTAAATACATTTGTTTACTTAGTCCGTGGAATCCCCCTGTAGGCAGATTAATTGATTATATAGTTTAAAATACATTTGTTTACTTCGTCTATGGAAGCACCATGTAGGCAGATTAATTGAATACATAATTTAAATACTAACTTTTCCTGAGAGACAACCAAGCGTTCACGGTGCTAGGATTTTCAGTGCCCGTCAGACCTCGTTGACAGGTTAATTGAATATATAGTTTATATATATTTCTTTATTTAGGCCGCAGAATCGCTCTGTAGGCAGATTAATTGAATATATAGTTTAAATACAACCTTTTTTTGGAAGACAACCAAGCGGACACGGGTACCGGGATTTTCAGTTTGTGGAATCCCGCCTTAGGCAGATTAATTGAATATATATTTTATTTATTTATTTAGAAAAACACACACAACAGGTTACAACCCAATTATAACGTTGGGGAAAAGGACAGACATTCAATTGCATAAAATCCGTAGATATTCTTCTTTAAATATAGTTTAAATACATTTGTTATTTAGTCTATGAAATCGCACATAGACATATTAACTAAATATATACATTTGTTTACCCACTCTGAGGAATCGCATAGTAAGTCTTTCTACTTACTCATTACTAATCAAAAGTTTCAAAATTTTCAAAATTGTGTATGTGGGGGGAGGGGGTAAATCACTGACGGTTTCGATATTTGTAAGTCGCTAAATAATTGAGCAATGGCTTGGCGGCAGGCGATGAAGGAAAACGTCATTATTTTTTTTGGTCCAAAGCCTGTAATCGATGAATATTTACATAGTGAATCAATATGAGGTAGACATGCATTGTTTTGTACAGAATTGTATAAAATTTTAATATATAGTGTTTAGAGATTTGGAAGTCTCCAAATTATTGAACAATGACTTGGCGACAGAACAACTTGTTTGAGGAAAAAACGTTATTGATTCATTTTGTGGAGGTTTCCTGTTTTGTTTTGACACGCCAGTCTCTGAAAGGTTGAGTAAAACCCGAGAAGTAAAAGAGACAGTGTCTCATATTGTTTTCATCTTGCTCATCCCACAGGTGAAAGATAATACGAAAGTATTAGCCAAGTATATCAATGGAGGAAAAAAAAACCTTCATTATCTGGAATGGGGTTGTTTAGAACTTACACACATGCCAAATACGAAGACCCTAACTTGCTTTTCTTTTCTGAATATTTTTTTCTGTGTTTTGAGTTTTGGAAGTCTCCAAATAATTGAGAAATGTGACTTGACGACAAATCTACTCTTTGAAAGACAACGTTATTTATTCATTTCATTAGGACCATTGAGAATCCTTTATTATTTGCTATGTAGTTGTATAGAATTCACGTATTCTTAACTCAAAGATAATAACTTTAGACTAACTGTTTTCTTTTCTAAATATCTTATTTCCGAGATTTGGAAGTAGCCAAATAATTGAGCAATGACTTGGCGACAAAGCTACTTTGTTGACAACACTATTGATTCACTTTGTTGAGGTTCCATGTCGCCGTTGAGACGCCAGGGTCTGATCTTTTAATGGTTGAGCAAGACCGGGAAAAAGAAAGAGATTGTGTTTCATCTTTTTTCAGCTTCCTCATCCCACAGGTGAAAGATAATATGAAAGTATTTGCCAAGTGTATTAATGGGGGAAAATTATCATTTGGTACAGAGTTGTTCACAATTTACACACATGCAAAACTCAAAACTTGCTTCTCTTTTAAAAAAAAAAATCTTATTTCCGTGTTTCGAGATTTGGACCTACTACTTGGAAGACGACGTTATTGATTCATTTTGTGAATGTGCCATGTCGCCATTGAGACGCCGACGGTCCAAGGTACAGTCGAATGATTAAGCAAGACCCAGGAAGAGAAAAGAGTTCGCTGCATCTTCTTTTGCTGTTCCTCAACCCACAGGTAAAGGAGAAGATACCTTTCCTTGCCAAGTGTATCAATGGGGAGCTTTAGAAGCAGAAGAAAAAAAAAGAATAAGAACGTGGAAGCCGGAATTATTTTGTTTCGAAGATCTGCGGAAGCGATAAAGCTTGTCATATTTCCTTCAAGAAAGGCAGTTCTCTTTTTTTCTGGGTGTTGATGTTGTTTCTGGAGCATCATTACGGAGTCTGGAGGTGGAAAGGTACAAGGACGTAGGAAAGAATCCTTTGAAAAAGAAAGTTTTCGGTGGACTATTAAAATGCAAAGAGACTAGAAACTGGCTCTACCACCGTAGACAAGGCCGTGAAAACCTTAGAGATATGGCAATAAGGATATGTGGAGGTTCACCACACACGCAACCTCAATATGCCATCAACAACTAGGTGGCGCTGATTTACCATCTCGTTCCTACCACTATTCTTAATTACAAAATTAATAGTAGTATATAAGCCGAGGTAACTCATCTCCACCTTGAGGATCCTTTTGGTAGACTATGGGTTACTGAGGCCGCTACAGATACATAAAAGTAATTCTGGTGAACACATAGCTGATAGCTAATGGCCAAGAGGCACTGAATCGGACCAATAGGTTAATAGATAGTAGTCTAGCCTATCTGGGTCTAGTAGCCTAGCCGCACACGTACGTTTACTTAATCAGGATTCCAGATTTGAAGAACCGAATGAAGATTTACATGCAAAATGTCCAATAAAAGAACGAATGTGCAAATCAGCCTTAGACTTTCCGATATGATAGACGATTTTGCTTGGAAAAAGTTGTTATTTATTAGGGTAGCACATTGCTTCTATAAATAATTTAATAATAAATTTAAACGTATAAAGAAATCCTGAACTAATTTTGCATTGTAAGGATATACAATTGTATAGATTGTTCATAGTTATATGACCACAGACTAGTAATATGACCATAAGGCCCGATGCATTATAGCTAACGTTTAGCTTTTGTGCAAGTTAACTTTATCAAAAATGAGTTTTATTTGGAAAACCGAATAAGCCTAAAAATATTGTAAAAAGTACTTTAATAAAAAGCATTGTATGATATTAATATGACAAAATACATTTATAATTTTAAACGATAATATTATGATGTACTTGTATTGTAAAGTTATTTCTATTTAATAAAATAATTAATAGAAATAATAATAAAAAAGCATTTATTTAATTGTTTAGCCTACAGTTTTAAAAAAAAGAGTAAGTTATAAAACATCTTTTGTTAAGTACAGAAGGCAGATTATCTTTTTTTGAAGTCTATAAACTTCACTCAGAAAAAAAAAAGCTGTCTATTCATCACCCATTGACATTCGTATCCCAAAAGACAAAATCTCAGTTGCATAAAAAAAAATAACACAAAAAAGCGCCACCTACCGGGCAACTATTTTTGGAGATTTCGAGTAGGGGACAGGATAGATAATTAACTATAGCAGAAAACTAAATAAATAGAAAAAACGGAGGTGTACACATCAAAACGAAGATGAGACAGATACAGAGTAAAAAAATATTGTTACAGAAAGACTTAAAGGAAACTCAATAGTTTCTAAAACTAAGTACAGGAAAGAAGTTTTTTGAAAAGCGTGGAGATATTCTCATTTTAAAGTTAAGTAAAAAAGCTACAATTGCTGCGGGCTTGAGGTTCACGAAAAAAAGTGCACATTCTTTAGTTTTCAGGACGCACTAAGCGACGTTATACGTTTACAAGCGTATCAAACGCGGTTATTTTGTGTTGTTACGCTTCGTGTTCAGTGGACTAAATATAAAAGGTACCCGCTACCGTGTCTAAACCGGATGTGGGGTTACACATAAGGGATAGGGGGCGTTTTTTGTATCTGTGAAATTTTATTTTATTCATAAAAAGTTTATAAATAAAAGACAGCGACGACTACAGGAGGAGAATTAAGAGTTTTAGTTCTACAAGATCGAGTGAGATACGACAATTCTTAAGAGTATATTTAGTTCCCGTGAATTGTCTTTACATAACTTGTAAAACGAATTTAGGGTAGACCGGGGGAATCGCGCCACCTTAAGGGAAATGGAATTTTCATGCAGAGTTGTGTTAGAATAATTGTAAATTTTAATAAACATAGCATACTACTTTTCATAACCTACCTTGTAGTGATTTTTTAAACTTGAAATCTTTAATAGAAACTGAATAAAATTGTTTTTTCTAAAAGCTTGCAGAGTGGCGGTATTACCCCGGTACCTGGGGTAATGCCGCCACACCATCAAAACATAGCAAATAATCTATGAATAATGGAAAAGGATGCAATAAAGCAAAAACATATAGCTTTAAAATAGGTTTAATTAAATGAAGAAATTGAGTAAGAAGTTTAACAAAAATCACACGCGTAGTAAATGGCTATTACTTGTCTCTGCCATAGTCTTACTGATTCTTAACAAAGTAACACGTGTAATAAATGACTCTTAGTTAGTCTATCCCATACTATTCTTTAAATAAAATTGTGTTGGCCTAGTAAATGGCTATTAACTCTAATCTGAGAAAAAATCTGAAAGAAAAGGATTGCGGCATAACCCCGGAGTGATGTGGCGGCATAACCCCGGTAAGACAAAATGGCGTAGACGGCTTGTTTAGGGGAAGGTAGATAGCCTAGCGCCCAAATTAACAACGGGATAACATAGCCAAATTATTGCTTTTTTCAATGATATGTAACTTATTTATCTAACTTAGGGATAACAGTAACTTATTTCTGAGTTTCAGAAGACTTAAAATTAGATGAAACTCACTAAAAAACGTATTTTTTTTGTAACGTTACACAACACCACCACATGGCCATAAGCCACTCTACTACTGATTACCGTGTTTCCTGCTACAGGTCAGTGCTTACAGGACCCTCTCCACACACACCGCTGCCGAGATACAGGGGGTGGCGGCATTGCCCAGGGTGGCGTGATTTCCCCGGTCTCCCCTAATGTTTAAAAAAATGTTAAATTGTACGACTTCAAGAATATCACTTGGGTATGCAAAAACAACAATTCATTCTGACTAAATTATCACAGTTCGGTATAGTACTCTCATAGGAAGTACAACTTTAGTTTAATTATCGTAAATGCATTTAGCATAGTGGTGAACGAAAGCCAGAATTAAGTTCATTATAGTCAATATCAAGATGATGAGCAGGTGCATGTGTGTAAACAGCAGTGTCCACACCATATTTTCTTTATCGAAGCAGCATATTATAAGTAACAGTAAGGCATGAGTGCTTCAGAATAAAATAGCAATATTATTTTTTAGATTGCACAGCCTTCCAGAGAGGTTATACTCCCTATTAATAAATCAAGTTTAATTCAATAAAATGGAAATTATCAATTATGAGAAGTAAAGTGCTTATCTCGTTCCACAACCATTTGGATGTGAATAGTCTAGTCCCAAAACTGACATTTTTCAAAGTGTTATACTTAGGTATAGGGTCCGTTCGGTTCATTAGCAACTTTTGACGATCGTAAATTCAATTGGACGAAGTCTCCAATGAGCGGACAGAGCCCTATTTCTTAGTAATATTTTAAATAATGTGAGGTTTTCAACTAGACCCTTCATACGAATTATATACTGCTCTTCCAGAAGTATGCGTCTGCGTTCATTACAGCAAAAAACTGTTAAGTCTTAATCCCAAGTACATCCATCCTTGCTCTAACCCTGACCCACATCCTCCATGTCGTCATACCCGCTGGAAGACACAACAACGAATACTTCCCCTCCTTTCTCTGTTAAAAAACCAAAAACCAGAGAAAACCCCTTCCTCCAAAACTCACCAAGCTGAATTTCAGCAAAGGCTTTCTTTTTTATCGTTTCTAAGAAAAGCGCCGAAGAAAAGGCATGACTAAGGCCATCACCATCCAGGAACATAAACTTGAAAGGAAGAAAAAAGTGTGGTAGACCGAAAAAAACAAAAGGGGGCAGTGAATGGAAGATTAGAAACAGGCACGCGCCGGGCATTTAATGGAGCAGATGTGCTGTGCAAGCCTTTGCTCACTCGCACTGAGTTTTTCTTTTTTATGGTAGGAGTTGAAAGGGAGCAGTCTCAAATTGAGTCGAAAGTAGCCATGCCCCTCAAACCACCGATAGTTTGACCCGACTTATTCCGTATTTTGTACATAAGTTTTTCTTATAAAATTTAAGATTATTGCAATTTAAAATTTTTTATTCATAATGTAATTTTTTTTTAAATCTAGAAATGCCTTTAAGATCATTTCTTTCGAAATAAACCTGATACTATTTTGCTTAAAAAATATTTTAATTGAAATAAATTAGATTTAAAATGTATGCAGTAAAAACAAAACCACACATATTTGCCCATTTACTGGCCGTTCGGGTGGTCTTAGAAACTGGTGATGTCACTCCCGAATAACGAAACTCTTAGGAGTTTACCCAACAGTATCGTTTTTTTAAAACTATTTTCTGAATTTCCGTGTTATGTGTTCCAATTGGTGGATCATGTGTAACAATTGGTGATCATGTGTAACAATTGGTGATCATGTGTAACAATTGGTGATCATGTGTAACAATTGGTGATCATGTGTAACAATTGGTGGATCATGTGTAACAATTGGTGATCATGTGTAACAATTGGTGATCATGTGTAACAATTGGTGATCATGTGCAACAATTGGTGATCATGTGTAACAATTGGCAGATCTGGTCATCACACTTTTAATCCCGTTCGAAATGTCCTTTGTTCCGAAAAATAAAAAACTTCCTCGAACACTGCCTACTATACTTTTCAGGCTCTGAAAAGGGAGAGTTATCAGTTTCTTTTTCGGAATAAAAGGACACTCCGAACAGGACGGAAAATGTAGCGTCAAGGAATGATTCTCTGGCCTTATAAGTTGAGTAGGCCGTAGTAGAAATGAATTCAAAACTGAAGTAAAACAAAATAAATATAGGTCATAGCAGTGTTGGGCATTAATCAATCAATTTGTAAATTATCTTGTTAATTGACTAATAAAGTAATTCCAATTAAATTAATTACAATTAAGTTAATCGCAATTGAACTTTTAATTGCCCCTTGCAATTAAATTAATTTGATTAACGTATGTCAATTTTAACTCACAATTAAAATAATTGCAATTAACTTTTTTAGTTGTTTTATGAAACAATTAAAACTAACTATTAACTTTATGTATTAAAACGAAATGAGTAAAGATTTAAGAAAATTAAGCTGTAAGTCTTAGACTTAAGACGAATAAAAATAGGTTAATTGTTATTTTTAATTAAAATTAACAAAAAATTGAAAATTAATTAATTGTTAATTAATTGCTAATTGTTATTACTACAGTTAACAATTAATTAATTGTTAATACTATAGTTAACAATTCATTAATTGTTACTACTACAGTTAACAATTAAATAATTGTTACTACTACAGTTAACAATTAAATAATTGTTAATTGTAATTTTCAACAATTACAATTGATGAATTGTTACTTGTTGTGGTCACATTTACCAATTAATTAATTGTTAATCTTTAATTGTTCTTGCAATTAAAATTTGCCCAACACTGGGTCATAGTCGGTAAACTCATACCGGGACACAAAAGAGCATAAAAAATGCAAAAAAAAAATTATAAGTAAAGGGTAATCTTCCTAAAAAAAATATTGGCTTGTTTGACTTTTACTAAAGCATGTCTGAGCTTTGGTCGCGCATAACAAACAGTCCCTGGACAAGTAGTGCGTCGAATAATTTGTCCAGGGACTGTATAACCTCTCGAGTCAACTAAATATGATTTTTTACTCCATATCGCAACCCAAAACATTGCCTTGCTTGGCATCTAAGTATAAGACCAAGTAAAATTTAGTCCAAAACATAAACGAGTTTTTTTTTTTTTAGAGAGATAACATGCTCATTAGATTTGATAGTAACGGTTTAGGTTTGGTTGGCAATGGAGCTACTTTTGGGCTATTCTGCGGTAAGTAAACTAGAGTAACCGAAACAATGAATTGGACCCTTTTTGCTCTGAAATTATAAGAAAACATACAAAAAAAGACTGATGAGTTAGAGTTATTGAATGCTTGGAACAATGGCCAAGCCATGAAGCTAGTTAATGTACACTGCTCAAAACAATTAGGGGAACGCATGGTTTAAACTCTTTCACCCCCAATGATTCCATTTGGTATCATCAGCTTTCGAATTTTTTTCTCTCACTGAGTTGAGTTTCTCTCACTTATTTATCGTTAGATGGAAGAATCATATCTTTTGAAGAATTAAATAATGTTTGTTTTAATTAAATGAAAATATGAAAAAAAGGATAAAATAAAATTTACTCCTAAATTTTTATGAAACAAATTGACCCTGAATTCTTCACGTTTGCATTCTTAGATGTTTAAAAATTGATTTTACCTGTTTTTTAGAAATAAAGTTTTGAAAAATTATTGTTATGATTTCAATTTTTCCTCCCTTAAATTTTATTTTAAAAAAAATTAGATTTTTTCCCCTAATTTTTACCATATCATTCTGGATGTATAACGAATCTATTTCACAAATTTTAGATTTTTAGAATAAAAAATAAAACGTTGAAAAGGAGAGGGTTAACAAAAGTACGCGAAGTACTCCCCCAATTGTTTTGAGCAGTGTAGTTAATGTAGTTAGTTACCTGCCCACGGCAGCAGTGGGTGACTGTTATCGCGATTTTGAACTGCAGACAAGTGACGACGGGCGCACAGAAAAGGATTAACACAAAAAAATTGTTAAAATAAATGTTGAGACAAGCCCCTTAGCGAATCCCCATCATCTTTGAGTTCTTTCTCCCAGTCCAGCTGTTTTTTTTTTTAGCGAACGTGGCAGCAAGTCCGGCGTGATGCTGAGCAGGAATCCGACGGTTTTGGCACGTGCCTTGCGATGGTTGGTTATTAAAGCAGCCCTAGAGCTGCGCATGGGTTGATTAAGGACGTTTTAGGGTCTATGGTCCATTACATAGGAATGAGATAACAGTGGAATCGGCAACTCCATTGAAACCTCGTCGTATTTGGTATCTTAGCATCTGCTTGCGAAATAAATTTACCATATTTTATTTTTTTAAAAAAAGTAATAAAGTAAAAAAAACGAGCATAATACACTTCAAAGTTAAAAGGCTTATCATAGAACATATAGATATCCTAGTTTAAGGCATTTGGTGAAAATTCTATCTCCTAAAGCATGTAAATCACGTGACTGACCCATAACACATGTTTATTTTACGCCTATGCTAAATAGAGTTACTACGACGCCTCTGCTCCTTTTCATTTCCTGTATTATATCCCTTGGGTATTTGATTTTGGTTGAAATGATATCATACTACAGGTGCACGAGAACTACTCTTTCTACTGGAAGTTAGTACTAGGGTCAGGTCGAAGGGGCAATAAAAGAAGAGGGCAGCCAGCTGAATAATAATTTAAAGCGGGGTAAAAAAATACCACCTATCTTTAATTTTTAAACTATAATAATTTTTGTACATACGCACCATCATTAATAGTTTTTCATTTGCTAGTTTTTACTCCTTTAGTTTATAAATTACGTAAAAAAAACAACTGCGTTATTTTTAAAAGAAATATCGTAATTTATCCATACAAACTCAAATAATTTTAAACAATAAATTCCCGCCTTCATTGTTCAAACGAAACACCGTGAAGCTATGGAAGTACACTTTCTCAACAATTTACCCCAACAAACTACATGCTGTTTCGACCCCCATTGATGTGTACTACATCTAGATTGAGGCTCACAGGTACCTGGCGTTTCCAGCCGAAGAGACAATGACGTATTGAGGAGGGGTGAAAGCCGCAGACTAAAAATAGGCCCGGCACCCCTTTTATTTCTTGCTGAGGTGCCACTTTCCTATCTCGATTCGAGACCCTTCCTCCATGCATTAAAACATCTGTCCGGTGTACTTATACAAAATGCATCCTTCATATTTTTGCTATACCGTCAAAAGAAACAACTTATTTCTGCTACCATCAAATGGAACATCAATTTCATATTTTTGCTATACTGAAAAATTGAATAACTTTGGGTCTGAAGCGTAACTTAGGTAAAAACAATTTGTATAATAATTCTCGATTAAATACAGTTTTTTAAAGTTTTTATCATTAAGTGACAATACTTAATTTATAAAAGATAAAATTAGTCAGGAAGAAAGTTAAAAGTGCAGAATTACTTGTGGCCTAATGTTAACCTTAAAAACTAAAGTTGCCCTAATCGGCATTACTTTTTAACAAGGCTTTACAATTTTTCATTTAAATCCTTGCCTTATTAGTAAAGTACTTAAGAGAAGGTAGTACTTGATGAGAAGGTTCTCAAGCGAAAATTTTAAGAAACGCTATTCGTAAGTTTATAATGGTCAGTTTAACTATGATATCTATAGTTTTAGCCAAAGTATTAGATTGGCAGATCACGTGACCTCCAATGCTAACGACGGGACGCGCATGGAGGCCAAATAAGAGGGCAAAATGGTCAGTCTTGCTGCCACTTTAAGGAGAAAAATACTACGAAAAAATACTATCTAATTCTAAAATTACAAAAAAATATCGTAAAAATACTAGCTGCATTTTGGAATCTTTTTAGTGACTTTAAATCCTTTTCTAGTATTTTTTTGTAATTTTAGAATTAGATGGTATTGTTCGTAGTATCCTTAAAGTGGCAGCAACACTGGCCATTTTGCCCTCTTATTTGGCCTCCATGCGCGCCCCGTCGTTAACATTGGAGGTCACGTGATCTGCCAATCTAATACTTTAACTATGATATCTATGGCTAAAACTGACAATTTCAGTTTCGTTAATAATTAAAGGAGGAGTTTTTTTTAAAAGGCGATGAAATTAAAGGAAAATGATTGTTAATATGATGTAATTTAAAGGATCAAGTATTCCGAACATTTGTTGATGTCCAATTTTAAAGCGACTGAGTTACATGTTTATTGTTCTAAAATTTAAATACTGATTATTTGAAACCATATTTAAATTTATTTTTAGTTACATTGTTTTTTTATCTTCTGAGCGGCTTGAAAAATTTCAAAAATGTATGGTTGTTTTTTCTGTAAATTTTATTTTAAAAACTAACATTAGTTTCAAAGTTCTCAATTAGTTGTTTTTTTGAAGATATGATTTTAAAATCCTTTCCAGTTAAAAAGTTAGATTGTCAATAAAAATTTATTATTTATAAAATTTAAACATTTATTGTTATTACTGGAAAAAGTGGTGTATGAATTCGGAAAAGAAGCGTCTGACTAAGAAAGTCAAATGGTGAAAAATGTGTTGGTTCCGTAACACACCCTCTAAACATTTGCCAAATTTTCCATTTTATTATTGTGGTAAACGAAAATAATAAAATGGAAAGAAACCAACAAATTAGTTACCTAAAAACAACAATTCTTTTCGGATTTTAGAGCCTATTTACCAAAGAAACAGCACAATGGAAAGATGTAAAGAGCGTAAACTCCTGTAACTGTCGTAATGAGAAGCTCTAATCACTTGTTTCAGTTTTAAGAAAAAAGAGAAAAAAAATTGACACAATACTGTAAAAAACAAATAAATTAGTTACCTAAAAACAACAATTCTTTTCGGATTTTAGAGCCTATTTCCCGAAGAAACAGCACAATGGAAAGATGTAAAGAGCGTAAACCCCCGTAACTGTTGTAATGAGAAGCTCTAATCACTTGTTTCAGTTTTAAGAAAAATAGAAAAAAAATTGACACAATACTGTAAAAAAAAATATTTTTCTTTTGTTACACAAAATTATATTTAGTGCCGTTGCCAAGAAAATGTTTGAGAAAAAGAACTAAAAGTGACAAATATTTATTCTAGACGGTTGCAGTTGGCATTCGTTCAGGTAGAGATAAATCGCACGATTACGGTTGCAGGGTTCTGACATAAACGTGATCTTTGACCGAAGTAGTTTCGTAGATGGCGACTCTGTCGAATTGCAGTTATAGGTTCAATTTGTAACTCCTCAAAACAATTAGGGGAAAGCATGGTTTAAACTCTTTCAACCCTAATGATTCCATTATGAATCATCAGCTTGCGATTTTTTTCTGACTAAGTTAAAATCGCATTTTTGTATCGTTAGCTGGAAGAATCATGTATTTTGAAGAATTTAATAACGTTTGTTTTAATTAAATAAAAATATGAAAAACATGGTAAAATAAAACTCACTCTAAAACAATTTTATTAAATGCATTGACCCTAAATTCTTCATGCTTGCATTTTTAGTTGTTTAAAAATTGATTCTAACTATTTTTAACAAATAAAGTTTTGAAAAAATTGTTATAATTTATTCAAAAGTTATGATTCTAATATTTTCCCCTGAAATATTAGTTTAAAAATCTACGATTTCTTCTTGTTTTTTACCATTTCATTCTGGATGCATAATGAATCGATTCCACAAATTTTATATTTTAGAATAAAAAATAAAAAGTTGGGACTGAAAAAGTAACAAAAGTACGCAAAATACTCCCCTAATTGTTTTGAGCAGTGTACTAAGCAACACCCTTTAAAACAACTAGAGCTACACGAGGGCTATTGGCGAAAGGGAAATTTGGAACCGTATTCAAGGAACGACCGAGGAAGGAAGGTACCATATTCTGCAAGAATTTACACTGCTAAACATAGATATTCCTTAGGAATTTTTTTTAGTCGACCATTGAAAATAATAAACTAATAGGTCAGGTTAACCCATTAACACCTGCATTTAAGTATAAAAACCATAATTTTAGTATAGTATTGTTTTTTAGTATAGTATTGTTCTTTTTTTAGTATAGTATTGTTTTTTTAAAAAAAATAGTATTGTTGTTTTCTTATTTTTAAATAATAGTATATTAATATCGTGATATAAAAACAACATTAATAATATTGCAAAATTTAAAGTGAAAAGCTGAAGTCAAAATTGCTAACCTAGACAGTCTAAAAAGCTACAAAAAAAGTTTAGAAATGAGTAGAGTGGTAGTTTTAAAGTATACAGACAATACAAAGTTTCGTAATATGAAGCTAAAGCGACTATTTATACTCAGACTGTCTAACCAATAAGTGGATAGTAAAACTACTCAACCATTAATGTTGTGATAATCAATTTAACATTGGCATTAACGGATTTCCAGTTATAATTTTATAAACAAATAAAATAGTGTATTTCCTGTATTTTAAAAGTAGAGGTCAGTGTCATCGGCCTATTGCAATATTTTTGAAATTACAATGTCTGCCAAAAAATTACTTTAAAATTTATGCCCTTTTACCAAGTATTAAAATAGTAATAACGAAACAAAAAAAATGAAGGAGAAATAACATGCTGGTGGTACTTAAATAAGTAATTTTTAAAGTTGAAAATATTGTGTAGCCGTCTGTTGATGAACAATGGCTAGTTTAAAATTTATAAAATTTAATATCTGATAATAATTTCTCTTCCAGTTTGTTTTGTAACTGTTATGTTGTTTCTTTTATACCTTATGAAAAAGGCTTAATTTTACAGCGAAACTTTGTGACAGACATTTTGATTTCAGATATAATGCATCCATGGGATCATTGTGAAGAAAAAAAATGGTCATTTAGTTCATGCATTGGGCCGAGCAATTCCCTTACCTTGGCAATGTCTACAATTGGAGTTTCTGTCTTTCTCTCCGTCCTCACAGTCCAACATGGCCGTGGCCTCTCGGTCAGACGTCGGTCACTCCTTATTATTTTTACACACCACCAATCACTACATCCACAGACGTCTGTCACCGAATAACAACAAAATCCAGTGTCTGATACTGCACACTTCTTTTTTATATATGGAAAAGCTTTCGCACACTTGTATAGTGTTCCCCAGAACTATAGGTCAACTTGTCCAATTGTCTGTCTTACCACAAATCAGCACACCATAGAATCCTTTCTACTATAAAAAATTCCAACTTTTCTTGAAAATTATAAAAATATATACCAATTATTTCTTTTCGAACACAAAAAATTGTTATTGCACCTTAAATTGTTCCCAAACAACTCACAATCTTATACACACGTTTGATTTTCCACAACTATAATGCCTAGACACCAATCAGTTACCTTCGAAACTTCAGAAATTAAGAATTCAAATGTTTGGTCCGCGTAGTAGGGAATGTAATTTGGGCATAAGGGTCCACAAAATTTCAAGACATCTTTACCACATTTACAGATTGCATTACAGAGTGGATAACGGAATTACCTTGGCTTGGTATCCAACGCCATTGGACATAAAAGATGCATCCATAGTGATAACACTGTCGACTAAGTGGCTAAGCATTACGAAATAACTAACCATTACGATTTAGTATACATATATTCAATGTGGCAGCGGTGTTTATTTTTCAAACAGAAGACAATGTGTTTAGATTTCCGTTTCCGCAAAGAGAAAAAGAAGTTCGTAAATTTTTCAGCGTTCGCAGACAGGGAGGCATTCGAAAACAAAAACACTAGTTTTGGCAGAAGCCTGCGGTTTTTCTGAAGCGAGTTGTAGGCTAAGAATCTGAGAATAAAGTTGATGAGGTTTTCTTCTAATCCAAGTTTAATTGTACAACAATATTCGTCAGAATATGTTAATGTTTAATTATTTGTTGATTTCTTCACACGCAAGTATTCTAATGATGATAATGAATAAAACTGGTCAGATATTTGCAATCTGAAGAGTTGCCAAGTGTCTTTTTGTATATTGAGCAAATAAATGGAAACTTCAAACCAATGTAATGAATTTCAAGTTAATTGGTATAATGAGGTGATTTTTCAGCATAAAATTGGAGAATGTGCAGTGAATTGAAAGTAGACAAGTGTAAAAAACACGAGAAAACTCTTAATAAAAGTAAGAAACTAATATTCCTACAAAATTATGATCAAAATATTTAAAAAATTAAATATTATTTCCATCAAAATCCTCTTTGAAACAGTTTTCTTATTTTGAATTTGGCACACTTATCAACCATTAGCTTTTCTACAAGATTTGTCAACAAAGCAATGCTGTACACGACAAAGCGATTGAGAACACAAACACACGAAATACTCAAAGTTAGACTTAAATCCTCAAAATATTCAGAATGCAACAAGCGATATTATATAAGTCAGAAGCATAAATATTGTAAAATTTTGGAAAGTGACCCAAGTCAAATCGTAAGACACTGGAATCGTTTCGGACCAATGTCCAGTCTTGGTTTTCAGAAAACAATGCAATATTGCAGAGGAAGGGACGTTTTTAAAGTCTTGGTCTTTCAAAAAGTCTGTATCGTATGAAACTGATAACTATATAACATAATGTATGACTGAAAAATTCTTCAACAAAACTTCTTGAGAAAACACTTTGGTTGAAACAACCTTTTTTAGGTCGATACAAGAGACTAAATGCAACTTTACAGGCCAAGGTCCAGTCTCGCCCTCGAACGATATCGTACTCATGGATTCTATCGCACAAGAAGATTGCTGCATAACATGACAGACAGAAACACTTCTTGTAAATTCTTTAGAACACACTTTGGTTGAAACTCCACTTTTTCAATGATATACAGGAAACAGAACGCAACTCCACCGACCAAAGGTCCAGTCTGGTCTTTCGTATACCAGGAAGATAGCTAAATGGCATACGACAGAAACGATTCTTGTCAAAGTCGAGAACAATTCTTGCAAAAGTCGAGAAGACAATCCTTGAAATCGAAAACGCTTCGGACCCTCTAGTTCAAGACACACAAGAGGGGCGTTTCAGCAGAAGACCGAGGTCCAGTCGTGAAGAAGATGCAGAGGAATGGAGCGATGCGGATGCATCTCCGGCATCCCAATCTCGTCTGGAGGGAGGCTCAAGAGCAAAAGAAGATATGAGAGAGAGTAGTGTAAGCAGCTGATTCACGCTGCTGGGATTCGGTGAGGGTTCCTAAGAATAGAAGCAGAGAGGGGGGGGGGGGGGGAGCTGTTTCGCTCATCCATCTATTACATTAGAGCGCCTTCCCCCCTCCCCGTCTTTTTTTAAAATATATTTTTCTGTTTTTTCCCGATGGCATCGCGGTTGTGATCGTTTGGCAATTAACGGGACTGCTTTGTAAGAGACAGAAAAATAAACACAAACGGAATTTTTTGGGGTGTTTTTTTTTTGGCAAAATGAGTTTGATTGGAGTAATTAAGGATTTTTTAAAGTTTAACAGAATTGAATGGGGAATTGAAAATACCACCGGCTTTCTTTCTTAATATGGAATTTATGTACAATAATAATATTTTCATAACTGAATCAGCGCAATGAAAAGGTGACAAATTCAAAAAACAAAAATAATATTAAATAACCGTTATAGAATTAGACTTAGAGGGATAAGTAAATTGGGAGAAATGTTAACTTGCTTTCACTCAATTAGTTTAAAATCTTAAAAAAAAATATCTAAAAATTTGATTTCTTTAAATTAAAAAAAAAACGATTTTCATAGTACCGTCAAAGCGGGTATCTTTGGCTCTGGAGGGTAACTTTGGCCAACGCGTCGGAAAAAGATTTGTTCTAAAATTTATCTGCTCAAAATCACCAGACTTTAAATTAGTTAGCATTTTTAGAAAGGTGGCAACATTGGCTTTAATTTAATATAAGATTATTTTCTATTTTAGTTTTGGCAACACCAAAAAAGTGCGTTTTATTTCTGCAAGCGTTGAAGAACAAAAAACTACTTCAGTAAACTTATAATGTTAGAATTGGTCTCCGAAATCTATTGAAAATTGAGCATTATAGAAACTATGCTTCTTAATATGGGTAAATATCTTTATCCATGTTGACAATGTTTCGAAAGCTGTATTTAATTGTCCATCAGAATACTTTTATGCGAATTCTTTAACTATTGGAACAATAGCACATATTTTTTATGTAATTTAAACATTTATAAACTTTGAACGAATTAATGCGATGATTCTTATTAATTAATTCAAATACAATTTTTTTATATATACTAAACTGTTTTTAAGCATAATATAGAACGACATTTAAAATTGCTAATGCTAGAAATGTAAACATTCCAAATTACTAATATGTTATTTTCTTTTCATTATAATATCGTTCGCGTTTTGATTATGAAAAATAATTATCATTAAATCTGGTTTTCAAAAATACATTAGTTGATTTTCTTATTAGAACTGTAAATTAATTTTTAAAAATGTCAGCTAAAAGTGTTCTAAAGTATTGCGGCTAAATCATTGGGCGATGCAGCATAAACTGAAACAAATAAGAATTTTTCTTGTATTTATCCTGAAATCACCTAATAAACTTTAAAAACTAATAATTCTAATGTTAAGTAGTTTTATTATTGCAATTTAAATCTATTAGATAGCCCAAAAAGCAGTAAATGGTACGTTTGGTGAGTATTTCGTGCTTGTGGCCAAAGTTACCCTCCTGGACTCGAATAGTATCATTATTTTTTAAACTAGTACCATTTTTTTTAAAACTTATAAAATGTAACAAAAATGCCTGCAAATTATTCATAAAAGTACAATACTTAAAATGCATAGTGATTTTAAAGTGTTTAAATCGGTTTTGTAGTTTAATTTTTCTTCTTTTGTAAAAAAAACAATGATTTTGGCCAAAGTTACCCGCACTGACGGTAGTTAATAATCTTTCCACCATACTTTAAATTGTTAAATTTCAGCAAATTTAAAATTGTTTAAAAATCATTAGTCTTGCTGGAAAATCTCACACATTCAAGTAACGGGTTTATACGTATGCATCCCTCAGAGGGTTAAGTCACTACATAAGTGTAATGAAGTGATCATAGATATCATAGTTAAAGTATTAGATTGGCAGATCACGTGACCTCCAATGCTAACGACGGGACGCGCATGGAGGACCAGAATAAGAGGGCAATGGGTCCAGTCTTGCCACCACTTTAAAGAGAAAAATACTACAGCATCATCGAAAAAATACCATTTAATTCTAAAATTAAAAAAAATACTAGAAAATCATTTCAAGTCACTAAAAAGTCATTTGCTCTAAGAAATTATTTTTAGCATTTTTTTTAAACTATCAAGTTATTTAATTTATCTTATTTCTTTTAGTCGCCTTCTAACAGTAAAAGTGGTTTATTTGTCAACGAAAAAAATTCAGATTTCAACAAACACACAAACTTTCTTAGAATGGAAGACATGAGAACTACATAGTTGAAACTTTCAATTTGAATTTTTTATTTTTTTATTATTTTTTTTTATTTATTTTTTTAATATATATATATTTATTATTTATTTTTTAAGAAAATATTACGGCTAATTGGCAGGATTTGGGGGGAAAAAAATGAGGTAAAAAATTGGAGACCTAAACGTTCTAAATATAACTGTAGTCTGTACCATTTTAAACCAAAAACCAAATACAAAGTCATTGCGATGGGATTGAAAATCCGTAATAGAGATTTTGTGTTCTCTACAACTCTCTACTACTCTCTCTTGTGTTCTCTACACGTTTTGAAGGGCACTGATTCTAAATATATAATTTCTTCTTGTAATATCATTTCAATTAATGGTATTCATTGAGTTTTAATCTAAATATGTGTTGTGTTACACAACACTAGTTTTTTTTTACAACTGCTGCTACTTTTTCTTAACTTAATCACTTTCGCTCTGCCTCTCCTAAATAATTAGTACCAGTAAAAAAAAGGTATTTAAACATAAAAAATAATTTTAGGTAAAGCAAAAAAACAACAAAAAATACTCCGTTACCTCTCTCCAGAGAAAAAGGAGTCAAAGAACACCGTTATCCCAACCAAATCCTTCTCTCAACCCTAAAATAAAACATTTTAAAATAAACACGCAAACAAACATAAAGCTCCGCCACTGGAATAAGAAAAACCGCCACTGAAAAAAAATTAGAAGGGGCCAACTGAAGAAAAAATTGACCTTCAAAAAAATGTTCCAGGGCTTAGAGCCAGTGTGTGGGGCAAAGGCGTGGTGCCAGCAAAGCGGCCAAAGTGTCGATGTTTTTTTTATGTGGTAGTAGTCCTTTTGATTTTTTAAAAAATATTTCTTATCCTGTCTGCTTAATTTAAAATCAGGTATAAGAAGGATTTGGAAAGGAAAAAATGAAGTCTGGCAGTCTTTTGGTAGTTCGTTCACCTCAACATTTAAAAAAATATTTAAATGATTTTTTTAGGATTTATAATTTTATTTCATAAAATAAATTGCTTTTTTAATTGCAGTATATCTTGCTGGTATCTTGTAACAATTATCGTTAGAACAAAAACTATTTTATCCATGGCCCAAAAGATCATGCCATTACGCAGCTAAAAAAATTGAACCAAATTTCACCTTCCAATAGCCGTTCCAAAACCTGACAAATGGTTCAACAAAAAAAAAACGATAATATGGGGAAACCTTTCACCACACAACTGTTGCAGAAACTAAGAAACCCTATTATGGTGAAACCAAGCACACAACCTTTAACAGTGTAGTTTTGTTATTTATGCACGTCTGTTACATGAAAGTTATCTCAAATAATGCCTGAGGAATACTAAGTTTTTCAAAGTTAAGTCATTTTTTCGTTAGTGTATTTAGGATAGTTTAGTTGTGTACTGGTATTTACGATAACTTTTATGTAACAGACGTGCATAAATAACAAAACTACACACTTAAAGATTGTGCACTTGTTTTCACCATAATAGTGTTTAATAGAAGATCAGAGTGTAATAAAAAAGAGCCAAGAAAAAAAAAACAAAGCCTTTTGTATGGATACTTTACCGATTTCCAATTTATTGAAACAAAAACCTGCCATATACAAATAAAGTACAGGCAATAGAATATAGGACTAATTATTGAATTATCCAAGTAAAAATATTTTAAGTTTGACGTTTAATTAGAAATAAATGATGTGTTTGGCTTTTTTTAGACCCATGGATTTTTGTGAGCAAGCGGTTCTAAGTGAAACATTCGGTTACAAACCTGTTTTTAGTGAAAGAGCATATTTAAACGAATACATTGGGAGTACCAGATTTTATGGTTTCTTCATATGATATGGTTGAACCGTGCCTTCACAGACCCACTCGGAAGTCGGAACCTGAAGCCAAAGTTTTTTATTTTCTAAAGAAACTTAGTGATACTCGACTGCTCATTACCGGATTTTCTACTTAAGGTGTACATACACACTAGAAAAGGCCAAAAATAACCAAATTAGGACTTTTTGTGTTTTTAAGTTCATTAAAATTTCCAATTCTTCCTCTTTAAAATGATGTAAAGTTTGTGTACTGATACTACACTCTAATAAAAAGTTAGAGGTTTTTCTAGTCTTCCAAATCATGAAAGTTAGTTAACTTTCATACCTTTTAAACTCAATTTTCTCTAAACTTCATTTTTCTCATTGTTACTTTGCTTAAACAATGATAACTAAAGTTAAAATTAAAATTTTGTCAAACGAATTGTTTATTTGTGGAATAAGTTGGGGGAGGGAGTGAACCTCAAAAAAGAAGATTTGGTTTTTAAATTAATTTTATATTGTATGTCGAAGTTATTTTTTTCTAAAATAATTGATTTTTTTAATGTTGCTTATTATAAAAAATTAAATAAAAAACTAAAAGAGCCACAAACTTGGTTTGAGATTCACGCCCTTCAGAATGAAAAGGTGATTAAAAGTGTTTAAAAAACATGCTAATGAATGCATAAAATGCTAATTAATTAACATTTTAATTTAAAAAAAATATTTTTACACGTACCCTCATACACTTATGAATTATATCATATATAAAAAAAAATTGGATTTTTAAGTGAAATATTAGAAAAAAAAGCGGAAGTGTATACGGCGTACACCTTAATTGACATTGCAGTTCCCAAACAAAACAACCCAAGTTCATCGGCCTTTTAAAAAAAAGGTACAGATTCGACTTCCCAATTAACACAAAAAGGGTCCGATATCAAACCACCTCGTTACTCCTGCCACCCCAAAAAAACACGGACACACCTCACAAACGAAAAGTGATTAAAAACCTAATCCCGTGTAATTACCCACCGCTCTAAAGGAAATCCTTGTAGACGTTGAATATTAAACGTCGGCTCATTTCGCCATTGATGAATTTGATTGGGAAAAATCCCTTTGAAAATGCGGCATTAAAATGGTGGATGTTAATGGAAAAAGGGAATTTGTGTTAACGGAGGTTTGAATGAGATGATGCTTGGCGGTTAAAAGATGATGCAGTCGCCAAATCAAAGTGCTTATATAACGGAGGTAAGAGTTAAAAAAAAAATCAAAATAATTCAATAAACCAAATTCAAACCTCGTAGAAAAATAAATCATATGACAGACAGTCAACAAAATAATGTCTTACTTGGCAACTTAGCACTTATGGTGAAACATAGATATCAGTTAAAAATGAAAATAAACTTCCTAATTAAATTTGTCCTATTATTAAATAACAGTAGTTAAAGGCATTTGAAAAAAAAAATCTGTTACTAAATGCATTAAAATCGCGTGGCTAATACGAGAACGGCCTTCTCTGTAGAAACGCACAAGTAAGCAGCACATCAATGTTAGTTCAACACAAAATGTCTCATTTATCCTTACAAAATGTGATTTAAGCAATTACAAACGAAGATTAGCTTAATTTATTTTACAACTAGCAAATAAATACCCGTTCTCCGCACGGACTAAAAAAAAGTAATCGATCCAAGTATATGTACCATTTAATCCATTCTAGAATAATAAAGTTATGTTATTGTTTCCGCTCATTATAAAGTATAAAATCATGTTACTTATACTACCTTAAAATCCAAAATTAAAAAAAATACGCTATAAAATGCAAGCATAAAAGTCATCGTAATTTCCCTCATAAACATATATAAAACCTTTTAGCTCATTTGGCACGTTTTTGGTAAGAATTTGGCAAGAAAAGAGATATGGCTACAAACACTCTTATTATACAGCTCTAGCACAATGGCCTTCGAACAACAAGCCAGCTTATAAATTAAAAAAAAAATAATTAATCATTTGGCGCGTTTAGGTAAGAATTTGGAAACGTAATTGCCGAAAAAATGAAAACAAAACCCTAATATGTAGCTCTAGTACGATGGTTTTGAACAACCATCATAGTTATAATTCACGGAAATAGCTTAAATATGTACATTTCAATCAACAGAACCATCAATGAAGAAATCCATCACCTAAACCCACAATAAAATCATAGAATGGAGACTGGACGGAATTACGTCACTTATTTTTCAAATAATGAATTTAGTTTCTGAAGGTAATGGCAATAGAATAAAATAAACATTTTCAATTTTAAATATTTTCGTTAAAAGTTTTATTTAATTTTTTCAGCAGATGGCATCAGGAAAGTAAAAAAATGATCGGATTTGAGCAAAAGTATTGTATTTTTTCAGAATATTCGAATTTTCTCTAAAAATAGAACATTTTGAGCTCGGAAAGTTCAGAATCTGCAACTTAAGTATGAACTACACATTTGTGCAAAGTTACGAGTCAAACAAATGTCTAGTTTATGAGTCTATAAGAGACATACACACACAAAACTTCATTTTTATTATTATAGATAGTTGAATGAGTACATAATACAAGGCATTCAAGTCATGTTTGTAGTAAAAAAAAGTTGTAGGTGCACACAGGTAGTTAGCCAGCACCCTAAAACACACATTATTGAAACCGAATTGAGCCTTCATTTCAAGCACTAACCCAAAAACTGTAAAACGCGAGTTATTTCACATTGGTTTATTATGATCCCTATAATAAAATGGGTGCTTTTCCATCTTGTGGGCGCAAGCGATAAAGTCACAAAAAATATACAATCGCCACTAAACGGAATATTTCCAATGGCAACATTTTACTGCGTATACTGCGTTTTGTCACCCAAAATTCCGTTTGACGTAAATTCGCTCCCCCAAAATGGAAAAATACTATTTCTGTCATTTTCCTATATTAGCATAATTTAAATGTTTATTTACTTTACATATGTAGAGAATACATGCGTTTTTACATGAAAAAAAGTAGCGCCAACCATCGCCAAGGGCTTGTTTGGGTGTACTGCGGAAGCCCTCACTGGCTTCATTTTATAACCCACTTTTAGGATTGTTTTTGACCAGGCCTCATCTACACATTTGTCAAATCTTTATTGGTACGTTATATTATGAATATTGAACAAAAGCCCTTTTTCTATCCAGGGCTGTGTTACATGTGGGACATGAGAGGGCACCTATTAATTAGCTGTATGGATTGATACCGAAGACCGTGTGCTTTGTGTGGCTTTGATGAGGTTTGAAAAGGGTGCTGAAAGTCGTCACTAATTAGTTCTTTTGACGTTGTCAGGGAAATTGTGTGTGGAGTTTGAGACGCTCTGCCGGAATTAAGTACTGATGCTGAAATAAGCGAAACGAATAAGTGACTTGAGCGAAAGAGACTTGGACTGATTCGAATGCTTTCTGTATATTCGATTGCAGGCACATTCTATCTAAAAAGTAATAACTTAATTCCTAATCCTTAACTATAATCTTTAAGCCGGAAAAAATAATTGCTTACATGAAAAGACATGTTTTCCGGATTGGAAAACGTCTCTATATTCTAAAACGAGGTCGGTTAAATCAAAAAATTATTATTTCATACGTTATGGCAAATCTAAGTGAAGAAGGTCAGTTAAGAGAATAAGAGATGGTAAGAGATTACTTATAAGAGATCGTCTGAAAAATTAATATTCTGAACATTTATTTTTATCAAGAAACTTATTTATAATTTTCCTTTTCAAGGGGGGGGGGGGGGGGGGAGCTGGGGAGCCCAGTCGGTAAGGCGTTTGCCTTACTTTCAATGCCTCACCTTTCAAGGTTCATCCGAATTCAAGCATAGTCAAAAAAACTGTCGACCTATAAATATGCAGAATATGATCTGTGCCAAGAAAGTCCGACGAATACCCCGTCTGGAGAAGTGCACGTTGAACATGCTACAAAGTCATGATGTCCCCCTTAAAAGTTGCGTTAAGCCCTGGTTTGGAAGGACTGAAAACGCACGTCCAAGCGTTAAAAAACGTTCTGCTCATCGATATCAGCGTCTTATCTTCGCTTGGGTGGTTTGTTAGAATTCCCCTCCAGGCGAAGCGTCCGCATCTAACGCATGCGTAGTAAGCGAAGGCCATCGTTATCTCATTCGAATAGGTAGAAGCATAGGCCATTTCGCACGTTTTGTACGCTCTAATCAAACCACGACTGATTCGAGATTTTCGAACGCTGAGATCAACGTTAATTTTGGTGCCGTGGTCACGTGACTACTAGGGCCAATAAGAAAGCGGAAAATTAGGACGCACTGCTCAGCGTCTGATTTTGGGTTCTTACAAACCAGGCCTTTAGGTGCTGCCTCAGGTGTCGGTTGGTCACTTAATTGTGGTTCTAAATTATAATGCCCGTCGCCAATTGCCCTCGTGTAGATCTTAGTGCGACGATAATTCAACCTAACCGTAACCGTTTTCAAGTGGGTGAGAAAATAAATGGAAGTGAAAAAGAATATTAAAAAATTATCAAAAGGACCGTGCGAACAAAAGCCAGTTGAAAACAGAAACTGACTTATTTTTGTTTTATTGCGAAAAGGATGAGTAAGAGAAAGTTAAAAAAATTAATATGTTTTAACAATACAAATATTAATATATTATATTTTCTGGTGCAAACTAAAAAGCACAGTTAAACGACGGCTGGTTAGAAGAGCCCCGCATCAGCAAACACACAAATGCAAATTCATTTAACAAACTAATTACTTGTTCATTTTACTTCACAGATAGGTAGATTAGAAAAGAAATAAGTTAAAGGAAAAAAGAAAAGAAAAAAGAGTCATCTTTTTTTCCCCCTTCGCCTTCAAGCTACCGTGAACCAGGGGGGATGTTTTCGCTCTGATTGTCGCCCCGACGGATATTTTTAGGATGTCTCAGTCTTAGGAGACACTCGACAGGACAGGAAGGTTTTTTTTTAAGGGACAGGGCAATGTTGGTTTGCTTAATTAGAAAAAAATACTTTCATGTTTATTAAAGAGTTTATTTGCAATTAAAATACAAAACTAATATATGAAATCAAATTATGAAATTAAAGTATGAAATTAAACTATGAAATCAAAGTAAGAAATTAAAATATAAAAAAATATGAAATTAAATTATGAAATTAAAATATAAAAAAATATGAAATCAAATTATGAAATTAAAGTATGAAATTAAACTATGAAATCAAATTATGAAATTTAAATATAAAAAAATATGAAATCAAATTATGAAATTAAATATAAAATTAAAATATGAAATCAAAATATGACACCAAAGTATGAAATAAAATTATGAAATTAAAAACTGTAATTAAAATGTGAAATTAAAACATGAAATTAAAATAAACAGTTAAAATATTATAGTACGCTAGAACAATTATCTGAACTCTAATGTTATATTCTCTAGCTATAGGCTTAACATATAATAGGGTTGCTTGAAAACTATTTAAAATATACATTTAAAAAAAAATTGTAAATAGAATAATTATCCGAATTCCATGTTATCTTCTTCCCTACATGCTTAACATATAATAGGGTTGCTTATAAAATATTTAAATTATAATTGAAATATCTTTTTATTTAGTAGCTTAACAAGTTAAAAGAAAAAAGAAAAAATAATCTTGTTAATTTTTTCTTCTAATTTGTAATGTATAATAAATTCGCGCACGAAAACAGACATATTTTTCAAGATAAGTATCTGTGCAGATCTTAGTTATGCAATAAATGATCTTTTAGTTATAAAATAAATAATTTCATAAAAAATTGAAACTTGTTATTAAAATGTGTAGTTTTATAAAAATTAGCTATTTTATATGTTTAATGAATATTCAGTGCATTTATTGCGAGTTTAAACAATAAATTTTACCTTCCTTATACATTTATTCCTTAGATACAATTTCATCGAGTTTTTTTAAATTATCATTACACTTAATAAGTATCTAAAAAGCTATGCCTAAATATTATGAACACATTTAAACATTTTCAAATTTGTTTAGGTTTTATATTTTTAATTTCATGATTTTTGTTTAAGAAGTAAAAAATAATTGTCTGAATCAATCTATTGTTAAATGACCTTTTTCACAATTGTTTGCCAAAACATTTTTTCCACAAACATGTTTATTTTTATGTTAGAGAATGTACAACATTGCAACGCGATATCCCACACAGTCACCCTCTCCAAAAAAAATAAGGGTTAAGAAAAAAAAAAAGATTCACAGTTGGAGATTTTTGAACTCGTAGATAATGCTCCTTGTTACGTAAACGTTATAAGGGAAGAAGGAAAAAACACCTCTACCCCACTGTGCCACGCTTCAAATCGAATCCAAAAAGGGTAGGGCAGCAAAAAACGACGTTAAAAAATACGACAATTTTTTCTTGAGGCCCCCTTTATATTTTGATGTTTTGTTTAATTCCCCTTTCGGCGCTAACGCCTTTTGTTCAACACGGAGAGACAAAAAAAAAAAAGTTGGTGAAAAATAAAAACTAGTCTTCCTGTAGAAAGGTACGTCCTACTGTTTTAAAAAACGGTTGGTTATTAAGGATAGCAAGAATATGTTATATGTAAAGAGCAGTTTCATTTTAAAAAGTTACTAAAATTGTTTTTCATAATTCGTTTGCATAAACTTCATTAAACCTAGTCTGGCCAGATTTTTTTTCAGTACTTAACTTTTGACTCTCTATGAAATCATCATCGATATTTTTTATCAATATTATTTTATATACCTCACTTTTGTTTGAAAAACTATGAAAAAAAAACAAACGGAGACAATTTGCATAGTTTTATAGCTAGATAACTAGTTGAATAACAAACTAAACTTTATTGAGAAATGCCGTACGTCTGGTCCCCACCTTAATTAAAATCACCTGAGATAAAAATCTAATGTTCACGATTATGATCGGGTTTGCATCCAAAGGACAGTACACATTCTTGCCAATTTTAAATGAACAAAAAAAATTATAAAAATAATCATAATTAAATGAAATGTGTTTGTTTATAAATATTCTTTCAAATATATAATTTCTGACGATAGTATTCTAATATTTTAAAAAGCACACACATTATAAAACAATTGCGAAGTATTCAACTAATAATTAAATTTTCTAGCGTAAAAAGGGTAAACAAACAGATATTGTCTACATGTGGGACTAACGTATATACTAAACAGATACACTAACGGATATGCCAATATACCGATGGGAGGAATTAAATAGTTGGCATAAACTATTTTTTACAACCCATCAACTTGTAAAAAATAATTTTAAATATATACCACACTACAATGGAATGATCATTTCTACAACTCAGTTAATAAGAAAAGGAGAAAGGTAGTTGATGCAAAGATAGATAGAAAAAATAAAGATGTCGCTATAATCTGACTGCCACAACTTGGCATCCCAAATATTTTGATTGGGGAACAGTCCACTTCGAAAAAAGGTAAGGAAGATTTTGGTTTTGGGTAAGAGTTACTATGTTTGGCGATTCATTACTTTTATGGGCGCATATTTCTTTAAGGTTTAGAAACAGATTATCAATTGAAGGGTAGATCGAACTTGCATCGGGTTCACTCTTATATAGATTAATGATCAAGTTAAGATAACAAAGAAATACACGTATAATCGCTAACCGCTACCAGCAATCAACAACAATCCTCTATCGCCGATAACTGATGTGTAGTTCTAGTGTGATACATTATTTACAATCGAACTTGACCAACAATCCCCTTTCTCGCCAAACGCCTTGAGCTGGCAACCCTGCCTCCTTCGGCTTAAAACCTTAATTCAAAGTAGAATCTTCCACAATCAAAATATTTGGAATGCTAAGTTGTGGCAGCCTGACTATACCCGTAACCCCCAAAATATAAATAAAAACCGAGTCAAAACTTTAAGTCAACGTCGTCAAGTTTTCGCACCCCGAACTGTTTAGAGACCCGAATTTCTACCACGCATGATTATTCCTCCTTCCGCAAACAGATCAGCGAATGCTTGTTATTGCAAGGAAACGAGGCGTGATAGTTGTTTTTAGAGTCACTAGATTTTGAATTTACTAACGTAGATAGAGTCGTGGCAACCTTAACAACTTGGCAAACCACGATCACAGAGGTAATTCTGGTGAACGCACTGCGGATAGCTGTTGGCCTAGAGGACGCTTAGTTGTTCGTATAAATTTCATCGAGTGGTCAAAAGAAGCGTTCAGCCGCTTGCTGAAAGTACGACTCTCAATGATATCTATAGTACGTATTAATTCAAGTTGATTTTGGGTCACTCTAGTTGAGCCTCTTATTGTATATCTAGTTGAGCCTCTTATTGTATATCTAGTTGAGCCTCTTATTGTATATCTTGTTAGTTGAGCCTCTTATTGTATCTCTAGTTGAGCCTCTTATTGTATCTCTAGTTGAGCCTCTTATTGTATCTCTAGTTGAGCCTCTTATTGTATCTCTAGTTGAGCCTCTTATTGTATCTCTAGTTGAGCCTCTTATTGTATCTCTAGTTGAGCCTCTTATTGTATCTGTAGTTGAGCCTCTTATTGTATAACCCGTTGGTCCCCTAATAGCACATCTTAAAAAAATTCATAACTACTTTATAAACCGAACAAATATTATCATTCATATTTTAACCTCTTTGCTTCAGGGGTACACATACAAGGGCAGTTGTAGAATTCACTTCCCAACTTCATTTAGTTTCGTGCAGATTTTTCTATTATAAGCTAGAATATCAGAGTTTTCCAAAAATTTCGGTAATTTATTAATTGTATAAAAAAATGTTGTGCAGAGATGGTTAAGCAGATTTTAAAGGTCTTGCCTTTGTTTTTTGAACAGTTCATTTTTACAAGCTTTTTCGATTTAAAAAAAAAGTTAGAATGGGCTTTTGATCACAAACAACTGACAGAACTTGTTTTTAGCTTCCACACTACGTTTAAACGTAAAAAGTGGAAGGTTTTATAATCGTTCAGTCCGTCTGTCTGTCCGTCTGTCTGTCCGTCTGTCTGCACCCACTTTCACAGAAAGAACCACAAGTCCCACAGACAAGTGGGATACGTCATTTTAAAGCAAAAAATCAGATTAGGCTACATTCCAAATTTCATTAAAAAATTTAAATTAGAAGTTTATTTAAAATTTAAATTACTAAATTTTTTTTATCTACATTGAAATAACATGCAAATTCTATTTGTATTCATATTTTCACTGTTGTCACCCACAAGTCCCACAGACAAGTGGGATACGTCATTTTGAAGCAAAAAATCAGATTTGGCTACATGCCAAATTTCATTAAAAATTTAAACTAGAAGCTTATTTAAAATTTAAATAACTAAAAATTTAATCTACATTGAAATAACATGCAAATTCCATTTTTATTCAATATTTCACTGTTGCCATTTTGTTAAACGTACGAGAAACTTTTGTTAAAATAAAAATAAACACACTTGAAAAAATATTTATTTATGTGATATAATTCGGTTTGGATTGTTTTATTATCACAATAGAGTTCTTTTAATGGTTCTATATATATGTATGAAGAAAGATGCATAGAGAATTCTAACTTGGCATAAAAAAATATGCTAAGTTTCGCTTTTATTTTTAAAGCATCAATTGTACAAATTATATATTTTTTGAACTGTAAATTAATTTAACAAACTATAAATAAGTGAATTTTCGAAAGAAATGTAAATGGGAAATTGTGGCGACAAAAATATTTATTAAAAAGATTACATAATTATTCTTCGAACTTTAAACAAATTTAGCAAACGATAAAGTCTAATTATTAAATCTGAGAAAGAAGATTAATGAAAATAGTTAATTTGGCGTTTAAAACTTTGAATTACAAATAGCTAAAGGCCCTGTTTTTATTAGAATTAAATCACATTTGCCATTCGCAACAATCGCTCGAGAAACTTTAATTCTTTTAGACAATAAATTAAAATAAATTTATTTTTGCGACATCGATCAGTTTGAAATGACGTCAAATATATTTCACTACGGAATCCTTGTATGTTGATATGAAATGTTTTCATTCTATTTAAAAGCGAGGAATATGACATATTTATTCTTTAAAATATAAATTGATTTTTGCAAACGATAAGTAATAATTATTGAATTTTCGAAATAAAATAAATGAAACTAGCCAAATTTAGCATGTAAATGTTAAATATAGAATTAATGTTGTGTTTGGCGCGTTTTTTCCTGTTAAACACAAATATGTGGAAGCGAGTTAAGTGACAGATTCTGTTACAAACCTACTTGTTTTTATTCATAGCAAACAAAACATTTGAATTTTTATCGCTCAAAACTTCAAATTTACGTGACCCTTAACAAATGTTAAACGGTTTTGTCAAAACTACTTGCAAAACATACTTCTAAATGCATATTTTTTTGGAAAATATATTTATGCAAAGAATACATGCATAACGAGAGGTTAATATTTAAATAATAATAACAAGAAAGACTTGACAGATAATTTCTATGCATGTTATTCAGCAATCAAAAAGATGCATTCTTGCTGGGCTCACATGCAACTGACTGCGAATGCGCCTATTATTTCTCTGTAATTATCAAACTTTTAAATATTTTGTTAACAATCAGGAAGCCACCGAATTAGTCCAACAAATCTCCATGCATATCCAAAGCAAGATCTGCAATCAGTGTAGCAGCATGTAAGACAAAGATGCAAACCCAAATCCTCAGGTGAATCGAGGCATGGTATTGAAGGAGACAAGGCATCCCTTTCATTCGCCCAAGGTTCCGCGACAACATTTCAAGAGAAAATTGTCAGAATAAAAATGATCGGCCTTCTCTCGGTGTTTACGTGAGATGCTAAAGGGATCATGAAGATTCAAGTCTGTTCTTTTGCACTTGTTTCATTATTTCAAGATCGAGCGGAGACTGTTATAGGCTAATTCCATGTAACTGTAGTGTAAGTCACAATTTATAAAAGCTTCTAAAATTTGAATAATAAATCAAATTAAATAAAAAAAAAACCGTTACATTATTTAGTTGCAATAAGCGTAGATCAGCTATTGTTATTTTTTTTTTCATTTAGTGTTAAAAATTGTAGTGATAACCACTTTTTACACACGTGACTTACACTACAAAAAGAGTAATTTTCTATGGAATTTTGACCGGTAGAAAAAATAAAAATAGCTTTTTTTTCGAAATTTGTGTCTGCAAACAGAATATGAAGGTCGGCTTTAGTAGGTCAGAAGCAGAAGGCGTACTGCTTTGAAGGCATTGGTTGAAAAAGATGTACAAAAAAATAACTAAAAAATGCTACAATTTCCTAAACTATGCGGGCTCCACTAGCATTAATACAGTTTTAAAAGAATGTTAACGCTTTAAAAGAAACGTCTATATCTAGGTTATAAAGTTTCTTGTAAAATCAACCCATTACAAAGATTTATCTCTCTGCATTTAAAAAAAAATCCACATGCCCTCTGCACCAACTAAATTGTACCTACAATTTTAAATTGTCGTTTTATACACCTGCCAACTCAACTGTGACTCTAGTGCGACGTTAATTCAACTAACCTGTTAACTTTCAGAAATTTGCTTCTGTAATTACCCTTTTCCGGGTTACGGGAACCAAGAGGAAGTTTAATGTTACCCTTTTCGAAAATACGGTAATTCAAAAATTAGTTTCGTGTTTTGCCGTGTTATCCGCGAGCTGGCAGGTCTTACTTGTGTAGGAGAATTTACATTGACCTCGCAATCGATTGCATTCTATATTCGAGGCATACAGTCCCTGACAAATTATTAGACTCACTGTATTTTTTTTAGTAATTTTATGTTTCTTAAGAGTTCTATGCAAAATGTAATATTAAACTCATATTATTGATTTTTATAAAGAATTGTTGTAGACTACAATTTGTATTATTTTAAGTAATTATGATTAAGATTAATTTATTAATTATTTTATAAGATTATTTATGTGTGGAATCATCATCCCCAATGCAGGAGACAGTACAGTCTGCATTGATAGCTGCACGCAAATTAAAGCTTGATAGCGGCTAAAGGTAACTCAACTAAATATTGACTTTACGAACATTTATTTCATTTTCTTTGAAACTTATAACTATGCCTTTCTAAATTAATGCTGTTTTATTTAGTCAAATAAATCGGTAATTGATTGGATAATATAAATAAAACAAATCATTTAAAATAATAAAACGTACATATCACCCGCAATTAATATTACATGAATCTTGCAGTGCGTCTAATAATTTGCCCAGGGACTGTATGTTGCATTGCCATGTATATATCATTTCTATCTTTCAATTTCTTTAAAACAAATTAATTACGCCGCCAATATTGCAGTTACTCTTACAGAAGCTGAAGCTTATTCAAAACCCAGTCAATATTAAGAATGTGTTATCACGTATGACTAATACGAAATAGCTGTTTCTGGAAAGGATCTAAAATATTCTACATACACCATACTCTAAAAACAGAATCATTACTAATTAAGATCACGTGATCATTTGTCAGCTGTTACCTTCCACTTACCTGGCGATCGCCAGTCCCCTTGCCAAGAATCTTTTGAGAAAAAGGGGTGGAAAGGAAAAAAAAACCTTCTGCATTTGGAAGTTTGTTTATTTCTCTCTTGTTTGGCCTACATTTATATTGAAATGCAAGGACTGATTCAGGTAGATGAATTGGTCTTTATTGGTTATTTCACGACGACTTTGGCTGAATGTTTACAATGTAATGCATCCTTATACTAAAAGTTTAGTATGAAATGATAACCCTTAGTTAAAATGTGGCGGCCTTTTTTAATGGGCATTTTTCAGGTCTGAAGTGACAACAGAAATGCTTAAAATGAAAATAAATTATTCATAGATTTCATCCCAATTGATGAATCAACGTCACGTGGGAACAGATAACTTCCTTTGATCGGTGAAACGATCAAAGAAAGTTCAGAAACGGAAGTTCTGAAACAAGCCAATCGGTAGAAACATAGAAAGGAATTTTAATTGAATACGAGAAATCTAAATCTACTGTTTGTTTTTGTTTTTTGGCGGTACTGACTGGTGTGGTGGCGCCAATTCAAGTAACATTAACAATATTACCATAAATAAGGACCATTTGACACACATAACCTGGAAAGACTAAAACCTTTTTTCGAAAGCACAAAAAGCGTTTACTAATAATCAAAACAAAGTGGTTTTAATTCCATTCTACGAATGAACTAATTGTTTCTCGTTTATCTAAAACTTGAATTGCAATATGTTAAAAGTTTCTCAAACATAATTGAGTTGAATTCTTTTACTCTGTGTATATCTTACCTAACAACATTGTCAAAATTTAAACCCCAATGAAATTAAGTATAATGAAATGTTTTTTGAGTGTGTAGAGTAAACCTTTTCTTCAAATTCTCAGGTAATTTCAAGCAAAAAAAAAGGAACAGCAAATAAAAGTGGCGATAAATTTGAAAATTCTTTTCTATTCTGACGAATGGGGAAGCTGAGAACTGGCATGCAGCCTCGATACACTTCCCTCGTCAATGGTGTTGCCAAATCACAAAGACAAACTTTCGACGAGGCCAAAGACAATACACCACAACTTACTGATGGTCGTCTAGCTTTTTTTGCATTTTTTTCGGCGAAAGATAAATTTCAGAAATACGAGAGGACCTTAAAATAAATTCGTGACTAACATTTGGCAACAGTGTGAAAAGTACACACAATAAACGTCCGTTACGGTTTGAGTGAAAAAGGATTTGTGGCACCCACAAAAGAGAGAATCGTAAAGGAAAAATATCTTAAGGTGTTAAAAACTGTCTTGCCCGTATGATTCATTCACGTAAACCTAATAAAACTGAACTCGAATATCAATTTGTCGATTCAGGCAAAAATTTAAAAGTTATATATATGTGGTTATTTTTAAAACAAACATTTTTAACTTGAAGTTAAAAAAAAAACAATATTCAGTTAAGAAATCCTTAGTGCCGTCGCTGAATGGTTAACCCTTTTACTTCTAAAATGGCCCAGGCGGCCGTACAACTAAGGATTCAATAATATTTCTATCACATATTACGCGGGAACAAAAATCCTGCGTAGCGAAAGTGTTAAAGGGTTCGAATTGAAGGCGTGACTTTTGTGGATGGACTTTAGTTCAAGCCTTCTACAAACCAGCGTATAAGCTTATTTGTGCTGATAATAAAAATAAATCAGCAATAATTAACCACGCGGATTCCCGAGTACATTGCGGTATACGTGCTCGTTAAATCTGCGAATTTCAAAGTCGACTGTATCCTCTAAGTTCATTTGTGTGCCACGGGACGACCTGGTTACTTGACCGTGATTCTAAATCATATCTAGTCATTATGAAACATAGCGCTGGCCAGGTGTCAAAGATACATGTGATCTGCTCAGGAATTTGAAATCATCCTAACCAGTAGTTCTCATTCCACAGTAATTAGTTATTTTAAATTGAGACTTCAGTTACAATTTTATCGGGAACATAATGTTTTTATTTGGTTACTGATGAACCTGAAGTTTATTCGTATACAATAAGCAAATCCTAAAATTTTAATATTAAAAAAAAAAACTTTTTAACTTTGTGTGCGTTACATTTTTTGGCAAAGTATTGCAACAACCTTTAATATCACAAGTAGAAAGAAATTCATAATAGTGACTGCTTTGCAATAATAGCATAGTCTGGCTGCCACAACTTAGCATCCCAAATATTTTGATTGTGGAAGATTCTACTTTGAATTAAGGTTTTAAGCCGAAGGAGGCAGGGTTGTCAGCTCAAGGCGTTTGGCGAGAAGAGGGGACTGTTGGTCGAGTTCGATTGTAAATAATGTATCACACTAGAACTACACATCAGTTATCGGCGATAGAGGATTGTTGTTGATTGTTGGTAGCGGTTATACGTGTATTTCTTTGTTATCTTGACTTGATCATTAATCGATATAAGAGGGAACCCGATGCAAGTTTGATCTACCCTTCAATTGATAATCTGTTTCTAAACCTTAAAGAAATATGCGCCCATAAAAGCAACGAATCGCCAAACATAGTAACTCTTGCCCAAAACCTTCCTTACCTTTTTTGAAGTGGACTGTTCCTTAATCAAAATATTTAGGATGCCAAGTTGTGGCAGCCAGACTATACCCCAGCATCGGTAGTAAAGTCAGCAGTTACACTACAGACTGTCAGCTTCGGCATCTTTAACTGAGGTAAAATGGCTTCTTGAAAACTCTCAGTGAAAAATACGTAGGTACGAGTTTATGTAGACACAACATAATCAGCGCATCATTACACTTCGCTGAAAAGTCCCCTAATAATTCAGTTGTTAGCTCCCAGAAACGTACATTTTCACTCTCTCAAGGTATCCTTAAAAAGTGTGTGGAAACATGGAATTGCCTCTTTTTAGGTCCACAATGTCTCAGAGGAATGATAGGTTTTAGGTTATGGCATTTTTTAAAAATAGATTTCTTAAATGTTTGAAATTTCTAAAACAGGGTGGCATATTGTCGTTAGAGAAAATCAAGTAGTACCAAATAAGGACGTTGAGTATTATGAAAGGCTATGTAATAGAAAGCCGTAAAAAATGCAAAAAGCAATTTTGGTGTTGATGCAATAAAATATCTGGGACTTTTTAAAAATTATTAATGGAATTCGAACGAGGCGAAGTATGGTTTTAAGTGGGGTAGGAGTAATGGTGACGTGGCTGTGACATCAACGTAGAACAATTAATTTACACAAAGTATCCACGCATATAAAAAGTCTAACTATCAAGGAATTAACTATGAAGTTAAACTATCAAAGTCAATGGAAAATATAACTGTACATTCAAATAATTTATTCAAAATACGATGGTACGCTTACATAATAATTTTTCGCGCTTTATCTCAACTTGTCAACCCAAAAGTTACTCAACATGATGCAAAACTTCAAACGTTTGGATGCTCTTCAACCCTCCAGATCTTCCACGCGAGATTTCGGTGGATCTAAACGTTCCTGAGCATTTGATCCCGTCGTTAAGTCCCCTGCTTTTTACAAAGTAATGAGTTCAGGTAGAAAAAATGAAACTGCGGAAGTTTAAAAATGTAGGCAAAAAGAAAATGTAATCGCCGGCATCAGCCAACTCAAACAAGTTTTTCTTTTTTCTTTCTTTAGTCCATATGTTGATTAGAAGTGAGCGAAAAAAGAGTTTTATATTTTACTGTTCGCATACAAGATGTCATCATAAGCAATTTAAATAATCATGAAATTGAGGCCTACGCAATATTAGATCAATTGAATTTATTCCAATGGTACTCAAGAGGTTAAGGGTTTGAATAATAATCGCACTAAATTAAAGTTTATTTACTTCAAAACTCTTAAGAAAAAGCTTGGATTTTATGTTAGGGTTTGTTAAAGGGGAACTAGGGAATTAAAGTTACAATAAAAACCAAGTAAATATGAAATTGCAAAAATGCATCACCAAAGCATAAGAAAATATGTGCGACAATTAAATAGTGAAATATTTTCCTGAATGAATTATAATTGTCCAATCTAAACTAAAATATATATATATAGTTTTGAATAACAATTTTTCAATTGACACACTATTTTTGACATTATCATATGTCTTAAAGACACGAACTATAGGGCAATATATTGCTTAAACGAAAAACGAAAAAAAAATAGACGTCACATCTTACGCGTTGATGACGTACGTCCCTAGAGTAGAAATTGGCGCTTATTTTCTTTACTTTTTAGTGGCAGGGTCACTAGGCTTTAGAATACACTGCTTAAAAGAATTAGGGGAATGCATGGTTTAAACCCTTTCACTCCCACTGATTGTATTTGGAATCATCAGTTTCCGATTTTTTTTTCTCACTAAGTTAAGCTCGCACTTATTTATCGTTAGATGGAAGAATCATGTGTTTTGAAGAATTAAATAACATGTGTTTTAATTAAATGAAAATAGGAAAAACATGGTAAAATAAAATTCACTCCCAAAATTTTATGAAATAAATTTACCCTAAATTCTTCATCGCTTGCATTCTTAGATGTTTAAAAATAGATTTTAACTTTTTTTTTAACAAATAAAGTTTTAAATAAAATATTGTTATAATTTATTCAAAAGTTATGATTCCAATTTCCCCCCTTAATTTTTAGTTAAAAAAAATTAAGATCCCCCCTTCCCCGGTTTTTTATCATTTCTTTCTACATGCATAATGAACCTATTTTACAAATTTTGGATTAAAAAAAAAAGTTGGAACAGAAAGGGTTAACAAAAGTACAAAAAGTGTTTCCCTAATTGTTTTGAGCAGTGTATTTCGACTGGAGTAAAAAAAAATGACAGCACACTATTTCAATGTTAAAATACACATAGCGTTTCTTCTCTATTTTTTATACTTCTGCCTACCACGATACATGGAACTTACATTGCTACAAACGTCATCAGAGCCATGAAAAAACTCCCGGTAGGTAGATCCGGAATTCCAGAGTTAGTAGCTGTAGAACTCCTGCCAAAAAGAACGATACACCTGATTTCGATTTTTTTTGTAGCCTACACTCTTTCTAATTCACAACTGATTCTTCTTAAAAAAATGAATATGACGCTTGTTTATTTGTACGTTAGACCGGATATTGCGTCTTCAACAAGACGTTTGGGAACTCGGTGGGCGAAGGTATTTTTGTGCTGTGACAAACAGGAAAGGTAAAAATATACGGCGAATTAAATAGCTGAGTTGGCGAATATTATTTGTGACTACATGTGTTGGCGATCAGTACAAGTTTATTTCATTCACCACCACAACGTTCTACTTAATATATTATCTTAAGATAGGATTCTACATCTAGATGTTGGAATGTAATATAATTTTTTTTACAGATTGTACTTTGCTATCACCAGTGTTCGAACCCAGTACTAAGAAAAACCCTGGAAGTCAAAATGTTTGAAACCAACTTTCAGCATCAATATTCAATTATTTACAAAACATTCGGTCCCAGAAAGCTTAGGTCACTAAGTTCCTAGTACCACTTTCCTTCTCGAAGCCAGGTTCCATGGTACTACTTACCCACTAAACGAAACTTCGTGAATACAGATCTCACTCTACGCTGACATTTACCTCCGAATGTCTTTACAAATTCCACATTTTTTCCACACTTCCCATAAAAATAAATAAAACCACTCACACTTCCAAAGAAATAATGACTAATCCACCTCTATTTCCATCAGGATGAATTTTTTTTCGCCAAACACCCAGCCCAGTCATACCTTTCTTCAGGAAACCTCTCTGTTTTTACTTCAAACACGGGCATACCTAACTTGACGAACGATGTAAGGACTAAAGCACACTCGTGCGAGAATTATTCACCGTTAAGGCTCTGGAGGTGTCTGTTTTATGTGGAAATTCCTGTAGTTTCTTCTGCCTGGAAGTGTAAGTAACGGTTATCCCCAGTCACCCCCGTTCTAGAAGCTTGTCGCTATAGTAAATTTCTTGGGGATACCCATGGAGGATAAATAAGATGGAGTTGCTGTATAGAAGAAATACCACACAAAACAGTTTCGCCAAGAGAAGCCATGATAGCTTCATTTATGTACCTAAATATACTGCTTGGCGAAAATTGTGGTGCTATTATAAGTAGAAATAGCTGTTGCCACATACCATGATAAACTATTTTAAATGAGATTTTTGGAATATCCTGCTCAGTTTTGGCCGCCCTTCCTCAGAAAAGATATCGATTTTGTGGAAAATGTAAATAATTTTATCTGCATTGAAAAAAATAATTAAGAGGTTATCAGAGTAAGAGTTTATGATGAAAGATTAATATCTTTAAAAACATATATTCCCTGGATAATAGGATAACAAGAGGATATTTAATTTAGTTATTCAAATTCATCAAGCAGAGAGACATGGCAGTTTGAATTTAAATAGTGGACCAGAGGGCATGAAATTTTTTTTAAAAAAATGCCTCGTCAAAAAGGAGGCAAGAAAACAATTTTACAATAGAGAGAATTGCAATGAACCGAACGGTTTAACAGATAATGTATCTTCGAACGGAATAGAAGAAGTCAAGAACAACATTTTGGGACTGGTAAAAAATTAGTAAACTTTTGGACCAACCTTGCTGGGCATCTGGTCTGCTGTTTGTCGTCAATTTATGAATTTGTAATTCAAAAATCTGGCTATAGCTGCTCAAATAGCCACAATTTAAGTATAAACATTCGATAGTTAAAACCAAAATAATGTGCTTTGCTTAAAATACAGGGTGTCAGTAAAAGAATGTTCGAGTTTCAAACTGTAATAGTATTGTGGTTAAAGTGTAATTGTAATGTGGTTGAAGGTGACGAATAAAGAATAACTCCAACAGTTTCAGATAAGCGCATGCGCTTGTACCGCTACATCATTTTCACAGTTGCAGTGTCATCTATTCAAAATGGCGACTTCTGAGCGTAAAGCGTTTTGTGTTCTACAATTTGCTAAGAGTGATTCCGTATCACTAAAGGCGCACACATTGAGCACTTATAGGAAAAACTAGCTTAGTTTTCCTTCAATGTCATGTATGATTTGTTATATTTAGTATAAAATAAACTCCTGTAATATACCATTAAAACTCGGACATTCTTTTACGGACACCCTGTATTATAAGTATCTTATTTCAATTTTACAATTAGAAATACGTGACGACTATAGTCATGAGATATGCATGATCTTTTGGTTTGTTGGGGAGCATAAAAAAATCGACTTTTTCTCGCCAAGCATCCCATCTTATTTAAACTCCACAGGGCTACCGATGCACAAGGTTTTGTTTTGACATGGCATTATTAGTCCGGGATGCTTTTTGTTCGATTCTGCAGTGTTTCCCCTAGTAAAGAACTAAGGAGGCGAAACAAATATAGGTTCTTGGAAGGAATTATTTTTTCTTTTTATCCCAGGAATTAGGAGTCAGCGGTAATTGTAGATGAAAAAGACGGAATTTTTTTGTTGGGTTCGTAACGCATAGCGACTCCTGAGCAGGTCTGTTACTTGTAAATTACGTGGAATGATGTAACGTGAAGTAAGTGAGGGTGGATTTCGGGACGACTCTATTTTCATTATTTTTTTTCCCTTTATCTTTTGACAAAAAAAATCGTGTGTTTTTATGCGAAAAATGTAGTAGGTGAATGTAGGAGGACAATACCTTTAACCTTTTGTATGCTTTAAAAAGCTATAATTTCATGCTAGCAAGAAATTTCAAGTAACAATTGTTAAAACAATAATTAATTTTATTTGTTTATTAATTGCACCCAGAAATATATAAAATTGTGCATGTCAGATTATAATACATTTTTAAATTTTAGATGTATAGAATAGTTTAATTTAAAACTATTATAGAAATCAGTAAAAACTCTACGCATTCCATTCATTTTCCAATGTACTTATTGTTAAGTGACCAAACTCTGGTTCTTGCATCTTCGTCAAGCCCGTCCAGTCAGAGGTCTCTAGATTTATAAAAGGGGCTGGGGAGCCCAGTCGGTAATGCCTTGCATGCGAAAAGGTCTCAGGTTCGAGTCCGGGCCTTGCTAAAATAACTGCCGACTTATACGTTTTGAACAGCACAAACCGATTATGACTAATAATACCCAGTGCAGAGTGTAGAAGTAGTGCACGATAAGATATTACCAGAGTCGCGATTCTGCGATGTCTCCCTTCAAAGTTTCGTTGGGTTCCTACGTCTCGTCCCCTTTCCGTGGTTCTAAATTACGAAGCTCGTCCCCAATTGCCCTCGTGTAGATCAAGTGTGACGATATTTAAACATAACGCTAATCCTAGATGCATAAAATATGTTTAGGAAATTCTGTATTCGTCTCGAATTAGATAAATTATAGTAGAAAAATTATTTATTCTAAATCAACTCTTGATATCAAAGCGATGTCTGATTATCTTAAGATACAAGAAATATATCATGCAATTGCTTGTTTTACGGGATATATTTATTAGAACCAATGTGTGACGTATTGGATTATTTTTTTAGTAATATCTACTAATTTACATGCTTCCTACGTTCAAAGCGTATTTTAAATTATATACTCTCACAAGAACTTCAGTGTCTCGTTAATTTATAACAATTGCTCCCGACAGAGGGACCGCGTAAATTTGTAGCGATGACCAAAAGTACAAGTCACCCTTTGACACCTCAGACTTTATGTTACGTTAGTGTTACGGATTGTTACACCATCTAGGAAGTTCCGAAAACAACGTATCTTCATTATTCGCTCTACTTTCTCGCACCCTGCGAACTTGTCAACAAAAGACTCACCCAGTCGCCCACTTGCAGGTTACTGTCTTTTCCACGAAACGAACTATTTTATTTCTGGTAAACACGGGATACAAACTCATACAGCAGCTTATCTCGCGTCTTTTTGAACGGGACTTTCTTTTTAAAAGTTGATACAAATATAAAAACGGAATCTAGATCACGTAAGTCCCCTTGCAGAAAAAAATAGTACGTGTCAGGAGGAGCCAGTTAAGTGTACAGTTAACGGTGCGGTTTTGATTTATGACTTCGTTCTACCAGAGTAGGAGACAGAACAAGCTGATGTCATAAAGTGCCAACCAAACGCGCAAGAATTCCGAACTTTTGAAGAAGGTAAAGAAAATGGAAGATTTTTTTTAGAGCATCTCCACCCTAAAGAAAATAACGGGAGTCAAAATGCAGTGGATCCCGATTCTACTAAAAAGAACCAAGAGACGATTAATAATTTCCAGAAATCATCTGTTGAATTCGAGGCCCTAAAGTGAATTCATTAGAAGTCGACATATTAATAGCCTATTTTCTTTTCTTTAAATTTGACTCTGGATATTTGTTTCCGTTTCAAAAATTCTTTTTAGGTCAACAATATTGGCATGTTGCTCGCATCTGAATGTTAGTATAGTATGATTAGTACTTTTCGAAAAAACATGACCGAAGTCGAAGTGAAGAAGAAAATAACTGAAATGGTTGACAAACGTGTAACTCACTAAGAATAATTATTATAAAAAAGTTTACAAATTTTGAAAAGAATGCGAATTTTATGCAGGAATTGTTTAATTGAATAGGAATTTTTATTGCAGCAACTATTGAAGAGTATACGAATTGTAATGCAGGACTATTTAGATTGAAAAATGCAATTATTTGCAGAGAAAGCTTTCCCTAAAAATTACAATTGTATGTATTTTGGTTCGAAAGTTTAAACTAAAGAATTAACCAATGCACGAATATAGCTTAAAAACATAAAAATTTACTCTTATGTGCAATGACATTTCAAAAATCTAACCAAATCAGTTATATTTTATGTCAAAATCTCAATTAACGTCGCATTTGAAAAACGCATTTTGTGTTTGATTGTGAACAAATGTGTTTGGTTTTAATACTGTCGCAGTGTTTGCATGCTAACGATCTGGGAAACTTTAAACAACAGATGGACATTTCTAAACTTTGTTTTTTTTTACAATTGCAGTTTAGTTTGAATTATCGTCACACTAGAGCTACACGTGGGCTATTGGCGATGGGCGTCGTCATTCAGAATCACCCAACGTAACCGTTAAGGGCGACATCGTACGCAGCGTTGGGACTTTGGATGATATTTAACGTGCACTACCTCTACACGGGGTATTATTCGTCGGACACTTTTGGCTGCACGGGCCGTTTATAGGTTGGCAGTTATTTTGGCGATGCCCGGACCCGAACCTGGGACCTTTCGCATGCTAGGCGGACGCCTAACCGACTGGGCTCTTCAACGCTCTTTACAATTGTAGTAAAATGCAGATCTATAATAAGCAACCAATGGTAATTATAAGTACAAATATTTTTTTAAACAAATAGATATCGGAGAAAAAAGTTAGTTACACCATTATCAAATTTACCAGAAAAGTGTCGTGGAAAAATGTCTTAGGATAGTGTTGGTTTGTAGAGTTTTGATAATTACCGAGTATAAATGATTTGTGGTTTTCGAAAAGGTTATTTGCAGATACAGTCTATTACTTAACAAAAAATCTTGGGTGCTAGAAAAACTCTAAAGTGATTTATCTTTGCCTATGTGTTCTCAAGTTTGCAATATAATTTTTCTTTTAAGTGAAAAAAGGTAGAAAGAAAACATTGTTTTATTTCTTGTTTTTGATTGTTTGTACTGTACGTATTGACCTGCTATAGAACTTAAATCTATTTAAATTTATATATTTTTTCATTTACTGTTTACCAATTGCTACACACATTCAGAAAAGCACATCAGGGATTTATGGTATTAATTTTATATGACATATTAAGTTAATTTGGGCGATTGAGGGCCTTTAATGTCTATACAAATAGGAACTTAAAAAATCTGAAGATAGTACATGCGAATTACTATGTAGTCAGTAGTGACCACCAAGTCATTAGCGACAGCCTACACAATGATATAAAAATTGACCTATTATTGGCTTTTATAGGTCTTTAACAAATGGAATTTTGTCTTTTTTCTGGTGTTCGAAATAATTTAGAATTTAGCGACGTTAATGCGCTTCAAGTACAATGTATCGACCCCATGTAATCACGAAATATTTTTTAGCTTTAGGGGAACCATTACCCATAATTTAGGGCTGCCCAGAAAATAATTAAACATGCTCGAATGCTGTGAGTTAAGGATATTGCAAAAAAAAGGATTATTTTATAATGGTGGAGGTTTATTGAAAATGATATAGTGGTTTGGTAAATTGGTTTTTGAAATTTTATGTTGATTTTTTAATTTTTTCAGCTTGTGAATGGTTAAAACCCTAAGGCTTTTAGGTAAATTAATGTAGAGCTCCAATTTTTTTTCCTGTGTTGAAACATATGCGTTTAACAAAAGTTGGTATAGGATAAGGTCTAGTGTGAATCGATTTTTTTTTTAAATGATGAAGGGAAAATTTACAAAAAATATAATTTTTTTGGCCATTTTTATACATAAAGCTACATAACTTTTTTTTGCTTAACTGATAGCTCAATATCCATACCAACTTTTATTAATAGATGTTGTGGGAACATTTGGAAAGAAATCCATTAAAAAAATTCTTTAAATTGTAGGAGGAGTAGCATTTTGAAAAAACGTTAAAAATTTTAATTTTTTTTAAAAAAAACTTACGTTTTACTATTTATCATTTTTTGTATATGTTTATTGAATGTTATTTCTTTGTAAAAATACTTTAATTTGAATGCTAGCGATAAAATTACTGGATTTGATATTTCGGGTACCGCGTCCCCTTAAAATGAACCATCAAGATAACGAAAAAAAAACCGTTTTTTGTTTCCTATTCAATATATATCTTGGTCATTTGTGCCGCAATGGTCTTATACATAACTGTTCTGACTTCTTCTTCATGACACTGTGCCGACTATGTCAATGACTGGATAGTGCTCAATGAAGAGTATTTAAAAAAAAAAGCCTAATTGTTCCTTCATCCCCAAAGAATGTTCAATTCCGTTGAACAGATAGCAAAAGACAATTAAAATTCCGCAATCCGTGTCTTAAATAACCTGCACCCCAGAAATCGCCCCTATCCTCAGTAAAAGTCGGCTGAAAACAATTGCCTACCTTTGCAACTAATCTACGCAGGTAGACTTTGCGATTACCGTAACAACTTATTCCAAACGAAAATAGAGGAAAGTGAAATTTATGCGACGCCATTTTTCATGTCCACGACAAATCGTTGATGAGATGAGTTGTCGAGATGCTGGCTGCTGTTTGGGGGAGCGGCTCTGTTGCCACCCTATGAAAACAAAGTAACGGTAAATAATTAAAAGGATTGGCAAGAAAGGGGAGGAATGGAATGAACCTCGTTATTTTCCAAGTTATTATTTTTTTTTTAACTTACAAAGTGGCAAGGAATAAATGATAAGTAACGATTGGGTAAAATCAAAGAGTTCTATAGTAGGGTAGAGGAACGACTCGTACTGAGCTGTCATCGGCAGCCATGGCTCACTACGGAGCCCAAATAGAGTGGCAAAAGTGCTAGTTAATTTATAATTTTGATACTGAGAAAGGAAGTACACCCAAGGCAAAGGCGGGAATCGAGCCCGCACCTGTTACAGCGCGCGGACTGCTAGCGTTATGGTCGGCGATCCAAACCACTCGGCCATCGGGCCCCGCATGCCTCCCTATATTGTCTCCGTGTTGGTCCATGGTGCTGTTGCCAGGTTCAGTCTCTACCCTACTATAGAACTCTTTGGGTAAAATACTAGTTTTCGACAATATTTGTGTAGTTCTTTGTTTTATTTCGTGTAGATTTCGTTTCTAAATGAACATGTTTGAGTGGCAACAGTTACTCAGGAATGAAAATAATGCCTAGATTGGTGATTTTTGCTGTCGTTACATCTAGTCAATGTAGTATGCGGAGCTTACCATGTCACATCACGTATCACCGACACCAACAATGAAATCGCGGATCACAGGAATGAAAGCTTGAATGTAGTACGTCACCTAAAACATGTCATTTCGGAATTCGCGAGACTGTCGGTTTCTTCCAGGAAACTTATAGTACGATTAAATAACTTTAACCATTTTGGACTTTTAGTTACTAAGTGGATCGAGGCTAGATTGGTATGAGAATGGTCTATTGGTTCAAGATCGGGCTCTTTTTATGTCAGTTTGATTACTTATCTGATATGCTTATTTGTGTATGAGGTTTTCGATTAAAGAAATTCCCTGCTTCATGACGAAAAAAGGAAAGAAATATTCTTCCAAGAACGGGAAACATTTAGGCAGTACAGCTGGCAGGAATATTATTGTAAAAATTTACGAAAGAAATTTCAGAGAGTTTCTTTATGATTATTCGAAATATATGCAGAATTATTTCTATAATTAACACAAACGTTAAATAAGTCCAGCACCAAATGATTGTAGGATTGATAAAAATATTTACAGGAATTAATATTATTGCGAATAGAACCCCTGGTATCGCCAAAAGTATTACAAACTTAACATGTGAATTTTAAAATACATCATCTTGACGAAGTTAGAAATGCGAGTGGTCTGGCGCCAATAGTTCCCTAATTTTTTTTCAGATGTTAGTAAAGTGGTTAGGATGCCAAAAAACTAACAATACTTGTGGTTTAACACCTAAGACGTCTAGTTAGCAGTTTTGGCAATCCTAGTTAAAAATTGGCGACAACATCTTCTATTATCCATTATTCTGCTAAATTTAATAATGGGACTGGGAAGAAAAGTAGGTCGTGGAATTTAGTTATTTTTCAAAAGACGTTTCGAAACTAACGATCTTATAATGTATACTGTATAAACTTCAATATTAAAAAAGTACGACTGATGCAGGGTTTATCTGGAGACAATTATTGGCTTCTTTTCCAACTTTGGAGATGGTGTCTGACTCCTTTTACTGCTCTTTTTGGATTTTGTCGTCATCATTTATCTATAAAATTTTAAATGTGGCGCTAGAGCTAGATAACCATAGATATCATAGTTAAAGTATTTGATTGGCAGATCACGTGACCTCCAATGCTAACGACGGGACTCGCATGGAGGCCAAATAAGAGGGCAAAATGGCCAGTGTTGCTGCTACTTTAAGGAGAAAAATACTACGAAAAAAATACCATCTAATTCTAAAATTACAAAAAAAAATATCGTAAAAATACTAGCTGCATTTTGGAATCTTTTTAGTGACTTTAAATCCTTTTCTAGTATTTTTTTTGTAATTTTAGAATTAGATGGTATTTTTTCGTAGTATTTTTCTCCTTAAAGTGGCAGCAACACAGGCCATTTTGCCCCCTTATTTGGCCTCCATGCGCGTCCCGTCGTTAGCGTTGGAGGTCACGTGATCTGCCAATCTAATACTTTAACTATGATATCTATGTAGATGACCTATCTCTTTTTGCTACTATACGCCATTTTGCGGGAGACAAAATAGGTCGTGCTTTCTGAGATACGTTAGCACTGGGAGAATTTAACCAGTATACATATATTATAGATAGTTGTCTGAAACAATGCCGTTAGATTTAAAATAACATAAAAAATGCTTTTTTTAACCACAAAATTCCAATAAAATAGTTTAAAAAAATAATGCCTACACAATACATCAAGTTTTTCACTTACTCTAAAGTTATAATTCGATATTCTTCTAACAGAAAAGTTTTATATTCAAGACTAAAACATTCTGAAGAGAATCTATTCAATACGAATGATAGATTCTTATTAGATGTGTTAAGGTGTAGTCAAATAGTAAGAAGGAATTCGAGTTAAATTATTGAAACTTTATTTACAATTTCTTTAAATTCTCAAAACAACCTGTATGCCGCCATCTATTTTACAGCGATGGAAGCATAGCTAAAACCTAAACTGCAAAAAGTGCAATTAACATATTTAGTTAAATTAATCCCCAAAAATATTTACTTTATAAAAAATTTGATTTGATTTTTAAATTAACAAAAGTATTTTTATCCCCGCGTTTAGTCATAGGTCAGCTTTAGAGACTCGGTTGCTTGAAGAATTTGTATCTTTAAATTTTTCCATTAATCTTGTCAATTCATGTAACACCAAATTTCTAAATAAAAAAAAGAATTTTTATTTATAGTAGTTTTTAATAAAACACAATAAAACCAGAGAAAATCATCTCTTCAAAATTAAAACCACATTTCAATTTTCTAAATAAATACGCTATTTGAAAAAATGCCATGTAAATTTCCTGCAGAGAAAACAGATGCATGCTGGCCCAGTTCCAAGTCGTTTAAACAGTTAACTCACTGGCTGATAAAACTTTTAAACTTTTTTTTATCTTATAAACGCTGTTTTGCTCCATGACTATACACCTTCTTGAAGGAAAATAACTTCACACGTAAGTATATTTTTAATACTTAAAATAAAAGTAATCTATAATAATAAAAGAAAGCGTCTGTCTGTGTGTCTGTGGATCGTAAATAACCTACTTATACTGCCCTCAGAAATTCGAATTTTTTAAGATAGATTCCCTTTAATACCAACGCCTGCACCTGAGGCTTAATTTTTTCATATTTTTTTTTTCAATTTTTAGAGAAAATTCTAATTTTCTGAAAAAAATACACCACTTTCGCTCAAATTCGATTATTTTTTCCCTTTCGTGTTGCCATTCGACAGAAGAAATTAAAATGAACACAAAAATTAATTAAAATTGAAATTGCTTTTATTTTCTTGCCATTACCTTCAGAAACTAAATTAATGATTTGAAAAATAATTGAACGTGATGAGCTAAATGTGTTTTAAAAAAAAAACGCAGAATGGGGGTTTTGACGTGAAATAATATTGTTATACAATTATGGATAATTTTTAATTTATCAGGAAAAGTGCGATGACAGTAAGTTCATATTGAGGAACATTTTTGTGCTATGACTATGTGCATTTTATAGTGATGTATTTTCATTTTGGAATTTTAAAGCAATGTAACGGGATTTTATTCTTTATAATGAACGGGAACTAAGGCAAAGATTATCCTATAGCAAATTAAATGACACATATACTTGGATCGATTTGATATTCTTTTAGTCCGGTTAAGAACGGGTATTTATTTGCTAGTAATTAAAATAAGCGTAATAATTAAAATAAGCTAATTTCATTTTCAATAATTATACCCGCTTCTCTCACTCCCAAAAATTATTTCATTAACAAATAAAAACCTAAATTGTCTCAAACAGTGATTGCGGAAAATTATAGAGCGGAGAGAGTTGCGAAGCAGAATTTTTTTTTTCTTTAACGAATGTTGGATATTTTTTTGTCAATCAATAGATACACAATTTAAATTGCTACGATATATCGGGTTAAATACGTGGACAAAAAGACATTGAAAAGTCTTAATTATATTTGTTAAGTTGTAACTTAAATAATTAACTTCTATGAAATTAATTATATTTTCTTCGTTAACCGTACATTAAATGTGCAAAAATAATAAAAACTTGTTTATTTTTTCCATGTGATATGCAAGTTTTGATTACATAAGCCGACGTTAAAATTTATTAGAAATCAAACTGTGGTGTTATTAAATTATCTGTATTCAAAAGTAATTCATGTTTTTATACCATTAGAATATGACAAATAAAATAATTTGATTTTTGTTTTGCGTTAAAATGGTTTATCCTTTATTTGTAGGTTTGATTTGTGTTAAAAAAATTATTATGAAATGACATACATATTTTTTTCAAATATCTTATTATACATGACATATTTATTTCCAAAATTTATTTTAAAGTAGCTGTTAAAGCTCGGTTCGTTATTTGTTAGTAGTAACAAGATAATTTTTATTCAGAAACACCTATAACAATCAAATTAAAATAGAGTAACGTTACTATTAAAATTGATGGAATTTCTTACTTCTGCGGTTTTAATTCCCAAAAGTAAGTATTTATTTCCAAACAAATATTTTATTTTGTTGTAATACCAAACATCAAATTCGTGACTAGGAAGAAACATTGTAATAATATTTCAGAGATTGATGATAACGCTTTCGACTTATTTAAGAAGTGGGAATTACTCAATGACAAATAGAAAAAACTGAGAAAAATTATTTAAAAAATACATTTTTTAAAAATCATACCCATTTTTATGCTCACGATTATTGCCTCGATATATTGAAATACATAATATAAACGAAATATTTCAACAATAATCTTATCCAATTGAAAAAATTTCAAAACACGAAATGCATTATATCGTTATTATCACACTTACTCTGCAACATAAAATAAGCGATTTTGAAGAATAGAACTAGTTCGTCAACGCCATAAACAACAAACGTGAGATTTTCGAATTCCTGAAACATCACAAGGAAACAAAAAGGATGATGGGTGAAACCAATTGCTGTAGAACAACTACCCATCGAGGTAGTCGATTTCCAGAAACCTTTAATTACAGTGAATCCGAAACTACAATAACAATCAATATTCCTTGTCGTTTTCACCGTTCACCAATTTTTCTTGGATGATGGAAACCGTTGGGATAGCAACAGAAATCGAAACTGGGTTCATCTTGTTGAGGTTACAAAAGAGGGAGATGTTTTGTGCGTGTGTGCGAGAAAAAAAATGGGAAGCTGTTTGAAAGTCACCGAGTTCATGCTATGCATCGCCAACAAACCAAAGCTTTTGACGCGAGATGTGACCTAGAGCATACAGGGAAATGGAAATAAAACAAACCCCCTATATTTTAAACAAAATGCACTACTTAAGGGGATACGGTACCCAAAAATTGGTCAAAATATCGATTTTTCAGTTTTTACTTCTTATTATTTACAATATTTTTCTGAATATTTACTGAAAGTTTCATAATGATATCTTTTGTAGAAAAAAGTAATTAAATATTTTCTGGAGTCATTTCTATAAGTTTGAATACGTATTTCGTCTTCTTCCAACCTTTTTTTCTCTGTTTCGCGTTTTTCAATTCTTCCCTAAGGCCTTTTTGCTAATTAAGTTAGAATTTGGAATTTCTTTACCTGTGTTCTTATGTAAATGGTGCACAAAATTGTGCATGGAATAAGGTCTACTATAAATAATTGTTTTTTTTAAAAATGTTTAATTCAATAATTTGTAATTTTTTTGTGATTTTCAGTATAAATGCATGTTACTTTTTAACTGTAGCTCACATTTAAAAATCCATGCACAGTTCTTGAACAAATAGTAGTACTAAAAACAAACTATAAAAGTTTGGTGGAGTTATTCTCAAAATTGAAAGAGGAGTAGCGTTTTAAAAAAGTTCAAAATTTTGCCTTTAAAAAAAAATGAAGGACTACTTGTAAATATTAATTTTTATTCCTAGAAAATGTTTATTAAGAGTGAACATTATATAAAACCACTATAATTTACAAGTTTATGTTATTATTTCTAGATATAATGTTTTGGGTACCATATCCCCTCAAATTCTAACAACAATTGTTTAATCTCTTCACTCCTGAAAAAAATCTTACACATATATTCTTTATGTAAACATTTTTTCAAACAATTATATATTTAAAAGTATGTTTTTTAAAAAAACTAACGTTTAACATTTGCCGAGGGGCACGAAAATTTTGTGGAATTTGGGGTTTTGAGCGGTAAAAATAATACATTTTCTGTTGTGCTATGAAGAAACAGACAAGCTCTGTCAGTTTTTTGTAATAAAAAGTCCTTTTTAACTTTTTTATTGCAAAATGAGTAATAAATTTACCGCTGAAAAGACTTCGTCAACCAGCAATAATGACCAACACAACTGACGGCTGACCCTCTTGCTAATTACAAATTTAACTGTATTAATTTACTATAATAGTGAATTTTCATTAGGAATTCATTTATAAAAGATACAAGAACTACTCGTTTAATCTTAGAAAAAGGCTTTAACAGTCTGAGTTAATTTCCACTCCTTTCCGTGTCGAAAATGCACTTCTCCTATAGGAGTGAATTTCACTCTTTTCGGAGTGGAAAAGAAATAAAAGAAAACAATCTGCGTTCTACACTCTTAAAACGAAGCGGTTTTAACTCAGTCTGAGTTAATTTCCACTCCTTTCCGGTGCCGAAAATGCACTTCTCCTATAGGAGTGAATTTCACTCTTTTGTTTTAAGTGTGTACATCATTAGTTTTATACAATTCATAAATTAGCTGCTTCAATATTCTTGGAATGCTTGAACAGTTAAGTAAATAGTTTATAACATAAAAGTAAATTTTTAAGATAAATTGTAAAATTTGGTTGTGAAGAGAATTCTGCAAGCGTTTGCGTATATGTACATGACATATTATAACTTAACCCCCTCAAAATCTTATATATTTAACCCCAATTAAACTTAGTAAACCTAAATTACCTTTTTAACATATCCTTAATATCTTTAACATCCCAACAACAGCGTCATCTAGTCGCCTAAAACAATCGTTCCCACAGAAACTGTTTAGTCATCACATTTTTAAAGTTGATATTTCAAACTTTCTCATGACTGATTGGTCAGTGGAGCGGGGCTCGAGATTTTTCAGCATTTTTCTGAGCATTTGGTCACACTATCTCGTCGACTGCAGACGACCAATCAAACTTCTCCCGATGTCTAACTGTTAAATAAAAGAGTCTTTAATACATCCAATTTATCCTGCCGCATGAATATATCAAAAAAATATTAAATTTTTATTTCACATTTTTATTAAAAATGAATAAAGCTGTGCAGCATCGATGCTGTGACAAAGAGATTCTTTATTAGAATAGCGCCAAATCATTTGCCAAGTGTTTCGTTTGGGTGCATCGCAGAATCGATCAAGGCTTCACCTGACAAACCAGTGTTGGCATATATTTTTTGTCAGTCATCATCCCCATTGAATATTACCTCTATAGTTCACCTGTGATGCACTCTGTGGAATATTTGAATACAAAAAGACATAGTTTGGGTGGTTAATCTTTATGGAGTAGCAGTTTTTGATCATTTGGTTGTTGAGAAACAATACCAGGGTGCAAACATTTTGGCATTGTAAGGGCAGTGGGAGTCAAGTCGTGCTTTCTCAAATGTTGTTTGGTTAGTAAATAGAATGTAGACCTTTAGCACGTCTAGTGTGTTCCGTGTTTCGGTAGCAAATGTTATTGGAATTCCTTTTTATTTAGAGTAAAGAACACATAACAATTTTCAAATGCATGTTTTTTCATACTATTGGAATATGAAGAATAGTTTAAAAATTTAAAAGGCAATGTGATAATGGAAAATGTATAACATCAATTTCTGGTTGTTTTTAACAAGTTAAAGAATTATTTTCTACCTTTCTCTCACATAAAAACTTTTGTTAGCTTATGTCCAACTGCAACATAGAATTAAAAAAAATTATTTTACTTACTGCTAAGGAAACTATGATTATTATAAAAAGAATAATGTGTGATAGGTGTACTTTAGTTTGCTCAAATTTAAGCCACCTTTGTGTATATTAGCCTGATAAATTATGCTAAGCAATTGTACGTAAATTATGTTTGATACCGACACACATCCAGACTCATATCACTGAAGAATTAGTTGCCGTGGTTTTTTCATTGAATTGGAACCTCTCGGAATGCGCTGCGTAATGCATCTGCAGGATTACGGCTATATAACTGAGGGTCACACCAAAAACGGTTGGCAAAACTTTCCTGGTAAACGGAAACAGCTTCCACGCACTCATATTTATATCCGAAGACATGACCACCTTGCCCATTGCCAAGCACTGGATGTAAAAGTCAGTGTTGCGGGTCGACACTCCCCGGCAATATCGGAACAGGGCTGGCGCGATCTTCTTGCCTTCCTCAGATACGGATGCCCCGAAGACAGACAAGGCGGACAGGTTACAGAAGTCGAAAGCAACCTGCATCAAGGGGAAGAACCACGAATCCCTGAAAGGAGATCGCAGGTTCAGGTAGAAGTGGATGCACGAACAGGCCCTGAAGAGAACACTGGCCAGTCCAACCAGGCCTATCAGGGAGAAAATGTTGTCCGAGCTCCGGACCAAATCAGCGACTTCGATGAAGGTGGACCTGAACTTCTTGAGAGACTCTTTGGACTTGGTGCTGGATCTCAGGTCTTCCTGGAGTGATTCCAGGACAGTCTGGAGCAGACAACAGACGAGGCAGTACAGCATGATATGAGAAGCCACGTTTCCAGAACACATGATAAAAGTGACAATGTGCGAGCAGGGTGCGATGCTTTTTCTGTGGAACCAATCCCGCTTGGTGTCGTTCCTCTTGATAAAGTTGAACCATTTGTTGGCGTGAATCGGGAATATGATAATGCACGCCAGGAGATAAGTTGCAAACATGGAGAAGAATATAAACAGTCTGCAGATGGTGCCACTAGATAGGAACAACTCTCGTTTGGTCAGAAGGTCGAAAATACGATTAGAAAACTTGCTAAATTTGTGGCTGTATACTGCCACGGAATTGACAATGCATGCGCTGACGGCAGCGTTGATCAGCGGAAAGGTGTCATAGGTTAGGTTCATTTCAGTTATATATTTGTATATTCTGTAACCAAGGTAGAAGTTGACGTATCCAATAGAAAGACAGCGAAGACTGCGAAACGAGATTCGCCATTTTGTAGATTTCTCGTCATTAGGAATTGGAAAGCCATGAAGACTGAAAAGTACGTTGGTTAAGAAGAAGGTGATTTTGGAATTGATAAAATGATATTTAGATTTTTTTATTGCTTTTTCCATTGTAAAGAATTGGAAAAACTGAAAAAACTGGCCGACACGTTTTAGTGGTATTTCCTAAAAATATTTTATACTATGTAGAATATTTTCTTAGATTTTTAGATAATTCCATAAAATATTTTACCCTCATTCAGCGATCTTCTTTACTCAACTATGGCAAACTGAATAATAGCTTAAGATATTAAATAACATTTGCTTAAATAATTCTGTGTTTACCTAACTTGAAGTGAGCCGCAAACAACAAGCACATAACACTTTCAACAAGGCAATCTCAGTGTGTAAACTTTGGCATGGTATTAGTTGACTTAAGAAAGTGATATGATTACTTAAGAGATGCTATTTAAAATTGATATCTATTTTTCCTTGTTGGGAAAAGGGGGTTTAGAATATCAAACATATCTCGAAAAACTCTTGATCCAAATAAGTCAATAATTTACAACTTCGTGTTAAAAATTAAATATTAAGAACATTTTTAAAGTAAAACTATGTAACATACACGAACAAAAACGTGTACTTACTGTGTGTTTGGAATGATGGCAAGTTTTCCGATCATGATGAGCCATAGATTTATCTGCAAAAAATATTTATAGTTCTATATTTGTCGATAAATTTAACTAATGCACAAACATAAAGCATTTACATTACTAATGCATTTAGTCTAGTAAAAAATATTCGTATTTCAATCATCTATCACAATAGTTTTTACTCTCATTGCATATTTAAAGAACTAAATGCCATGAAACTGGAAGGTAGAGAAATGACGATACTATGTTATCACACAATCCAACAGAAACTATGTATTTCAAAATTAAAATATTAGAAAGTAAAATGGAAGTGTTAGCTAATAATATATTTTACAATAACAAATAGTTCTGGCCTATAGAAACTACTTGGATCTGTTTAATAGTAGTTTAAATAAACGCCATTACTCCGTGGAGGAAAATAGTACATTGATCAAAAGTATATGATCGTTTGACTGGATGAAACGATTTGAAGATTTTGCAACTAGTATTTCCCTTTTCACTAATAGTTTTAATTAAAAATGTTGATTTTTCGTTTGTAAAAATTGGTTAAAAAATTATGAATCTTAAAAGTTATCCAAAATTTTATAAATTTTACTTGTAATTGTTAAAACTTATTCACATTTTAGATGGAGAGCTCAGAAGTAAATCGTACTATTGATCTAATATAACACACTAAATAATAAAGACATTATTTGCATCAGGATAAAACGTTTCAGTCACAGCTAGTTCAGTTCACCGTGCAGTGAGGACTTAAAATACTATCCTGTAGTAAATTTCAAATTCTTTTTAAATGATGTTCTCGTGGAAGAATACAAAAAGTTGTACATGAGGTCAAAAAAACAGTATATATAATGCGGTTGCGAGTATGAAGTACCCAACTCTCGTAGACTGGTATGGTTTGACCTTTTCAGCAAAACGAGTGTAATGCGGTTTAGAAACGGATGAAAACTTTTTGATCCATTTGCCTTTTATATATGGAAATATTAAATTAATATTTTTATTCGATTGTTCAACTTCAATATATTAAGGGGTACTGTCAGTCCCATAGAGCTAATGCATTAGTTTTGAAATCACAACTTTTGCAAAAGAATTGCTTTATGCCATGTTATCCCATTTTCAATACGTATGGGAATCATCATAACATCAATTTAAAACAAAATTGAAAAGAAAATAACATCCGGTTGTTTAATTATTAATTGATAAAGTTTTAAAATAGAGTCGCCATCTGCTGAATATTTTTGGCATTTCAAAAACATATATAATTAAATGTAACTAGATAACATTTTCGTTTCAAATTTATTTCATTTCAATGTTATGTTGATTCCCATACCTGGGGGAAAAAGGGCTAATATGGCAAATCATTGCTTCTGCGGAAGTTGTGAATTCAAAACTAATGCATTAGCTCTACGGGACTGACAATCCCTCTTAATGTTTTCAATAATTCGATTATTTTTTTTTATGCAAAACCATTGTTGACACACTTTGGGACCACCGCTCAAACCAATTAATCTCCGACTCTAAACCACACCGCGCTCTTTTAACGGTTCACCGCCACAATCGCTCCCCACCCACATACAAACATCTCCTTCTTAAAGACCGAAAACAACCCCCCATGACACCTATTCTGCAGTCGGTAATGAGTCGAAAAGAACTTCTTCCCGAAAGTTCTTTTTCTCAAGCTAGTTCGAACCGCTATTTTCTTCTGTTTGTTTCAACTGCAGCTCTCATTAGAGCAATTTCGTGGAAAGTGGAGGGAAATCTTTGGAGGTTTTTGGATTTGTTTGTTTGCTTGAAAAGAAATTGGGGGATTTTTTTAGTAGATGTTTTTTTATTTTTATTTTTTCGCACCCCACTACTCATGCTTATATAAATTTCAGTATTTACTTCCGGGTTTTGGCAGGATTGTGTCGCCTGTGTTACCTGATTTGGCGAAATATGTCTGTTTAGGCACGTGCTGGAGAAAACTTTTTTTGTGTGTGAATAGATGTAACCATAGTATTAAAGCTTCTTAATTACATTATCTACATTGCAAATATGATGGAGAATCTCTTGTAAACTTGTTTTTAATTTTTTAATTTATTTTACCCTGTTGTCTATTGTTACTTTTTCCAAAAAGAAAGTACTTGCAAATTGTTGGGTAAATTGCTGCAAGTTTCGTATTACATTTAAATTTTAGGCAAGCTAGCTTGTAATTAGAAAACTACCAAAAAACACGTTTATTATTGAAATATAACTTAAAAAGGGTGAGCAAAAACAACACACAAACACACACAATATAATAATTAAACGTAAATCATTACCCATAGCTTTTCCGCCATCTTTTGAAGTTGAGTTTTCAACTCCAAAGTCTTTTAAGAAATTGTCTATCTCGACTTCGACTCGATTTTACAATAGTTAGATAACATCGGAAATATATCAAACAATATCGTTTACTCAGAGCAGTGACCTAAAGCATATAGGCAGATTTGAAAAGCATGCACTGGTTTGATTTTAAAATCCAATGTATCATCAAAATCGGCGAGTGATTTTCCAAAAAATTTCAGAAACGGCAACTTTTATTCTCACGTACAGGACGTAATTGTAAAATAGTAAAATAACATCGGAATTATATCATACGATATTGTTTGCTCCTAGCAGTAACCCAAACTATATAGGTATACTTGATTGGAATTTTAAAATCTTATAATTATATCAACAAAAAAACTTCGACATTGGCGACTGATTTTCCAAATATTTTCAGAGACAGCAACTTTTATTCTCCTGGCGCAATTCTTCATTTTGTGAACCATTTTCTTTTTAGTTAATCAGCGTAGCATTTTGCAGACTATTTTGAGTTTCGGGGAGTTACTTCCGATTTGATACACGTAGTTGGCGTTGGGGATGAGGAGGAACAACTTTTTTTTCATCTCCATCTTCTTTACTTTTTTCTTGTCTTTTGACTCGTTTCCGAAACTAGCTATCGGTTTTCGATCTTTCGTGGATTGTCTTTTGTTTTACCGTTGAATTCCTGTTTTGTTTCATTTTTACTCCACATAAAATATTTTTTATAGGTTCTTTTATAAAAGCTGTTACTGATTGACGTTGCTCTTTAAAAAGTTGGAAACTTTAGTTTAAATTTTAAAAAGATTTATGATTAGTTTGAAAGGCTCTTTATAGACATGTACACTCATTGGAACTGATTAAAAATTTTGTTAGCAATTCACAATAAGCTCAGTCACATAAAAAATGTATGAAATCCCAAATCTAAAGTATTGCTTTTAAACTTAATATTATAAAATTATAATAATTTCACAATAATTATTAAAAATCGTCTCAAAAATATTGATGCCTTTTTTTCCCAACAAATGTCGACCCCTGTCTTAAAAATTAAAAACATTTAATTATTAACCATTAAAGAAACCACATGATAATTTCCTATAAAAATGTACGTTATTATTTTTATATTCTGGTAATTAATTGTACAAATTTTAAAGCAATACTTTGACCGATATTGATTTAAGAAATAGTGCTAGATCTATGGGAAAGACGAAGTAACTCCTCTTTAGCGACAAATAACATTATTCAGCTTTTTAAATAATCAATATACTTTTAAGAGGAATTTTCAGTCACATAGAGCAAATTCATTAGTTTCGAAATAGCAATCTCTGCGAAAGTATTGCTTTACTGCGTAAGCATTTTTTCACTAGGCACGACAATAGTCCTAACACTAAATAGTTTACATTTAAATTTGTTTATTTATCAATTATTATTAGGTTATTTAATTATTAAGTTTTAAGCTTTAATCTCCTCAAAATAAAGTATTCTGAAGAGGGCGTCATTTTTTTTTAACTAACTAATTATTGAATAGCCGGACGCTATTTTCTTTCAAAAAATTTTTTTTTACAAAAAAAAAATTCTGTTTTGACAATTTTCATACCTGTTGAAAAAAATGAAAAACAATACTTTCACAAAGGTTGCAATTTCACCGAACGACCTAGAAATGGGCAAAAATGTATGGTTTGTTTTCACTGCATAAATTTCCAAAATTAAATTTAGTTCAAATAACTCATTTCTTTTTTAAAAAAAAATTGAATAATTTTATTTTTATAGATATGTTCTTAAAATAATTTCCAATTGAAAAAAGTACATTATGAATAAAAAATTATTTTAAAATTTCTGAAATCTTAGGTTATTGTAAGAAAGACTGATGAACAAAATATGGAAAAGGCCGGATCTAACGTTCGGGAGGGTTAAAAATATTAGGGGATTATCTATGGGATTGACCAACGACTATACAATTGAACATCTCTCTTAATGATGACGAAACAATGTGTTATTTTCTTTATCATCCCTAGAAAATAGTCTCGTTTTCTGACTGAAAAGCTGAAATTCCAGTGTTCCGGTCGCGGAGTGTTTTGGATCAGTGGATTGTTTGTTGAGTGGAAGAAAACAATGCCAAGAATTGCTTTAAAAAGAACTGTCTCGCGAAATCACCCATTTCTATTTGGTTTAGTAAAGGGCGTTTTTGTTGGTATATTGGTGGCTGTTCTGGATCTGGCGCCAAAAGATATGAGAGTTTTGGAAACATAACTTGGTAATTATGAGGAATTGGTGTTGTATCAGATGACGTAGCAGCCCTTAAGACAGCGATGCACGCCGGGAAATAACCCGGTGGTAATTCGGTACATTTGCGCCTTCACGGAAGAGGTGCATTCTGGGAAATATCAGAAGTTTTGTACTGCTTTATTGTCGAGCGCCAACGGTTGAAGTAATTTCCCAAAATAAATTGGAAAAACCTACCATGTTGGAATTAAATGACAAGTGTCTCACTTGGAACTTTAGATTTCTTTAATTGGGTTAAGTAAGTACTTGCTGAAATATTTCAAAGTAAAATTCGATGTTGTTACCAATGTCACTTATTGAACACTAAGAAGTAAGAGTTAAAATATCGGGTGTTAAATCGATTAAAATAAACCTACCTTATGTTTGACTAATTATTTTCAAGTTCTAAAAGAAAAGGACCTCAAAACCTCCTTTTGAGGTAAATAATTGTCCTTCCTATTCCTTAGTGCCACAATTTATTTATTTTTCAAAAATAAAAAAATCATCGTCATCTCAAGATGACGAATGCGGTCCAGTACCGAGTTTGCGACGAGGACACATCGCGCCTCGTGTCGAGTCAGATGTGTCTCTTGTCACCTCCGCGCCCTCCTATTAGGGGCCCGGCACAGGGGCGTCCCCCGTGTCTGACAGCAGTCGTAATTGAGGCAGCGCCCCCCCACTTGTCACCTAGACCATAAGGCAGGACTCACTTAGGAAGGGGGACCAGCAATAGGCCTTATCTCGGCAAGATAGTGAATAGGATTATGAGGCCAGACTGACAGGCAACGACATGGTAAAAAAGGGTGAGGAGGGTTGATATGAATGGTGATATGTAATGCAGATTTTTTTAGTATTTACCTCAATTAGTATTTACCACAATTAATATCTAAAATTAAGATATACTTAAAAATTAATACCTCAATTAATGCGTTTATCAATTAATATCTATCTCAATAGCTCAATTAATAGCTTAATTAATATCTTAATTAATATCTATCTCAATAGCTCAATTAATAGCTTAATTAATATCTTAATTAATATCTACAATTTATTTCTTCCTCAATTAATATATCAATTAATATCTACCTCAATTTATTTCTCCCTCAATTAATATATCAATTAATATATCAATTAATATCTACCTCAATATCTCCCTCAATTAATATCTCCCTCAATTAATATCTCCCTCAATTAATATCTACCTCAATATCTCCCTCAATTAATATCTCCCTCAATTAATATCTCCCTCAATTAATATCTCCCTCAATTAATATCTACCTCAATATCTCCCTCAATTAATCTCAAATGATGTTTACCTCCCTTAATATATACCTAAATTAATATATACCTAAATTAATATATACCTCAATTAATATCTACCTCACTTAATATCTACCTCACTCAATAGATTACTCGACTTAATAGGAGTTTCTTTCACTGTAATCAGGATTCATCATGGAATAGTATCGACTGACAATTTATCTTAAATAATAATATGCACAAATCTATTATGTCTTTACTTAATTTCCATTTAACATTTATATTAATACCTAACGATTTTACTAAAAAGAGAATCATAGATGTAGTGTTTTAAATACTTCGGCGTTACAATGTGAGAGTTACTAGGTGCAATTTACAAACCAATCCCACACTTCAATTTAAGTTTAAAACAAAACTCAACAGCTAGCTATAATTATAAGAAATAGTTATCGTCCTTACACAATTTTATTACAAAAAACCAAGAACATATCACTCAGTTCTATGGAAAAAATCCCTCTAAGAAACAGAAATTTACCAGTTAAAACAATATCATCTCTTAGCGGAAAATTAATTCAAATGCAAGAGTAAAAATTCAAAAAGAAATGTAACTATTTGCAAAATATTCTTCTAACTTATAAACCTAATAAGGATTAATTGGTATTGCAGAAGGGTCTTCCGGTGTGAAAAACAGAGGTTGCACCAATATGTCGGAAAATGGCCGACATTCGTCTGCGGAATGTTATGGGACGGTAGAAAATTTACTAAGTGCGGAAGTCACTTGCGTGTTAATCCCCAGGATTTACTATTTTTATATTTGCAGTTGGAATTGCAAAAGTGTCGCCAAGTCAAAACGACAAGCGGCATCATAATTCAAAAGATGATTTTAATAGTAGAACTTTTTAAAAATGTAATAAAAGACATGACCAAACGCGAAACCTAGTAAACTTTAAACTAGCCAAAATTCCAAAAACAAACTGAAATACAATGTATCTTAGATTTTATCAATGTATCTTTGTTACTACAACGTTTTGAATAAAAAAGACGATTTAAAAGACGTTTTTTCGACGTCTTTTCATGTGTATATTGATCAGGTAAGTACAATTTCTATCGCAAATGTTGTCTACTCATAGCGTGTAATGCAAGAAATACGAAACTTCAAGACCTGTTAGTAAACAACAAAGAATATAAAAAGATACTCTAGGTTTTTTTTTCATAAATTACAAGACATTTCTAAGTAAACAGCATATTGAAATTAATTACTCTTATTTTGCTACAATTATTGTGAGAAGATTTAGTCTTTATATAAATCCTACTTCGCCTTTTCAAAGACATTTCTATTCGAATGAAATAATTTCAAAATCTGGCTATTTTTGTTTTGTCTAATTTAAGTCATGATTCCAGTTTAATCTAATAGGGTCACCAGACGTACGCATTTCGAAATACAGTTTAGTTTGTTTTGTATTTCAACTACTTTATTATAAAAAGGTGCAAATAGTTGCAGCTTTATTTTTTTTTCAAATAAAAACAGTAAATACAATATGATTTATGAAAAATTATTGATGATTTCATAGTCGAAAAGTTAATCACTGAAACAAATTTGGTCAGGCTATATTTTTTAAAATTATTATTTGAATTTCCCCTAAACTAGCAGTTTCACGTCACCCTTGGTAAACCAAGTCCAAAATATTCGAGTTGTTTTCGTTAGCAACTCGCAACACTTGCGAACATACCTCAACTGCGAACCCTTGTTGCTCCTGTTACAGCACCGCGAAAAGGTCCGTAAATTACAGTCCCGGATGCAGTAACTTCATTTGTAGGAAATCCTGAGTGTGACACACTCCTGTAAAGTCCAAACATCTTAAAAAAGACGGGTTTGTACTGTTTTTGTAAGGATTCACACGTCGCTTGTAAATTAGAATACTTATTGAGGGTTTTTATTGGTCTCGAGGGTTTTGGTAATGAAACTGAGCATGAGAGGGATATTGGGAAGTTTTAACGATCGTAAAGTTTAAGTAAACGTTGTGATTTTGTGATTGCCGTAAAAACACCCCCTCGAATGTTTAAAAAAAAAATTGGGAAGTTTTTTTAATTTTTTTTAGCCTACTTTTCTTTTTTTAATTCGAAAGAATTAAAAAAAAATGAAAAAGTAGGTATTGACATGCGGTCGATGTCCGTCTGTCTGTCTGTCCGTCCGTACCCCCCTTCCAAAATCGGTTCTAACAATCGGATCTTAAAAATTCCTTTTTTGTTAGAAAACTATTGACCTCAAACGCCCAACTTTCATACTTTGTCCGCCTGTCTGTACGTCCGGACGGACATAAATCTACTATCTGTCGGCGAATTTCCCATTGAATTAGCATTGAAATCCAATTTTGAGTCATTTAAATCACTGTTGCCAAATTAACAATGGCATGAGAAACTTTATTTATTTAAAAATATTTGAAGCAAAATCATTTTTTCATTAATCAGTTTCGAATGACGTCATAAAATGTAGCACAATGTGATTCTTTGATTGTTCATTAATTGTTTACCAAGAAAGCGGCAAGGCATATTTTTTGCTTACAATTATGCTTAGTTTTAATTTACATTTCTTTTTTTTAATGTAGTTTGGAGTAGTTTCATTACTTTTGTTATTAATAAATATTGAATTATTCTTTGATCTATACAAATAAATCGTGCAGACGATAAATTATATTAAGTTAATTTGAGAAAGAATATTAAGGAAAATAGTTGATTTTGGCTTTTAGAAGTTTAAATTATAGGTGGATGTTGTGGTAAGCGTTTTTTTTTTTGAATGTGTATAAATCTAGTGTAGAAACGGTTGTTGATGATATTTACTGTTAATAACCTACTTGTTTTCCTATTAGAATTTCAGAAAGTATTTAAGTAACAGGAAAGTAGGCTATTTAGCTCTTTAAGAACTTGTTTTATTTAAGAATGTGGTCTGTTGGAAGGAACTCTTCTGATAACTTTTAACCGGATATAACGGGCCACTTGAAATCCCTTAATCCGATTTAAGCAGATTAGATTTTTTTATTTAAGAGAAGACAAAGGATACAATTTTTTCAATTCAATTAAAAAAAATTGTACTTAGTGAATAGGATCATGCAGATTTTCACATACTGATACTGATAGCGTCACTAGACCACCACTTAGAATTTCAGTGTGCTAGGTTGTTGTGCAATATAGTCCTAATGAAGCGAGATATCGAAGACAGAGTTTTTACAAAATAACAAATATTAAGTCATATAAGGGCTCATCCTTATTCTATGCAGATATAGCTGTCCGGTTCGAAACTGCCTTAGCTGACAGACAGTCGAAGAAGCATTATTTATATTAGAATATAAGGCATGGTAAAGAATATACAGATGGTATTTGAACACACTACGGGATAAATACAGACGTATAAAACAAGCATGTTTTCCAGCAACACACAGTTTTTAATTTGTTTTAATTTCATAAAATTTTACTAAATTTAAAGATTTATTAGTCATTTGTAATAGGGTCAAGTGGGGTAAGTGTGATAGTGTTTCTGCATTTTTCATTAAAAAAATTAGTTCCCTGCTTCAAGTAAATTCCAAATTGGTAGTGAATTATTACAAACCTATGTAGGAAAAAATAGGATTTTTTCCTGCATAGGTAAGAAACAAACCTATGTAGGAAAAAATGTATATGTTTGAATTCCAAATTTAAGTGAATAAAATTTGCATTTCAAAATCCATTGCAGTTTTATCACACTTACCCAGGGGTAAGTGTGATTTTGATGTGGGTAAGTGTGATTTCAGTTGCAATAAGTGTTTTGAAGACATATAAATTACCTAGCACATACATTTTTTTAGCAATTTAATATAAACATAAATTTATTAGCAATTTACATCTTATTAGAAATATACGGATAAGAAAAATAAAAAATATTGAGAATTTTCGTTTTTGGTTCATGTTGTGATATAATAAACTTAAGTCAGGATGTAAAAGAAACAAAAAAATTTAAAGTCAAAATACCTATGGTGCTATTCAATTTTTATTATTAGTTAGACTACTTTTTTTACAGATTGTAATTTTCAAAATCTTGCGAAAAATACAGACATTCTCTTCGGTCCATATTTGGACATGGGAGGTTCAAAACAATATCGTCCTCATCAATTATACACACGTCATCTATATTTGGCCATGAAAATGTCTTTGTTTTGCTATCATATTTAAGAAATTTTACAGTAATCCCTTCTCGATTCACCTCATTTTCAGACTGAACTTGTCCCAAAAAGTGCTTTACCGTGCGTTTTTTTTTATAAAGGCAACAAGAATGTAGCATCCAGCAGAAAGGTCAGTTTTTGGTATTTCTAATTCTAAATCCTCTGGCAATATTATGAAATGAAATGCCATTTCCTTTTATTCATTTTTAAATAATAATTTATAAATAATATAATAATTTTTTTTTATATTTATGTATGTTTTGCACAAGGTAAATGGGGGTGTTTAGGATTATCACACTTACCCCATGTCACTTATCACAGTTACCCACAACTGATATTTTGAGGGGTAACTGTGATTGTACTTCCATACTTCACAACATGTGAAATAATAAACTAAAACAGTTTTATATCTTTACCTTTATTCTTTTTACTAACAGAGAAAGAAAAAACATGATTTTTATAAAAATATGACACTTATGGAATTTGGAAGAAAACCTTTCGAATTTGAAAAAAACCAGACAGTTGCACTTAAATTCAAAAGCTCAAAACTATCTTAAAACTATTATTTAAAGTCAATATTTCTTTTTAGTTTAAGTATAAGTGGTCTAATGTTATATATTGTAAACTTCCAGATTTTTAGAATGATTCCTAAAGTTACAAGAACTGTTTATCACACTTACCCCACTTGACCCTACTCTTCTAATGAAATACAATTTTAAAAAAATTAAAATAAATTAAATTTTCTTTTAAAATTTAATGCCATTCAGTGAAAACAAGTTTGCATATCAGCCGATTTTCTTATCTCTCAGAGGGGAAGAGGCATTAGGAAAGATTGTCTAGAATGATAGATTTACAAAAAAATACCAATGGCGAAAGGGTTAAGAAAAAATACTCTACGACATTTTTTAATTAGGTTGAAACGTCAAATTTGTTTTAGTAGTATTGGACTATCCGCACAGCAAATCGTTCTGTCTTAAAACAAGACAAAAAAAGTGTCTTAAACGTGATTTCAGACAAATAAAGTCTTAAATGCTAACTATCTTCATGATTTAAGACATCATAACGTGTCTTAAAAATCCTGTGACGTCATATAAGACACCATTTATGACTGAAAACATCACCAAGTGTCTTAAACTTTCAGGCGCGATTTAAGGTCTGGATATAGAGCCATCCGTTTAAGACACATTTTAGTCTGAATTTAAGACATTTCGATTTGCTGTGCGTTTAGAAGATTTTTATATTTAAATGTAGTAAACTTTGAACACCGTTTTTTTCAACAACTTTCCAGTTCTATTGGAGACGACTACTTCTATTTTTTTTTCGTTTTCAAAGTGGGAGTGTAATGATTTTTTTTTACTTGTCCATCCCGATTTTACCTGGTGGGTGAGGTTAAGTAGTAAACATACAGAAATACAAGATGTTTACGGCGAAAGTTCTGGAAGTATTCGTTACCCTATTTTGTATTTGAAGAGCTTAGTGGAAGAACGTGCTAAGTGATATTTTTGAAAAAATTGAGATTTTTGTGTCAGTGAACATATTACCAACTTCTTTAACGATAACAAGTTTCCCCTTTTTCATAAAATTCAAATATAGTATTTTTTTTACGCTTTACAAGTTCCGTTTTCAACAGTCCTGAGTGCAAACGAAAAACTTTGAGGCTCATTTTCTCGTTTTCACTTTTTTGTCACTTAGCACGTTCTTCCACTAAGCTCTTCATTTGTTTTCCGTAGTTCAATGCACTACTCCCCCTCTAGTGCTAAACATTCTGTTTCTTGGTGGCTAACGTTTGCTAGTCACCATTTTGTTTTCTAGAACGAAAATATTTTTCTTGGGAGTGATAATAGAAGTCAGTTGTTTTTAAGTTACAAATATGACATATACATAAAAATGCATTGTTTTTACTATAAAAAAATATCGCAAGGTGATTTAAAAGCATTCAAAATTGATTGTTACGCTGATATTTTATATCCTGTAATTAAGGTAATATTTAAACTAAAGATTATTTTGCGATTGATTTATTTAGCAAAGCCGTCATTACAGTTTAAGACTAAGCACCCCCCCCCCCCACAAAAAATTAATGTTATTGAATGAGATACGAGTCATTACACTGATTGACGAGTTTTATAGTCATAGTTATGCTTGCTAGTCCATTGAAAAGGAAGGTTATCAATCATGTAAATTTGAAGCACGGGGTTGGTTTAGTTTTTTTCATATTTATTCAGAAAATACAGATACTACATATAAAAAGACTAATTACAGTGGCGCAAAAAACCAGACAAATAAATTACCAAATTAAAACTACAAATACAATAAAAAATACGATGAAAATACACAAAATCAGTTAAAAATTCGAAAGCATGTAGCTTTGAAAAATTTAACTGACTTACAGTGGTTGTCGGAATTATAAGAACACAACGGAAGTTTCTACATAAAAAAATTATTTCTGAAAGAAATTTATACATAAGCGTAATAAAAGACATCTTTAAAATAAATTTAGACATAAAATACTCCTTTATGTTGGAAAGCATTATAGAACATAAAATGTTAGAAAATACTGAGGAATTTTTAACCACATTAAAAAACTTATGACATCGTAAAAACTAAACACAATTTTAATTATATTAGCACGTTTCAAAGTCGAAGCATTCGATAATTAATAAGTTCACTTATTTTCAATAACAATCAGTGTTGGCGTCATGGAGTTTGGAAGCTCTGTTGACAAGATCAGGTAATTTTCCCTTTGTCCTTATAATTTTGACCACCACTGTATTAAAATATCCAGATCTTTGGCGAACCTATTGTGTAATTTATATAAATAAAAACTAATAATGAAATTCGATTTTGTAAGAACAAAATTTTTGCCTTTACCATGTGCTGGAAGATTTTTTTACAAGTGCCTTTGAACCCACGGGAACGAAAAAGCGTACAAATTCTATAATTAAGCACTCCAAGTGTGGAAATAACTCCACACTCAAAAAACGAAAAATTTTTTTAGTTGTCGGCGTCACAGAGAAAAAGGTGATTACGTCCGCCACATAAAAACGAAAAGGTGTCGACGGTGACTGAAGAGGTAGAAGGAAAGACAGACAAAAAAAGAGAAAACAAAAATAAAATCACGGTAAATACGACAGAGAGGGTGCAAAAGAAATAATCCACACTAAAATATAACGTAAAGCGTCGTTTAACAGGACAGAGAGAGACAGAAAAAATATTTTTGTGTATAAAAGGTTAACAACCTCAAGAAAAGGTATGAGGTCATTCTTTACTTAAGACTTTTTCTGGAGTAATAAGGGAGCGTAAAAAGAGTTTTTGTGGTTTGAAAAGGGGTCGGAGTTGAGAAGAAGGCTTGCTGCTTCAGCAGTTGTTGGGTTATCTTCGTGAAGTTGTGAGTTTCACCCCATCCGTCAGCGTGTCATGTCAATGCAATAATTACTGTATCAGGGGACTGGTCGGGTGACAGGGAAAAGATCTTCTTGTGAGGCTTTTTCTGAATGAGTGGGTAGGTTGGGCTAAAACTTCACCACTTAACCTACTACAGAATAAAATAATAAATAGCATCACGTGTTGCTACTTGAATTCATTGTAGAAATTTTAAATTTGTAATTTCCGGCTTCGTCTTAACACTTTCACTGCGGATGATACAGATTCAATAATCTTATTCCTATGACATGTGACGCGGCATTAAAAATTTTAAGTGCTAGTGGTGACACTAAGAAATACGTTTTATTACATAACAAAAAGGGAAAGAGCTGTCTAAAGTGAACCAAACTTCCAGGAAAGAGACCGAGCCATCATCCATATCTCATCGCACGCTCGCTACCAATAGCCTCGAAGAAAACAAAAAAGCCACAGAAACGGAAAAAACTAAGTTGAAGTGTGACGTATTTTAAAGACAGTTAATCAAATACATTCTTTTATTGGATGCGTTCGGAAATAAGTCGAGTTTTCAGCACCATATGCGCTGGATAAGCTAGCGTTGACTGTACTTAATTTGTACCAAAACTTTAAAAAAAATCTTCGATTATAAAATACAGTATTAGGCGGGAGCAGCATAGAGGGACTAGATATTGGTTCCGGTAACGCATACAGAGTCATTACAATATTGGCAACTGATCGTTCAAAACGGTTATTAGTTTGATGAATGCAAGGTGATCGTTGTTGGCAAAGAGGACATCAAAGCTACGGAGATACAAGGCATGCGACGTTTGGAATACCAAAGACCAATATTTTTTTTGGTTTTGGAAATGTGATAATGTTTATTCGTTCATTACCAATTCGTTTATTATGATAAGTATATAAACTAAGCATATAAACTAACTCATTAACGATGAATTCGTCGAGCACCATTAGCACCTTTATTTCTAAATAAAAAGATTAACTTTTAGTTTTTAAAATTTATTTTTTTAATGTTATTTAATTTGGGCTACATAAATTGTTTGGGATCATGGTCATCGTTGTCTTAAGTTTATCTAACTGAATAGAACATAAGCAAAATAATCTCATTTTCGCGTGGTAAATTTTGGTGCCAATGGTCGTTAATTAAAGAAAGTCAACGGGGACACTTCTAGCGGACGTGCGCTATACCACACACAATAACAAGCAAGGACCTCACCTCAAAAACCCGAAAGAAGTTTAAAACAACAGATGAATAACGACAACAAGAGATCAACCATTTTTTTCTTCTCTCAAAAAACAGAAACCTTGTTTTTTGAGAGAGAAGAAGACTTTTCCCGAGACTCGCGTCACAACTTGTGTTCCTCACATCCAACCGGGGTTTGTAAAATAAAAAATAAAAAATTACGAGGAAGGAGGTGGGTGAGTTTGACAGATACTCGCTGTCAAGAGTCGGAGGAAACCTGCTCCCGTTTGCAGAAAATGGCGACAAGGGACTCTAATTATAACCGAAATGAGCAGGTTTTTGATAATGAGGCTTCTCCCTGTGATGTCTTTTAGCAAGCGTCTTATTGCTGAGTAAAACATTTTGTTACTCAACAATTGAAGAGAGATAAGTAATCATTAGCATCACGTTTTTTTGCTTGAATTTATTGTAGAAATTTTATATTTGTAATTTGTCAGCTTCGTCTTAACACTTTCGGTGCGGGGTTAAGGATTTAATTATGCTATTACTATGACATGTTACGCGGCAACAAGAAAACTGTTTGCAGAAAATGGCGACAAGGGACTTTAATTATATCCGAAATGAGCAGGTTTCTGATAATGAGGCTTCTCCCTGTGATTTCTTTTAGCAAGCGCCTTATTGCTGAGTAAAACATTTTGTTACTCAACAATTGAAGAGAGATAAGTAATCATTAGCATCACGTTTTTTTTGCTGGAATTTATAATGGAAATTCTATATTTGTAATCTGTCAACTTTATCTTAACACTTTAGCTGCCGGATACTAAGGATTGTTGTTGTCCCGTGGTAGATGGTTGCCAGAGCCTCCAAATGCTAAGGATTTAATAAGGCTATTACTATGACATGTTACGCGGCAAAAAAAATCTAGTGTTCTAGTGCTGACACCAAGTAAAACGTGTTATTATGCAACAAAAGGGAGTAAGAGCTGTCTAAAATAAACCAAACTCAAGGAAATATCCCGAGTTATGTATCATCAATATCTACTTACGCGCTCGCTTGCAATAGCTTCGAAGGAGACAGAAAAACCACTGATACGGAAAATTTAAGCTGTAGTGTGATGTATTTTAAAGCCAACCAACCACATACTGCCTTTCGAAAAGAAGACGGGTTTTGGCACCGCATAAACGAGCGTGGACTGTACTTAGTTTGTACCAAGACTGGACAAAAAAAATCTATGAAAAAAAAGTTATAACTTAGAGCCTAACAGTAAAAAAGGAGTCATAATAGTCCCGTTGCTTTCACATTAGAAGCTCAGAATTTTATCCAAACCTTACAAGAAAAATATTTAAAAAATCCCCAGTTTTATTCCCATTTTTAAATAGACCATAACAGCAACATTTTGAAAGCACACCTTTTTACAAACAGCCAACCTAAAAAATCTTGCTACATCCCAGCATACCCAGGTAATTTCTAAATGAAGTTGTACCCCCATTTCTACAATTAGATCTCTATAATAACCCAAGTACTTAGCTTGTAACAAGGTTGCAAAAAAAAGTACCTCATGCCTAAAAAAATATGACTTTGGGGTCGACCATCCGCGTCAAAACGCCTCTAAAAAACGCCGCCACCTCTGAGGAAGCCTCTGTTCTCGCACCTTTCGAACAATTTATGTCACCCCAGGTGTCTCAGTTGGTGGAATTTGCGAGAATCTATCAAAATATCGCCTTTCAAAATGGGGACATGAATGCCCGTTACTGTTTTCCACGATTTTTTTCGATGTGATAGTAAACCACAACAAACAGTATCGTCACTGTTTTGTAGAAAGTAACAAAAAAAAAATAAAAGTCATCGAGTCATTGAGGTTGGCACCTAGGAAGATTAGGATTAAGAGGTTGGCAATGGTGAGGTTTTGTAAAAATTGAAATGTAGTCCGTTGTATATTAAAAGAACTAAATTACCCGAAAATGTTGTAAAAAAGATACTGGACAGATGAAGTTTCGTACTTCATTCTTTAAATTTTGTTAGGTATGGATATTTTTAAACGCATCATTGCACCGCGTGCCATATGTGACACACATCTATATTGTCGCTGTAAGATTAAGGGGACGCGGTACCCAAAAAATTAAATCCAGTATTTTTATCGCTAGCATTCAAATTAAACTATTTTTACAAAGAACTAACGTTCAATAATATATACTAAAAATGATGAAATTGAAACGTAAGTTTTTCAAAAAATTAAAAATTAAAATTTTAACGTTTTTAAAATGCTACTCCTCCTACAATTTAAAGAATTTTTAATGGAATTTTTTTTAAAATGTTCCCACAACATCTGTTAATAAAAGTTGGTATGGATATTGAGCTATCAGTTAAACAAAAATAGTTATGCAGCTTTATGTATAAAAATGGCTAAAAAATAAGATTTTTTCTAAATTTCAACTTCATCATTTTCAAAAAATCTAATCACACTAGACTTATCCATACCAACTTTTGTTGAACGCATAATTTTCAACACATGTAAAAAAATTGGAGCTCTACATTAATTTACCTAAAAGCCTTAGGGTTTTAACCATTCAGAAGCTGGAAAAATTAAAAATTTAAAAAATCAACATAAAATTTCAAAAACCATTTTACCAAACCACTATATCATTTTCAATAAACCTCCACCATTATAAAGGATACCTTCTTTTTTTGCAATATCCTTAGCTCACAGTATTCGAGCATGTTTAATTATTTTCTGAGCAGCCCTAAATTTTGGGTAATGCGTCCCCTTAAAGATCGCATCTGTAAAAACTGTGTTTTGAGAAAAACGAAGAAAACTCCTTTCATCTAACGCTAAATATAACATACATTCATAAGTTTGATTTAATATGCGGATTTACAGTCCCTGGACAAATTATTAGACGCACTGTATTTTTTTTTAGTAATGATGAAAACATACCAAATAATGCCATATCATTAAAAAAGATGTCGATATATGTATTAAGTACAGCAGATAGTACTTTCTATTCAATAGCTTAAGTTTAGGAACATAAATGTCTTTCTATAGGTATTTTGTTGATCATTGATTGATACATGAAAACTTTCAGTGCGTCTAATAATATGTCCAGGGACTGTAACTATAAAATATATGAAGTATTTTGGATTATAAAAATATAGATTATTCCTTATTATGCGTATTGATGATAATTACTCGAAAAATGCCAAATTTGCAGATATGTTTTGTTTTTGCAGCGGTAGTATATTTAGACCTACCATCATTAGGTTTGCTATTCACACTATTTAGAAATATCAATCGGCGCTACAAGTAACGAATTAATTGAAAAACTTATAGAAATAAAAACAGACAAAAATAATTAGCTAGTACACTTATAAGGTTTTTTTAAATGTGTTGATTGACCGGTTGTGTTAGTTCTAATTGACCTATTTTAAATGCAATGAGTAATTTTTGTAAAAAAGAAAAATAATTCATGAAAAAGAAAATCATCCAGAAAAATAATCAATCGTCTATGCCTTAAACTAGTGTATGTCTTTAAAAAAAACTTATGTATGTTTTTTTTTTACATTTAAAAAAAATTTTGTTTAATACTTTTCAGATAAATCAACGATTTGAGCGTAAAAAAATAAACATTTTTAAAACAAATTTCCAAGGGATCTGACCAACTGAAGATATTAAATTTTAGTTTCTATGCAGTAAAAAACCGTGCAGTGAAGGTTAATAGCGACAAAGTTTCAAGAAACAGTTCTTATAATATTTTATAATCTACGATACATAAATCTTTATTTTAACGACGGAAAAATACACAACGAAAGTATTAAAAGTTATGACTGGAGACTTATTATATACTATTTATCTTTTCGTGTCTTCAGATAATTCATCATATAAATCTGTCATCGGAAGATTTATTTCAAGCAAAACAAATATTTGCTTAAGAGCTTAATCTAATTAATTTAATTTCATTGCAAAATGATGCGTGGTGGAAGAAAAAAAACAAGTAGGTTTGTAACAGAATCTGTCACTTAACCCGCTTCCACACATTTGAGTTTAACAGGAAAAAACGCGCCAAACACAACATCAATTCTATATTAAACATTTACACGCAAAATTTGGCTTGTTTCATTTATTTTATTTCGAAAATTAAATAATTATTACTTATCGTTTGCAAAAATTAATTTATATTTTAAAGAATAAATATGTAATATTCCTCGGTTTTAAATAGAATGAAAACATTTCATATCAACATACAAAGAATCCGTAGTGAAATATATTTGACGTCATTTCAAACTGATCGATGTCGCAAAAATAAATTTATTTTAATTCATTGTCTAAAAGAATTAAAGTTTCTCGAGCGATTGTTGCGAATGACAAATGTTAATTCTAATAAAAACAGGGCCTTTAGCTATTTGTAATTCAAAGTGTTATACACCAAAATTAACTATTTTCATTAATCTTTTTCCTCAGATTTAATAATTAAACTTTATCGTTTGCTAAATTTGGTTGATGTTCGGAGAATAATGATGTAATCTTTTTAAATAAATATCTTTGTGTCGCCTTAATTTCCCATTTACATTTTTTTCGAAAATGCACTTATTTATAGTTTGTTAAATTAATTTACAGTTCAAAAAATATATAATTAGTACAATTGATGCTTTAAAAATAAAAACGAAACTTTGCATATTTTTTAGGCCAAGTTAGAATTCTCTATGCATCTTTCTTCATACATATATAATGAACCATCAAAAGAACTCTATTGTGACATTACAACAATCCAAACTGAATTATATCACATAAATAAATATTCTTTAAAAGTATATATTAGCCTACTTTTTCTTTTTTTAATTCGAAAGAATTAAAAAAATGAAAAAGTAGGTATTGACATGCGGTCGATGTCCGTCTGTCCGTCTGTCCGTACCCCCCCTTCCAAAATCGGTTCTAATCATCGGATCTTAAAAAATCTTTTTTTGTTAGAATGCTATAACCTCAGATACCCAACTTTCATACTTTTTGTCCGTCTGTCTGTACGTCCGGATGGACATAAATCTACTATCTGTCGGCGAATTTCCCATTGAATTAGCATTGAAATTCAATTTTGAGTCATTTAAATCACTGTAGGTATTGAAATGCGGTTGATGTCCAACTGTCTGTCTGTTCGTATGTCTGTGTCTTTCCGTCTGTCTGTCTGTTCGTATGTCTGTCCGTCTGTCTGTCCGCCTGTCTGTCCGTTTGTCTGTCTGTCTGTACCCCCCTTCCAAAATCGGTTCTAATCATCGGATCTTAAAAATTCTTTTTTTGTTAGAAAGCTATGACCTCAGATACCCAACTTTCATACTTTTTGTCCGTCTGTCTGTACGTCCGGACGGACATAAATCTACTATCTGTCGGCGAATTTCCCATTGAATTAGCATTGAAATTCAATTTTGAGTCATTTAAGTCACTGTAGGTATTGAAATGTGGTTGATGTCCATCTGTCTGTCTGTTCGTATGTCTGTCTGTCTGTCCGTACCCCCTTCCAAAATCGGTTATATCCATCGGATCTTAAAAATTCTTTTTTTGTTAGAAAGCTATGACCTCAGATACCCAACTTTCATACTTTTTGTCCGTCTGTCTGTACGTCCGACGGACATAAATCTACTATCTGTCGGCGAATTTCCCATTGAATTAGTATTGAAATTCAATTTTGAGTCATTTAAATCACTGTTGCCAAATCAACAATGGCATGAGAAACTTTATTTATTTAAACAAATTTGAAGCAAAATAATATTTTCATGAATCAGTTTGGAATGACGTCATAAAATGTAGCACAATTTGATTCTTTGATTATTCATTAATTATCTAACAAGAAAGCGGCAAGGCATACTTTTGCATACAATTATGCTTAGTTTTAATTTACATTTCTTATTTTTTTAATGCAGTTTGGAGTTTCATTAATTTTGTTATTAATAAATATTTAATTATTCCTCGAACTACAAATAAATCGCGAGCAGACGATAAATAATATTTAATTTGCGAAATAATATTAAGGAAAATAGTTGATTTTGGCTTTTAGAACTTTAAATTATTAGCTGGATGCTGTGTTTCGATTTTTTTTCTAATATGTATAAATCTATAGTGTAGAAACGGCTGTTGATGATATTTACTGTTAGAAACCTAGTTTTTTCTCGATTAGAACTTCAGTAAGTATTTAAGTAACAGGAAAGTAGGCTATTTTAGTTCTTTATGAACTTCTTGTTTTTTATTTCAAATAAAGTTTCTCGTACGTTAACGAAATGGCAACAGTGAAAATATTGAATAAAAATGGAATTTGCATGTTATTTCAATGTAGATTAAATTTTTAGTTATTTAAATTTTAAATAACTTTTAATTTAATTTTTTTAATGAAATTTGGAATGTAGCCTAATCTGATTTTTTGCTTCAAAATGACGTATTCCACTTGTCTGTGGGACTTGTGGTTCTTTCTGTGAAAGTGAGTGACAGACAGACGGACTGAACGATTATAAAACCTTCCACTTTTTACGTTATAAACGTAGTGTGGAAGCTAAAAACTTTCGGATTAATTTGTATTGAATGACAAATCGCCAAAAGTATAATTGTTTTATGTTTGGCAGTCGAAACAATATAGCAGTTGTCCCACTTTATTTAATGAGTTGGCTTTTGTATCAAAGATTCACCATTTAGATTAAAAGTTACTTTTAGGCGTTATCATGTACTAAAAAGGAATTGTAAATCTACTGATGCAAACTTTGGTAACGGAAGTATCTTATAATCTGTTATACTTATGCTCTTCCTAAGAGACCCTTCTTAAGAGGGACTGTCAGTCCCATATACAGATATTGCATTAGTTTTGAAATCACAATTTTTGCAAAAGAATTGCTTTGTCATGTTATCCCATTTTCACAAGGTATGAGAATCATCATAACATCAATTTAAAACAAAATTGAATAGAAAATAACATCCGGTTATTTAATTATGAATTGATAAAGTTTTAAAATAGTGTCGCCATCTGCTTTAATTTTTCCATTTTAAAACTTCAAAAATATATAATTAAAAAACATTTTCGTTTCAAAATTTGTTTCATTTCTATGTTATGTTGATTCTCATACCTGGGAAAAAAGGGCTAACATGACAAAGTAATACTTCTGCGGAAGTTATTAGAAAACTAATGCATCAGCTCTATGGGACTGACAATCCCTCTTAAAAAAATGTATCTTTCGAACGGCCTAAAAATGGGCAAAAATGTATGGTTGCTTTCTCTGAATAAATATGAAATTTTTATTTTTTTCAAATGCCGCATTTGTTTATAAAAACACTAGCAAATTTATACCCGTTCTTCGCACGGATTAAAAAATATCAAATCGTTCCAAATATGTTTACCATATAACCTGTTATAGGATCATAAACTTATTATTGTTTCCGCTCGTTATAAATTATAAAATCCCGTTTCCTTGCCTTAAAATTCCAAAATGATAAATAAGCTATAAAATGCACTCATAAATGTTATCACAATTCCCTCATAAATACATAAAACCTTTTAGCTCATTTGGCGCGTTTTGGGAAAAAATTTGGCGAGAAAATAGATATAGCTACAAACACACCCATTATACAGCTCTAACACAATGATCTTCGAACAACCGACCAGCTTATAAATTATTTATAAAAGAAATCGCCGATTTAACGAATTTTAGTTAATAATTTGGCGAGATTGGCAACGTATTTGGCGAAACAATAAAGACATAAAACACTAATAGCTCTAGTGCGATGGCCTTTATTAACCATCATAGTTCAGTAATAGCTTAACTATACATTATTGCTTAAATATGCATACATGCAGTCAACAGAAAAATCCAATGAAAAAATCATCAAATAAACCCACAATAAAATCCGGGAATGAAGACTGGCGGAATTACGTCACTTGAAACGTGTCAATTATTTTTCAAATAATAAATTTAGTTTCTGAAAGTAATGGCAAATGAATAAAATAAACATTTTGAATTTTAAATGTTTTCGTTAAAAGTTTTATTTAATTTTTTCAGCCGATGGCATCAGGAAAGAGAAAAAATTATCGGATATGAGCAAAAGTGGTGTATTTTTTTCAGAAAATTCGAATTTTCTCTAAAAATGGAACAAATATGAAAAAACTAAGCCTCAGGTGCACACGTTAGTATTAAAGGGAATCTATCTTTAAAATTTCGAATTCCTGTGGGCAGTATAAGTAGGTCTTTTACGATCCGATAACAGACACACACACACACAGACAGACAGACTCTTTCTTTTATTATTATAGATAATTGGGGTTTATTTTTGAAAATATGATCTTAAAATCACTTCCAATTTATAAGAGTGCATTGTCAATAATTTTTTCATTCATAAAATTTTAAAAAATTATGGTTATTGAAAGAGTAATGCACAAAACACGGAAAATTCCCGGGTGTTACGCTCACAGGGTTTTTAGGATATTTCTTTGAAATTAACTAAGTAAGCTTTCTTTTAAAGTAGTTATTTACATCACTATACTAGCTGATTTCCTCACTCGTTTCAATATGACATTGCAAAAGAAATTCAATAAAGGACACTATCTCACTAATACATTTATATAAATTTCCGAAACGTTATACGAACATGATACATAAGCTTTAGATTGAAATTTCTCAAACGTGATGTAAACATAACTGTTACATAAAACAAAAATAAATCTTTAACAGAAGTTCCCAGTTTGTTACATTCCCATAAAGTCACGTTTAACCCTACAACGGTGACTTACAGGTTTAAAAAGATGCAGAAACGTGCAACCCTTTGAGTTCCATTTTGACCTTTGCACGATGCGTTAGCATCAGCCATTTACACCATGTAATCAGAACTGTGCACTCATTTAAAGATCATTATTAGATGCATTTAAGTATAAATGACTTAGTTTGATATTCAAACGAAAGAAAGCTATTGTAAAGATAATATTGCCCACGTTGAAATGTTTATGAGAACAATGGATGCGGCAGTTTGAAGAAGGATACATTTCTAATAGTAAAAACGTTATATTCGTTTCCTTCTTAGAACTGATCATTCAATGGAAATTGGTATTTCTATTATACAATTATTATAGATCTTATTTATATCTATTATGATCATTCGAGTATTGATACTTTTTTTGGTGAAAATGAGTTTTAGGTACGAGGCATAAAAAAAATTAACGTTTTTAAAGGCGAGTGAACAATTAAAAATATTGTTAAAATTGCAGAACTTTTAAAATATCTGAAACATTGGCAGTCTCGCTAACAGCCCTTTTTTATCTAAAAAAGTTAGTAACGATTGGAAACTTTTTTTATTCATTTTTCAAAGAGTTTCAACTTCGAAAATATCTCTTATTTCTCACACCCATTTCCAAGAAACAACGATTAAAAAAAAGGCTGCAGAGGAAGATACTTTGTTAGTCTAAAAGAAATAGACAAAAGAAATTAAACATATTTGGAGTGAAAATGGTTTGGAAATAACAGAATCAATAATTGAGTGAAACCATTATAAAAAAAGTATTGGTTACAATTTTGTAAATCAAAAAAACATACGCGCTTTAAATGCGTTAGCGTCGACTTTCTGAAAAGTGGGTCTGATTCTGGGAGAAGTTTTCACTTCTGACTAATTAAATATGACTTTTCCGCTAGGTGAAACAAACTTAGAGGACAAAGGGTTAGATTTATACTAAACGCATTTAACAAGTGATTTATAGTTATGTGGATATTTAGTTTGTGCATGAAATTTCAAATGCCTCCATACTTTATCAACCTAGTTTTAGCTTCCACCCTACGTTTATAACGTAAAAAGTGGAAGGTATTAAAATCGTTCAGTCTGTCCGTCTGTCTGTCCGTCACCCACTTTCAAAAAAACGAACCGCAAGTCCCACAAACAAGTAGGATACGTCATTTTGAAGCAAAAAATCAGGTTAGGCTACATCCCAAATTTCATTAAAATTTTTTTAATTAGAAGTATATTTAATATTTAAATAACTAAAAATTTAATCTAAATTGAAATAACATGCAAATTCCATTTTTATTCAATATTTTCACTGTTGCCATTTCGTCAATTGTACGAGAAACTTTATTTAAAGTAAAAATAAAGCTCTTGATAAACTATTTATTTAGTGTTATGATTCAGTTTGGATTGTTTTAAAATCACAATAGAGGTCTTCTGACGGTTCATTATATATGTATGAAGAAAGATGCATAGAGAATTCTATAACTTTGCATAAAAATATGCAAAGTTTCGCTTTTAGCTTCCACACTACGTTTATAACGTAAAAAGTGGAAGGTATTATAATCGTTCAGTCCGTCCGTCACCCACTTTCACAGAAAGAACCACAAGTCCCATAGACAAGTGGGATACGTCATTTCAAGCAAAAAATCAGATTAGGCTCAGATCCAATTTAACGTGTTAATCCAATGGCGAAAAAACTATTTTCTCTGCCACATTTCTTCGGCTGTAGGGAATATTTTTACAAACTTTTTTTTAATGATAAATGTAGATAACTTACAGGTCTCTATCTTCCCACTTATTGAAATTGCTTCGAATATTATTCGAAAAATTATTTATTGAAAATTTTAAAAAAATATTTGAACCAATTTCAAAAAGTGGGAAGGTCCGGACCTGTAAGTCAGCTACATTTATCACATAAAAAAATCCGCTTGTAAAAATATTCAATACAACCGGAGAATGTGGCAGAGAAAATATTTTTTTCTCCTTAGGATTAACACTGATGCACTTTGCTTTGGAGACCCCCGGTCCAGCGCGTCCATTCCCCCTTAAATAGAAAACATATTTTTGGAGATCACAATACAAGTGAAAGTTTCTTTGTGCTACATAGGTTTAAAGTGTAAGTCGCTTAGACAGCAGCAATTAAAAACATTTTTAATTACTGTTGCATAGCGAAAAATATGAACTGGGACTTTTCATTATTGCATTGAAATTCTACATAGTGAGTGCATGCAATTGTACTGCTAACTCGAAAATGACAAAAAAGTGGTCTTGGTTCACTTGTGAATGGACAAGTGTGATACGTCAAAAAATAGGAAGCCATTTTTATTAGAATTTAATCACCATTGCCATCGCAACAATCGCTCGAGAAACTTTAATTCTTTTAGACAATAAATTAAAATAAAATTTTTGCGACATCTATCAGTTTGAAATGAAGTCAAATATATTTCACTACGAGATTCTTTGTACGTTGATATGAAATATTTTAATTCTATTTAAAAGCGAGGAATATTACATATTTATTCTTTGAAATATAAATTAGTTTTTGCAAACGATAAGTAATAGTTATTGAATTTTCGAAATGAAACTAGCCAAATTTAGCATGTAAATGTTTAATATAGAATATTAATACCGTGTTGGTCGCCTTTTTACCTGTTAAACACAAATGTTGTGTGGAAGCGGGTTAAGTGACAGATTCTGTAACAAACCTACTTGTTTTAAATTAAATTTTCATTTCCAGTTATTTCAATATTAAAAATATGCAGTTCAAAAACAAAACAAACTAAACTTGGGAGAGTTCAAACAATTCTAACACCACCCTGTCACTGTTCGTGAAAACTTAGCATGCAAATATTACAACACATTTTGTGGGCGCGTGTTGCGTATTATTTTGTCTCCCCGACGAGAGACCGCGCGCGATAAACAAGTCAAAACAGACGCGAAATTTCTGCGAAACGCTTACGAAATGTCGGTCAGACAAACACCTCCCGAACCGACCGCAAATTAGCGAGGAAGGAATGCGATGATTCTTTTTAAAATAAACGTCTCGCAGGGATTTATTCTAAGAGATTCCAAGAATCACTCATACCAGAAGAAGTTACGGATGTAGGGCAGCGAATATTGTAGTCCGAGTGGTGTATTAAATAGAGGGATGGTCAGTAGGGTGGTCAGTAGCGACTTCTTATTTTATAAATCTTATATATTTTAATGTATTAAAATGTTTTTTTTATGGTGTTGACTGCAATATAGCTTAGGTTTGGAGAGTTAGGAAAATCCCAAAATTTCGTCAAATTTGTACATTTTAAACCTTTTGTGCTACTTAAAATTACAAAAATATACGTTTGAAACTATTTTTTTCGTAAGAACTGAATTATTTCTCGCATAAGAATGCTGTTTGGAAGCAAAATAATTTATCTGTAAATTTTGGATGAAATTTCGAAGTTAGTCGTTTTTTGCCTTTTTTTCGAAACTTCAAACAACGGGGCCTATTATGTTTAGAATTTTTTAATTATTTTTCCGTTATTCAACACAACGATACGCAACTTTTGAGACCGGTTTGAAGTTGATACTCGAAAATTTTGTTTTTTCGGACCACCCTAATGGTCAGTCCCTTCAACGTAATAAAATTATTACACAGATGGTGGCACTGTTTAGAATTTTATAAATAATTAAATAACCGGATGATATTTCAGTTTAATTTTTTACTGGTAATGAAAGTATTGCGATCGGCCAAAAAATCCTAAATGGAGATTTTATGTTTCTACAAGGTTTAATTAGGTTAGGTTGAATTCTTGTCCGAGGGCTATTGGCGACGGGCATCATAATTTAGAACCCCATCTACAAGTTTTGAGAGTGCTTATTTTTAAAAAGTGGTGTTTAAACCTCTCTTTAAAGAAGTTTGAGTAAAAAGCTATCTATAACAAGAAATAAACGGTCTTCAAATTTGATGCACGAGTTCCACGTACTTCTCGGACGTCATAATAAGGTTTTAGAGAAAATCGTACTTATGAGCAATGGGTAACTGCCGTAGAATTGCTTTTGGTTTTGGAGTAATAGAAATAACTTTAAATAGTATAACATTACCTTTAAATGTATTGACTTGACTGGCAATTGAAAATCGTGTATTATTAAGCACCCCTTGTTTTATTTCGATACTATGGAGATGGTCATAACTGGTGAAGAAAAAATTAACGTAGAAAAACAGTGTCGATGTTATGTCAATCGGATCCTTCACATAAAACGACAGAGAAAACCGTACTTACTGGTTTTCATTTAAGTAGTAACAATGTTAAACGCTGTTGCAGATAGTTTCAACACTTCAAATTCACATAGCATCGCCACTACTTGATTAAAAACCGCAGGTAAAACTGTAAGTCCGATTTTTGCTGCCGTTTCATGTGAAGATACACTGCTTAAAACAATTAGGGGAGCACTTCGCGTGCTTTTGTTAACCCGCTCAGTTCCAACGTTTTATTTTTTATTCTAAAAATCTAAAATTTGTGAAATAAATTCATTATACATCCAGAATGATATGTAAAATTAGGGAAAAAATCTAAATTTTTAAATTAAAATTTAAGGGGGGGAAAATTAGAATCATAACTTTTGGCTATAAATAGGAAAGGCTATCAATAGGAAATTTTTCTTCAATAGATTGTATACAGAACAACCACAACAAAGTCAATATTTTGGTGTTCTGTAAAACTACTTCACTGCAAAGTGTGTATTACTGCAGGGAAAATAACTTGAGCGTTTGATTTAATTCCGGAACTTGAATTATTGAACATTTGCGAATAAATTTTTTTAAATGAAATTCATTCTAAAAATAATAAATATCCAAGGAAAATCCGATTATCTTACAAATTTTATCTTGTAAATTTAAAAATATTAAGAAAAAAAACATAACTTAAAAGTATTTTTATACAATAAATGGAGTGCAATTAATTTATCAGAATATTGTCATAGTATGCAAAACAAAATGTGGGGTAACCAGAATGAATATCCTCAAACCATTAATATTTTCTGTTAATTAGAAGAAATTAGTAGAAGATAAATCTTTTGGTTTTTTTTAATCACTTTACGATAAGTAATAAATAAAATTACGTTACTTATTATTTACTACATAAGTAATAAAGTAAATAAGTCATAAGAATTAAATGTTTCTTTCATTCCTGATAAATCACATGCTTCGCCTTTTTGTTTAAGGTGTAAATTCTTAGAATTATCCAGATAAGTAAACAACATTACAATTACAACATCTAATGTAATTATCAGATCATTTTGAGTTATTTCAAGACACAAAACTGTAAATCAACGGTTGCAGTTGGAAGGTAAATAAAGGTAATTACCAGATCAATTGCAACGATTACTTACATAGAGAAATATATGCAATTTATCAAATGCTTGCACACTTACAACTCAAAGAAAAAGTAAAAAATAGACCTAAGAAAATTATCCATCGCATCTAATAATTATAAACAAAGGTATTTTTGTTATTCTTAAATGAATTTATTCCTAAATATAACACCAATCGATAAATAACACTATAAATAAAACTGAATGGCGAAAATTATCTACAATAATACCAACAAAAAAAAAAACATGGAAATAAACATACAAGAAAAAATAAATAAATAAAAGAAGACACGAAGAGCCTCAATAATATAATGCTAGGAGAACTATCATTTATCAAGAATAATTTGTTGATGGATGGCAACGGAAAGAAAAAAAAAAACTGACCAATCGTGTTGTCTTTTTTTTTTCGAATTTTGGATTGTTTTTCGAATAATAGGTGCCGCCACAGGCCATGGGTGTTCTAAATAGGAAAACCTTTATGAAGGAGAAAATGTGATCTTATGAATACATAAACGTTAATTTATCGTTATCATTATTATTTTTGTTGTAGGGATTTACTTGAATCTTGTTGCTGTATTAAATTAAATGTAATCAAATATGTTTATAAGATAACTTTATTCAAATGTGTTGTGGTGATTGGATAAACTATTGATGTGGAAATTGATGCTAGAAAATGAAATTACTTAAAGGAAAAAGAAACATTTTTTCATTTGTAACTTGTCAAAAATGTAGGGTTTCTTAATCATTGTTGTTTAGTTACTTTTTTTAACTTATACGTACAAAATACATAAAATATTAAACAAAAAGATAGTGTTTTCAAATTTTTTTTATCGAAATTTTCTACTTTAGTTTATTTTAATATGCCTGAGAGAATTGGTTTGTATCAGTTGACGTATTTCCTTCTAGATTTCATTAACGATCGGTGATCCGATTGGTTCTCCGCGTGCCCATGTGACATTGATTCCCCAATCAAGCCTCGAGAAAGAATTTGTTTTTATTCACTATTTCCGTTACCAATCAAGACCTGAAACATAACCATTCCCCCAAAAAAAATTCGAAACATTTTTTTAAAAATATCTACAGTTGTTAAGAAATTTTAGATTTTCAAGAAGCTAATGCATTAGCTTATTTCTTTATTCAATTAGACCATTTCAATTTTTAAAACAATGATGACACAACTCCAAATGATGAATTATCATTAATAAGCTAATATACATTATTAACTCATTATTATCACCTATATGTGCAAATACTATAAAATCATTGAATATCACGATGAATTCAAGAAATTTCTAATTACAAGGATATGCTTTGCGCGCTTTTTTAAACATACCTACTAATATGAAAATCATTTAAATGAAATATCCATGTTTTGCGATTTAAATTAACCCTAGTAGATCATAAAACTTTATTTTCATCATTACAGTGTATAACCTCTGGATAGCAAATGCGAATGTAATTGTTTCACTGCACGAGATTTAATAATTTTAACTGAAATTATTCTATTTAAAATATAGTAGTATATGTTAAAATCTCTCCACGTTATTTAAAATTTATAAATTATTAATTCAATTTTTAATTAGGTGTGCGAAACCTGATACAGGACGGTTTAAGTTGTATCTCAAGGTTAATGATAATGTGTGTCACTCTAGTAACATTTGAACATAGATATCATAGTTAAAGTATTAGATTGGCAGATCACGTGACCTCCAATGCTAACGACGGGACGCGCATGGAGGCCAAATAAGGGGGCAAAATGGCCAGTGTTGCTACCACTTCAAGGAGAAAAATACTACGAAAAAATACCATTTAATTCTAAAATTACAAAAAATATCGTAAAAATACTAGCTGCATTTTGGAATCTTTTTAGTGACTTTAAATTCTTTTCTAGTATTTTTTTTGTAATTTTAGAATTAAATGGTATTTTTTCGTAGTATTTTTCTCCTTAAAGTGGCAGCAACACTGGCGATTTTGCCCCCTTATTTGGCCTCCATGCGCGTCCCGTCGTTAGCATTGGAGGTCACGTGATCTGCCAATCTAATACTTTAACTATGATATCTATGCATTTGAACTACTGTTAAAGTATTTCTATCTCTTTTGGAAGCCTAAAACTTTTAAATTGTTTATGAAAAAAAAATTAGATTAAGAATCCATCTTCAAATATGTGACTTTAAACTTGACAAACAAGGATTGCATTTTGTAGGTCCAGAGATTTATCAATGCCAATATCACCATATGCCTTACGTAAAAGGATATGAACATAAATTATATTAGAACTAATTGTATTTGATTTTTTTTAGCGCAATATTATAAAAAATAGTGTATGCAACGCTTATGAAAAGTAAACTTTTAAAAACATGTGTCAGTATTTTAATGGTTTCAAAAAGTGTCATTTTTCACACTTGTTGCATAAATAACTATTTAATCGTTTTAAGTTTTGCAGCTTTTAAAAATAACCTTCAATGGCCTCTTTAGTTTTATAATGACACTTAAAATACACTGTTAAAATTTGTGCTAGGTTTCACCATGATATGTTGGTTCACATGATATGGTTCCTAGTAGCTGCAACGGCTGATGGTGAATGTTTCACCTTTTTTCGGTTTGGTTGAACCATTTTCTGGATTTGGAACAAAAACTGAGAATGTTCAACCGAATACCAAAATTGGTGAAACGTTCACATTCAGCCGTTGCAGCTACTAGGAACCAATATCATGGTGAAACCAAGCACAAAATTTTAACAGTGTAGAGAGTCATAGAATAGGGCCTTTATCGGTCTTCTTTTCACTGAAGTTATAAGAAAGACCACCCTAAGTAAAATGACAACAAAAATAATGTTCTAATGAGACATAAAAAAAGGAAAATAATTTCGTCATAAAGATGATTGATCAATTTTAACATCTGCGGTGACAATATGACAACTATAGATATTGGAACTAAAGATATTGGAACAAGAAAAAAAGAAACACAGGAAAAGATAAAACATTTTTTTTTGTATATTTGAATGGGAATTTGAATGAATTAGATAAACGTAAAAAGAGCAATGTTTGTATGGAATTTTAAAAGTGTAACACTTTTTAAGGTTTTAAATAACGCTTTATAAAAAATAAAAAGTAAAGTATTTTAGAGACTTGAGATATTTGATAAATAAAAGCCAAGGTTATTTAGACATAACAAAGTTTAGTATTATATCGTAATATGTATTACTAGCAAATTTATACCCGTTCTTCGCACGGAATAAAAAAATATCAAATAGATTCCAAATATGTGTACCATATACCCCGTTATAGGATCATAAACTTATTATTGTTTCCGCTCGTTATAAATTATAAAATTCCGTTTCATTGCCTTAAAATTCCAAATAAAAAATACGCTATAAAATGCACTCATAAATGTCATCACAATTTCCTCATAAATACATAAAACCTTTTAGCTCATTTGGCGTTTTGGGAATAATTTGGCGAGAAAATAGATCTAGCTACCCACACCCATTATACAGCTCTAACACAATGACCTTCGAACAACCGACCACTTATAATTATTTACAAAGAAATGGCCTATTTGGCGAATTTTAGTTAATAATTTAACGAGTTTGGCAACGTGTTTGGCAAAACAATAAAGACATAAAACACTAATAGCTCTAGTGCGATGGCCTTTATTAACCATCATAGTTCAGTAATAGCTTAACTATACATTTATTGCTTAAATATGCATACATGCAGTCAACAGAAAAATCAATGAAAAAAAACATCAAATAAATCCACAATGAAATCCGGGAATGAAGACTGGCGGAATTACGTCACTTGAAACATGTCAATTATTTTTCAAATAATGAATTTAGTTTCTGAAAGTAATGGCAAAAGAATAAAATAAACATTTTGAATTTTAAATGAACTTAAAAATTTCGAATTTCTGAGGGCAGTATAAGTAGGTCTTTTACGATCCGATGACAGACAGACACACAGACTCTTTCTTTTATTATTATAGATTATTGCTTTTCGTAAATAGTTAACTCATTTTAAAATAGTTTCAGTGGTCATCGAATAGGTATTATCGACAATATTGCGAAACATGATGGGTCAGTTTTTTTTTAGTATATTACAGGTTAATTAAATCGGGACCAATATCGGTGACGCAAAGTAGGCTGTTTGGTAATGCATGTAATGCAGTTCAGGTATCTTGATGGACCGACTGCAGCTATATAGTTTTGGATCATAGGTAGTAAAACTTATACCATTTCGTGATATGCTGATGAATGGGACAAACTCAGCATTACTCATAATTACAGTAGTCATGTTAAGTCGATTGAAGCTCAACACGTGACGTCGAAAATATCGTACTTACAGTTTCATCAACGATATTCTCTCAAGTAGTAGCAATGTTAACTCTACCAGAACTTTCAATGCACAGCAACAAATTTATCGACTATATTAAAATTTACCGCAATTTGAATGGAAAACTCCAATTCACTTGATATGGCCACTATGGATCCTGCGGTAAATTAAGTGCCGCAAAAATGACATAAACCGTTGAGTGTGGAACGGACGGAGTCGGTTATTTTATTGACTAAAATACTGTTTGTAGAGAACACCCATTCGTCAGTCTGACATACGTAAACAAGCTGTTGAATGTATCCGGCTGTCATGTTTGTCCATTTATCCAATGGAATTCTTTCCCTGTAACCCGATAGTCTAGTCGTTTTCTTCATGGCTAAGATGGATGTGGTCAAGTGTCGGTTGTTTTTAGAGTCACTGGATATCAACTTGTGTACTCTATTACGTACGGCAGAGTCCGTAGTTTGGGTTCAAGTGACGAACGCTTCCTTTCTTCACGCAAGGCAAATAATGGGCCATCAATAACCTCCGCCATGCGTTCATCTTGATAAAGAACAATTTCGTAAAGGTTGTCACGATTCTACCTACGATAGAAGACCTAATATCTAGTTATTCGAATATGGTCGAATAGAGGTAGAGCAGAGAATTCGCAATTTCGAACGCAGTCAAGTTATGTCGTGGAGCTGACACCCAACGAAACCTAACATTCTGTCGGACGGGGGACCGAATTCGATAGGTGACTCTACCATATATCATGTTTTGTGCGTTAAATAACATACATAATTTTTCTACTAGAAAATCAACATATCGGAGTCAGAGAGGGGCCTAAGAGTGCTTCCACATTTTACTGTTGCACGTCAATCGTGGGTCAAGTTCCTAATGCTGCGTCCCTCAATGCTTTAAATGTTTGCGTTGTTTACCTACTCGGATGTCGGTCAGGTTGCTAGTCACTTTACTTGGCCGCTGCTCAAAATTACGAAGCGTGGCCCCAATTGATTTCGTGTAGGTTGCTAGTCACTTTACTTGACCGCTGCTCAAAATTACGAAGCGTGGCCCCAATTGATTTCGTGTAGGTTGCTAGTCACTTTACTTGACCGCTGCTCAAAATTACGAAGCGTGGCCCCAATTGATTTCGTGTAGGTTGCTAGTCACTTTACTTGACCGCTGCTCAAAATTACGAAGCGTGGCCCCAATTGATTTCGTGTAGGTTGCTAGTCACTTTACTTGACCGCTGCTCAAAATTACGAAGCGTGGCCCCAATTGATTTCGTGTAGCTCTAGTGCGACCTTATTTCAACTAAACCCAAACCGAATCTTCTCTTATACACAGGCAGGGGCATATCCAATTTTAAAACACACGGCTATCAGTCCTTTTTTACTAATCCTACCCTCATTGCTTCAACCCTAAACGGTTCCTTTGAAACATTCGCCACAGTCACACTTAATTTAACGCGCAGCGCGATTCCAGTCTAATTTGCATATAGTAGGAGGGGAGTGTTGTGGCGGCCATTAATGCTATTATCCATTGTATGAGTAAATTAATGGATATTTAAGCGCTTCTCGTAAAAAATAACCCTTCACGGTTGGAAACAGTTCAGAGTTGAAAGAGAATAGGTGTTGTTGGTTATGTGGGTGGAATTAACCTTTGACTGGTTGGGGCTAAAGGTGAGGACAAGTATTATGTAGGCGCGGAGACAGTAAATAATTGGTGGGACAGCGTCAAGGTAATAAAGTTTTAATTTTTGATGAATTGTATATTTAATTATAACAAGCTTAAATTGATGCAGTTTATCATGTAAAATGTAACCTATACTTCAACTGATAATGCTAAGAATTGTGGTGAGTTATTCGAGTTCCACTATAAGTTTCGTACGTATGTAATTAGAATATATTGCCAGGTAATGTGTTTTATCCTTAAAACTTTAAATAATACAAATAAATTAATTTAAGGCTCCTATTTATTTGAAAGTTTTATTATTTTTGTTTTCAATTACTTATCCTCTTCGTGCCAAGTGGCACATAAGGCCCGACACCTAGTTTGCCAACTCCGCCGATCGGCTGCGGTAGCTCTTGCTTCTGACCATGACGTCCACCCCGCCTGATTCCTCTCTTCTTCCACCATCCTTCTCCATGTTAGTTTGGGTCTCCCTGTTTTTCTTTTTCCCTCTGGTGCCAATTGCAATGCCACTGGTGGGATCTTTGTTTGCGGCATTCGCAGCACATGTCCGATCCACCTCCATCTTCTTCTTTTGATGTTGTTAGTTATTGGTTCTAGTTGTGTTTTTTTGAATAGTTCTGCATTTGATATGGTTTGTGGCCAATAATTTCAATTACCAAACATAAAATGCAAGGCAATGAAAGTATTTGCGATAGGGTCGAAAATTCAAAATGGAGATTTTGTGTTACCTACAGGTTTTGCAGGGAGCAGATTCTGAAATACTGGCCTTCGAACATTATTACACCTGTCTGTTTGTCTGAAACCACTCAACAGCTCGAACTAAGGCTATGTCCTCACTACGACATCAAACGCCACAAAGCAACAAATGCAACAAAATTTGGCGACCGCCAAGGGCGCCAAGCGATGCATTAGCATGGGGGCTGACTCTGCCAAGTCGCCAAGTTTAGTTGCATTTGTTGTCTTTGTGGCATTTGTGGCGTAGTCAGGACATAGCCTAAAAGATATAAGCTTCAAATTTGGTACCAGAGTTCCCAGTGCCTATCGAACCTTATAATACGGTTTTTTAGAAAACCTCGCATGAACTAAGGTTAGTTGCCTTTGTACTTTTTTTAGTTTTAAAGTTATTGCTAAAAAAAAGATATACATGTCATAAATGTGACAGCCCAAAAATCAATCAAAAGCAGGATAAGTTCAATTTTATTTCAGGTTCGAGGTAGATTTTGAAGTATAGTGCGCAGTTGCCAAACTCAGCAGGACAAAAACGCGGCCTATCGGGTCGAGGGCTAATTAATCAGCACGCAGTTAGTTACTGGAATTGCTTTAGTGGAGACTGATCACGTGGTTGGTCATTCTCGTGAGAACCGAGCTGAGTAAGCGCTTTTTTCTAAGCACGTGTCAAGGATAAAATCCAGTTAGGTTGACAAAGGGGTATGATTTTATAATATTGAAGGCATTTTAATAATGGGAATATTGTAGGTTTTTTAATAGTGGGAATATTGTCTCATACAGACTTAAAATTTGGAACACGAATTTCAGTATCCGTCTTTCGTCATAATAAAATGTTTAAATAGCGTATGCGCAATGGGTAGTGCCATAGATTTTTTAGGTTTTGAAGTTATTGAAATCACTTCATAGGGTATTTAAATACTTTTAAACGTATTAAATCATTGTATGGTATTTGAAAGTCGTTTAGACACCCCTATTATTTATTCCGTTTCATGATATACAACTGCAATAAAGACAGAGAAAGTACTCTAACGTATTTAATCTTCTAACGAAAGATTCATTCAATGTATCAAAACACCTTACAATCATCAAAGTTATAATATCGGGATCTACCTTCTTAATCACGTGGGCGCTGACGTCACGAAGGTCGCCTACACAAGGTCACAGGAGGCGAACGGGGGCGGAGGGGGAAAACGCCCCGAAGTCCCGTGACAATGCATGAAGTCGAGTTATGAATTGTTAAGTAATAGATGTGTGTATTTAATTTAGGAACGCTGTTTCGTCGTTGGTTAGTTCCATGGAGCTAATTGCATTAGTTTTAAAATCGGAAACCTGTGTTATTGCTTTGCCATGTAAGAATTTTTCCACCAGGTATGAGAATCGCAGTAACAGAAAAATAAAACAAATTTGAAGGAAAAAAGTGTCTAGTTATTTAGTAATGGTTAAAGTTAAAAAATAGAGTGACGACCATTTAGAATATTTTTGAGTACATAAAACTTTAAAATTAGAAATTAAATAACCAGATGATAATTTTAATTTTGTTGTCATGACGAATCGTATACCTGATGAGAACATAAATGAACTGAATGACAATGCAATACTTTTGCACAGGTTGCCATTTCAAAACGGATGCATTAACTCTATGGGATTGGCCATCCCGTTTCTGCGAACTGTCTGTAAAAATAAAACGCACTTGGTAACATAATTTTTTTGTAAGTTAAAGTATGTTTTATTGTAAAATAAGTAGGTTTTGTTGCAATCAAAGCTCCAAATCAAATGATTTGGTCAGGTTAGGTTTGAATTATCGTCGCACTAGAGCTACACGAGGGCTATTGGCGACGGGCGTCGTATTTTAGAACCACAGTCAAGTGACGAGCCGACACCTGAATAGGCACCCAACGCAACCGTTAAGGGCGACATCGTACGCAGCGTTAGGACTTTGAAGGATATTTAACGTGCACTCCCTTGCACGGGGTATTATTTGTCGGACATTTTTGGCTGCACGGGCCGTTTATAAGTCGGCAGTTATTTTGGCGATGCCCGGACCCGAACCTGGGACCTTTCGCATGCTAGGCGAGTGCCTAACCGACTGGGCTCCCCAGCCTCCCAAATCAAATGATTTGGTATTCAACATTTTATAAATATAAATAATGTAAGGCAACGTTATTAGATGAACCGTTAAGATTGAGATTAACCTTTACCCAGATAAATAATAAATTTAATGCTTTCTTAACAATTAATTTATACACGTCGATATGTAGTGGAATATAGCTAAGAGACACCAAGAGCCAAACACATAATATCTTCCATTACAATTACATACAATATATCTTTCCTGACTGTCTGCAAAATGGTATAGACGCACAGAGTTCCCATGGCATGATGGTAAGAATACATTTTTCTTGGAAAAATAAAATATATATTTTTCAATTTAAACATTGGGAAGTTTTCAATAAGCAATTGCAAGATTGTAGCATTGACATAGTTATAGTTATAGTTAACTACATTGTGATACTGCGTTAAAATTGTTTAAGAACTTCCACCCCTTGTAACTTGAGAAGCTCAACCGAAACAATTGAGCATGCACAGATGAAAAAAAAAAAGAAACATGATATAATGAAGGTAACGTGAAAGACTTTCAATAACTTATACATGACCGTAGTATGTAATACATCAGATCATCGAAACCACCAGTTGATAATTAGAGCAAATCCCACTTAAAAACCCCGACAACAGTATCGAAAGGAACTTCCGAATGCACAACAAAAAAGATAACAAGCAACCTGGCGACCTTGCTTCCAGAAATGATCTGACACTTCTCCCACGCTTCTAATTTTGTTCTTTTTTTTATTCTTTAATACTTTTTTTTCCCTCTTCTTACATCTTCTTTGATAACCACTCGTGTAGAAATAAAGTCGCGGAGGCGGCCAGATTGCTCAAAAGATATAATGAGTAACTAGTTTTTTCATCATCTTTTATTGTTGAAAAAAAATTGCCAGAAAGCCACTGGGAGGTAAATGAAGCTTTTTAAGTATAAGGCAGGAGAAGAACTGTGAAAATAGTGTTTTGTTCTCTTAATCGGTCCCATTCGGGATTGGTTTCCGTTCTTATTTGTCTTTTGAGGACAAGGTTTTGAGTGTAGTGAACCGCATTTGTTGTATAAATCGAGAGCATTCTTGCTGTCATGTAAGGTCTGTGAAAAACAGGCGATGTGAGAACAAAGTTTCGTTTGTCATTTGAGACTTTTCTAAAGAATAAAGGGGCTCTAAAAGAACTAAAACATCCTTCTTTCCAATTATTTAATTGTTCACTGAAATTCTATTAAAAACCAAGTATATTTGTATCAGTAACTGTTACCAACAAACCTGCTTACACACCAGATTTAAATACCTGGAATGCCAAGATTTAAATACGTTCTTTCAAATATAAAAAATGAAAATATGCTGAAATTGATCAATATAAGCTTGAATTAGCAATAGTTTAACATAACAGACATACGCTGAAAACATAGTCATATTACAGACTCTTAGCGGTAGTACTATAGTAAAAGCTAAGTCGATAAAATCTCTCATTCGACTAAGTCTCCTTCACTAGTTAACCAACTATTTTTTTTTTACTTCGAACGCATTTTAGAAATGTTTTTTGTTAACTATATTATAACAAACATTCCATATGTATCGGATAACAGCTTGATATTTTATTCCTGTATCGAAAATATCTACGGTTCATATCCCATGCATTCGTGTGCAATTTTCTTAGGAATAATATAGCATAACTGTAATTGTGTATCATGAGTTCTGATAAATTTAATCTACAATATCCCCTGAGGCTGAGGAATAAGCAAATTGGCTAAAGTGTAAACTTGTTTTCACTGCATGAGTTTTAAATTAAAATTTAATTTATTATTTTTTTAAAAAATATATATTTCTGCAGTAGACGGCTATAAATGGCTCCTCCATGCATTTTAAAATTTAATGAAATTATTAAATTTATAAATATTAAAAAAAATTATGTGTGTTGCTGGAAAACTTGACAGCCAAGTGACGGTTTTATACGTATGTATCCCTCAGATGGATATAGAAAAGTTGTCGCTTTAGGAGGGTTCTTTAATACGAGGCATAATTAGGTATATTCAAGCTCCATATGGCGGCTAGAAATAGACAGCCAGAAAACGAACAACCTATCTATATACAATGCAGAATTCCAAAGGTTTGGTCTACCAACCCTATCAAGGAACCACAAAACTAACAGATGGTACTCCTTTGGTGTTTCATCACCCAAATGATGAATGGAATCTAGAATTCCAATGTGGGGCCGTTATTCGAAACCAAAAAAAAAATACCTGAAGCAACTAAACTCGCAAACGGTAGTCCATTCACCCACGCAGCAGGAAACTGAGGATAGGTTTGGTCCATCCGGCAATGCTCATCTTACGTGGAAAAGTGACATGAACAAAACAGGTGAGGGTCTAGTTTTGGAAAACTTATCTAATAAATGTTGTTTTTGTTATTCTCCTTTTCTTTTGTAAATTGTACACAAGTTTCTCCTTTTAATTTACAAAGGATCTGCATGTAAATTCTTATGAGTGTATTCTGAATCAATTGACTCATTAAAGGCTTACTTGTGAATAACATTAACACCTTACTTACCGAATGAAACGTTAACTTTAAAATTTTAAAATTTGTGTAATTTAGTTTGTCTGACATTTTGTTGAATTAGATATGCTTAAGCATAAATAGTATTTTCGCTTGCTAATCGTCGTTAATTAGTTAAGATATAAAGCAATACTTATAATGTATTTATTCGACGAAATTAGGTGTCGGTTTTATTTTCTCTACATGTTTGGTACAGTTTACAGAAAAGCAATTGATACAAAAAGACACACGATGAAAAAAAACAATACAAGATATTAATGAAGCAACAGATTAAGTTCGGAATATTTCCTCCCTAAAACAACTGTAAATCTATAAATATGGTTTTTCCGGCTTTCAACCGTACCATTTATTGTAATACCCTTGACCTCTTCCTTTACTCTTGTCGCTTTTACTTCTTTTACATTCGAACAACTACTTTTTTTACAAGCATTTAAAAAAAAAAAACTTCAATCACAACCATAGGGAATGTTTCAATCAATAGCATATAATGGACAGCATCTGTTAGATGCATCAGAACTTTACTATTAACTTTTCCCCTAATCAAAGTACAGTAACCTACGAACTATACCACTTTTCCCTCACACAAATACCAATAGAATTTAAAAGAAGGGCCTCCTCGGTACACACAGGAAAGATGCGTTACCACTTTAGTATTTTCCAACAGGATTTACACGACCCGCCCTCAAGACCACACAATTCCTTCACAATGGGGGGAGGATGTTAGGTAGGACTGCACCTTCGTAGCATTGCGAAAGATGCCGGTGATGAAATACACTGCTCAAAACAATTCGGGGAACTCATGGTTTAAACTCTTTCACCCCCAATGATTCCATTTGGTACCATCAGCTTGCGATTTTTCTCCCACTAAGTTGAGCTCGCACTTATTTATCGCTACATGGAAGAATCATGCCTTTTGAAGAATTAAATGTCTGTTATAATTAAATGAAAATATGAAAAACATGGTAAAATAAAAGTCACTTCCAAAAAATTTAATGAAATAAATTGACCCTAAATTCTTCACGCTTGCATTCTTAGACGTTTAAAAATTGATTTTACCTTTTTTTTCAAATAAAGTTTTAAAAAAAAATATTGTTATAATTCATTCAAAAGTTATGATTCCAATATTTCCCCCCTTAAATTTTACTTAAAAAATTAAAGTTTTCCCCCTATTTTTTACCAATTCATTCTGCGTGTATAATGAATCTATTTCACAACTTTTAGATTTTTATAATAAAAAATAAGAAGTTGGAACTGAAAGGGTAAACAAAAGTACGCAAAGTGCTTCCCTAATTGATTTGAGCAGTGTACTTTAGGGGACTAGAAAGATATAGGAATTATATTACTTCTTACTATATCGCAAAATGGTTATAATTGAGGGAATAAAAAATATTATCGAGCACTTGGGAAGTGATATGGTTTTAATTAATGAAGAGCAATATAGCAATGGAATATTGGAGGGAATGTACAATGGAATGTAAAAAAAAATCATCGTTTACTTCTTGCTATTTATCAAAGTGCTTGTATAATTGAGTGGATTAAGTAAAGTTTTTCGTGAGCACTTGTGAAGTAATACGGTTTTGTGTAACGAAGAGCAATACAGAAATGGAATATTGTAGTAATGGAACAAGGAAATGTCGAAAATTCATTGATATATTTCGCACTGTATGAAGAAAATTAACAAGTAGGCAAATTTTGAATTTGAAGAAAAATAAATCTAATATTTGGCGTCTCTATTATACATCATTGTTGAAAACTGGTACAGCTTTAATGTTCTGGTCAATTTATAACTAGCATCATTTAAAAATATGTTGATAATTTGCATATTTAAGAAGTTTTAGATCGAAAGAACATTCTTGTCGTAAACAAACTAGAATTACTCCATGACGGCTTTCATCCCATTTAACATGATTTTAACACATGGTTCTTTATTTTAATAAAAAGTTCCAATTCTACTGCTATTTCGAAGAACAGTTCAAATTATAAAAACGCCTTAGAGTATGTTTTTTTAAAATAAATTTATACTCGATGTTTTACCATGGGGCCAAGTAACATGTTTTACATCGGCTTCATTACTTCCCACTTTTCTCAACTATGACAGGAACAGGACACCCTTAATATATTTCAACTAAACTAACTTTAAGATGCCACTTTTATTTTTTCAAGGCGTTTAGGTCTAAAAACTGAAAGCGTGTTTGAGCAATGTAGTTAAAGCGAAATCTGTTACGCAAACATTTACGTTCATCAAATAGAAGAGTTACACGATACTCGTGAACTTGTAAAAGTGCAATAAAATGGAAGCCAAACTTTTATTTAATGTCTTCTGTAAACATTTGTATTGCGAAAAACGTGTTTAACGTTTGTTTTTTTGTACATATTGTTGTACTCCCTAGACTAAATTAGTAATTAAAATAGTAAATTTGAGAAAGGAGACGAGTATAAAATTTTTAAAGCGTAACACAACCTTTGGAAAAGAAATATACTTTACTATACAAACCCATAAAATGAAGATGAAGTTACTTAAAAGCTAGAGAAGTAAAAAAAAGTTTTCCCTTTAAAAACGAGTTGTCACCCTTCGGTTTTCTAAAGCTAACTTAGATATACTTACACAGTATTTTTGCAACAAAAGGAGTAGCTAAAAAAGTTGGAACTAAAATTGAACTTTGGTGGGTTGTTTTGTTGTTTAAGAACGATATTTATCTAATCCTACATCATAGAGACATCCATCGGCATTTATTGGAAAGCGTCTGTTAGGCTGCTTAAGGCAATTAAACTTGAATTTAAATTTGATGGCACCTTTAACAAGTCTGCAGTGGAAGTGTTTTAAAACTTAAAAATATTCGGATATCTCTTAATGGGATTTAGGCATGTGAAAAAATTAAAAAATTAACAGTAACTTTTGTTCAAAGAATCTTTTTAATAATTTATTTTCACTAAAGAATATGTATTTTAGTACTATTTTCAAATAAGGTTTTGTACCCCCCCCCCCCCCCAATTGTGAATATGAACTTTCCAGAAGATTCGACAGCACAACAATCACCCAATTTCTTCAAATTCCACACCACAAGCGGCTCAAAACTTACAAAAATTACTCCTCTCACAAGTGCCAACACCTTTCCTTATAGTTTGTATTTAATTATTATTTACTGCACGTTTCACAAAGTCTGCGTCAACAAAAAAAATTATGAATGAACTCGTACCGGTCTGCCCACACACGCTAAGAGCCTTGTAGTAAATTTTCGGCCCACGTGTGTAAAAATGTCTTGAATGGACATCTGTTCGCGTGTCTGTAGTAAAATGCAGATTGGAAGTGGTCAATAACGGTCATTTAAGGTTATGTTATGTTCATTAGAATGATCTACGTTTTTTTGTTACATATGCGCTTTTAGACTGGGACCTTTTATAAAAGTCGACTTCGAATGCTACGAACAGCCTCTTAGGATATATATTGCTGTAACAATGTTTTCAAGAGTTTCTTAACTGTGCAATATTTTTCCCAAAAAATTTTACTGTTATTTTTCATTTTCTTCATATTCTAAATTGTGCATTAAAAATTTTTTATTTGTTTTTAATACTTACAATGTCTTATGTGGCGGAAATATGTAAATAGATTTTTGCGTCACATCGTTCAATTTAAGATTATAAATTTTTGACATCGTCACCACTCAACATCTTTTGCATGCTACAATAAAAAATACGCATTTAATTTGAATACTTAACATTAATAGCATAAGCATCACTATTGTTTAAATCCCTAAATTGACTCGTATGTTAAGTGTAATCTATATTATTATACTTGTAGTAATTTAATTTAGAGCATGTAAAGTGTCAGCCATACCAACGCTCAACTAGTGTCTACAGAACACTGATGCCATTCTGCTACATCGATTAACAAAAAAAAAAGACAAATACATTCCGAAAATTTTCTAGCAGTCACAACTGTTATTCTAAGCCACCTGGTTTAACCAAGAGGGAAATGCCAACATCCATTCATTGGCAGATCAAATATTGAAAGAGAGGAAAAAAGTCAAAACAGACATCAAACCTGCTAAAAATCGCCAATAAAAACATTTAAAGGCCACACCCGAGTTTATGGAAACTCGTAAAAAAATTTCACAACGATGGAAAAGTAATTAAGGGTGAAACGCCATAACAAACCGAACTAATAGTTTTTATAAGTATAGTTATCGTCAAAGCTTGGATATCTTTATCCGAGAAAATAAAGCTAAAAATCAAGTTCATGGAAGAATTGAGGCCATTTTTTAAAAATCACGGGATATATTATCACCCTCCCACTCTCCATTGATAATAAAAATGGTTCTTTTATTCTTTTTTAAGTTGTTCACTTACGAAATGGTTCGATCGTAGTAGTTCTGGTTTGTGAATGAAGGTGTCGCCCACGTTGTGGTTTCTTACAAAGTGATGCCACTCACGTAAGAGAAATGCAGGCTCGGGGCTTGGAATCTAAGTTGAGAAATAAGAACGGAAATGGCTATGTGGATAAAAGGTCATTAGAGCGTTTTACGTTGTTGAATGAAGAAAGTGTTTTGGCGTATGTAAAAAAAAACAGCATTTAGTTTTTGAAAGTTTAAGTTTTAGCTTCCACACTACGTTATAACGTAAAAAGTACGGAAGGTATTATAATCGTTCAGTCCGTCCATCTGTCTGTCCGTCACCCACTTTCATAGCCCAAACTACAAATGCTAAGGACAAGTGTGATACGTCAAAAAATTCAGCGCATCGAAATTATAATACATTGAAAATTTCAGAAAAGAATTCGAATTCGAAGCACTTCAATTATTTAAAAAACTGAAAATTTTTAATGCTCATTTAAAAAGCATATGAAGCCATTTTTTATTAGAATTAAATCACCATTGCCATTCGCAACAATCGTTCGAGAAACTTCAATTCTTTTAGACAATAGATTAAAATAAATTTATTTTTGCGACATCGATCAGTTTGAAATGACGTTAAATATATTTCACTACGAGATTCTTCGTATGTTGATATGAAATATTTTCATTCCATTTAAAAGCGAGGAATATTACATATTTATTCTTTAAAATATAGATTAATTTTTGCAAACGATAAGTAATAATTTTGAATTTTCGAAATAAAATTTAAATGAAACTAGCCAAATTTAGCATAAAAATGTTTAATACAAAATTAATGCCCTGTTCGGCGCCTTTTTACCTGTTAAACACAACTGTTGTGTGGAAGCGGGTTAAAAGTGACAGATTCTGTTACAAACCTACTTGTTTTTAATAAAAAAAGCTGTTAAGGGGAGTCGGATGGATCTATCTCATGTTAATTTACTTAAATTTAGGAACATTTTTTTCAGGAACTATATGATATCATTATGAACTTTTTTTATATTTTGCTAATTACATAAAGTTCTTTGATTTAAACTGAGAATATTTCAAAGTATAAAAAATACTTTTATAATGATTTTTTAAAATATGTTTTAATAACACGCAAAAAATCAGATTTTAAGTAATATAATTTTTTTATCTATATGTAAGGAACAAAAAGGAAAAAAAATCATAATGATATCTCATATAATTCCTGAGAAAAATGTTCCTTAAGTTAGAAAAATTAACATGGGCGAGATAGAACCATCTGACTCCCATTAAAAGAGTTGAGTTTATCGTCGCGATAGAGCTACACGAAGGGTATTGGCAACGGACCTCATAATTTCGAACCACAGTCACGTGACGAGCCTACACCTGAGTAGGCCAAAACGCAACTTTTAGGAGCGACATCGTGCCCAGCTTCGGGAGAATATTTAACATGCACCCTCTCTACACGAAGCATTATTCGTCGGGCTGCATCAGACCGTACATAGATCGGCAATTATTTTGGCAATGCCCGGGTTCGTACCAAGGATCTTTCGCATACAAGACAAGCGCCTTACAGACTGGGCTACCCAGCTGTGACTGTGAGAAGAAACAAAACAAATAATGATATGTTAAATACAATAATTATGCAATGGAGTCCAATTACTATTAAATTTAGAGTCATGTTCGTCAAACTAGATCAATCCAAAATGAATAAGTTTTGAATTTATTAATTATATAAAACGTTTTAAAAATACTTCCGTAACGTCTGAGTCACCTAACCAGGAAGCAGACTAAGTGAGCCATCACAGTTACAGTTTCCCAACAATCCGTTTAGATAAATCCGTCCATTTTCGCGTTTAATGACATCATGAGACGCAAAATAAGGACCCATTTCCCAACAGGACACCCATAATAAATGAATGAAACCGCATCTTAATGCCCTCTCGGTAAATAGAGACGTCCTAAGTTTAAGTTATTTCTGAAAAGTTGTTGTAAGGGTTAGGGCCGGATTTCTAAATAGGCAAAGTAGGCTGTAGCCTAGAGCGGCAAAGTTTTGGGGGTGGCAAATTTTACGAAAATTAAAGAGGCATTCGGCATAAAAAAATATTACATAGATAACTAATATTTTTAAGAAAGAAAACTAATAATTTAAATTAACGCGTAAATCGTAAACGTACAAATACAAAACAGTACATATACAGTACAAATATTTACTTGTAAACATGGTAGCTGCGAGGGCAATTGCACCCTCTCCCCCGAATTTGGAAGTTGTAAGAAAAATAGTAGAACGGTTTAAAAAAATATTTCGCTTTCGATTTAGAGTAAAGGTACATAGATTATTCTAATATGTGAAAAGAAAAAAGTCAAGAAAACTATATCTGTCGAAAAATCAATCGTAGCCTACAGGCGGCAAATCTTTAAATCCGGCCGTAGGGTAGATCAGCGTGAGTCTGGCATTTCCATCTAACATTTTCCGATTATTAGTGTTTCACCCATAACAATTGCCGACCTATCATAGGTCTGTGCAGCCAAACACTCCGACTAATAATACCTCGTATAGAGGGAGTGCACGTTAAACATGCTTCAAAATCCCAACGCTGCTTACGATGTCATTCTTAAATGTTCCGTTAGTGCGACAATGATTCAAGGCCAACTTAGCCCCCCCCCCTCAAAAAAAAAAAAAACTACTTTGGGAGATATATTCAGTCTCATAAATCTTATGCACTTGAAATCTTGATATCTGCAGGAGTAAGACTTCATAATTGATACACTTGAGGCGTGGTGATCGGTGTGTTGTAGAAAATAAATGGTGGAATAATCAGGAGGTTTTTGAAGGTTTTAAAGACATTTAATTAAACTAACCACAGCACAAACTACATAAAAATAAGGAATAAAGAATATTGTGGTTCAGGCCATCACATGTCCTTTTGGCTTGAGAGTAGGAGCAAAAGTGATGTCTCGTTTGGTTCGAATCTCACTGGGAATGAATTTGTCCCGCCTTTATGATGCAGGGATTAAAAGAATATATAAGAAATTATATTATACAAAAATTATTTTATAAAGAATATATAGAAATTCGATTGACAGATCTTTGGTTTTGGTTCGTAATTTTACAGGATTCGGGTGCAAAGAGAAGTACCGTGTGCAAAACCTTTACTTCCCAAATGGGGTTCAAAATGGAGTGCCGAAACAAAGAAAGTTAATAGAAATTAAATTAAATAAGATTCACCACACACTTCCTCAGGGTACGATTATGCTAATAATGACAAAACATATTTGAAAGGAAATTATCATCCGGCTATTAATTATTTAAGTTTTAAAGATTTTACTAATTCTTAGACAAGTATCGACATCGGCATATGGGACTGACTATACTATTCAATGCTCAAAATCTTCGATAGTCACTCCTTAATAACATCATAGTTATTAGGATCTCTTAAATGACCCTCCACTGTATTTGTGTTCTTTGTTATATTTGAATATCCAAACGAAAATATGCAAAAACGATAACCGAATAATGAATGAGTGGAAACAAATATGTGCGGATTAATGTTTAGAAAATAAAATTTAATAAAGATTAAAAAAAATAGCTATTAGTATTCAAAACGAAACTTTAAAGTTTATGATTTCTTATATCCTCATGCAACCCTTGCATTCTAAATCTAAAGAACAAGTTGAAAAGCACAAGTTGTGTTATTTTCTTGACGCATACTTATTTCAAACTCTTCAAGGGGTTTCTCTAATTAAAAAGGTCAATTATTTAATATTCCGAATGGAAATAAGATTTTTATTTAAAGACAACGGGATCTGAAGTTTTCCGTGTTGTCTCTCTTATGTGGGCAATACACAAATAGTATCAATGTAACATATGCTGTTTTTTAGCTAACAGTGGGTAAAAAAAGATATCCAGGGTGTCAGTAAAATAATGTCCGAGTTTCAAATTGTGACCTAACATCACGCTTTGTGATTTCTTCCTTTGGGGCTTCGTAAAAGATCGGGTCTACGTTCCAACCTTGTCTACCCCCAACGATTTACCAACCTTGAAAGGTAGAATTGCACAGACTGTTGCTTCCATTATTCCGGACTTGCTGCAGACAGTATGGGAAGAATTGCATTTTCGTTTGGATGTGTGCCGTATCACTAAAGGCACACACATTGAGCACTTATAGGAAAAACTAGGTTAGTTTTCCTTCAATGTCATGTATGATTTGTTATATTTAGTATGAAATAAACTCCTGTAATATACCATTAAAACTCGGACATTCTTTTACGGACACTCTATATTATGTACTGTATAAATTATTATTATATGAAATATCTACTGGAATCAAACATATTTGTTTCAAAAGCGCTCTTAAAATCAAACACAAATTTTTTGAATCGTTTTTTTGGGAAAGGAAGTAGCTTAAAAGTCCTCAAAAGCTACTTATATTCTCATCCATTTAAAATATGATTTATTTTAATTTTACCACAGTTAGGTAACGTTGAAGAAATAACTAGTTGAATAACTAATGAGATAAAATTTAAAAATGGCATATTTTATTTCAAATTTTATCGACAGATGGCGAAATTATTTCAAAACTTAAAAAAAAATAATAAAAAAGTAACAAGGTGATAATTTCTTCTCGAATTTGTCTTAATAATTTGCGTTGGTTGCCTACTCATGTGCCGGTTCGGCACGTCACTTGACTACGGTTCTAAATTACGATGCCTGTCGCCAAACAGCTCTAGTGCAACGATAATTCAACCTAACCAAAAAAGAAACTACTCGAATTTGTTTTGATTTGTTGTCAACACTATTTTCATAATGGAAATGTTTATTAAAGCAATGCCTTGATGGATATTGTGATTCCACGCAAAAAGTCTGGTCATTCCTCAGAAAACGTACAATTTGAGGCAAAAAATATCGAGAAAAAAATATTGATGAAACATTTTGAAATTTTGGATTTGAGTTACACTTACATGCTATATTGGAAAAATAACATCGTTCCAGATCATACAATTAATATTAATTATTAGGATGGTAAGTCTTAATTTAATAATGTTTAATTTAGAAAAGTTTTAACCTCCAAAATTAATATAAAAATATTTTATTGATATGTTACACTTGAATAAAATTTCAGTTTTACTTTATTATATTAGTTCACGGCAAAATATAATAAAAATATAATGTATTTCACTCGTATAAGATCATCCCTCTTAACCCATTAGCGACTACTTTGCGAATGCCATTGACACCTTCATTTCCGAATTAAAACGTTAACTTTAAGTTTTTAAAAATTCGGTTTTCATATAACTTAATTTTTAAAACATTAATTGTTCGTGACTAGGGTCTTCATTGGTCTTAGATTTGTTTATTTGGATAAATGTAAGCAGAAATAGCTCATTTTTTATAAATTTTTTTTCCAAACTTCGTTAACAGGTTAAGGCGGTGAAAAGCCGTTTTATAATAAAAAAAACTTTTCATTTTAACCTGGAAGTCAATTTGGCAGATGTGGCCTATGCTCTTTCCCACACATTATCCGAATATTCGAAGACCCATATAACAAATATCGACGGGGGTGCAGCAGTCAGTTAACTATCGTTTGTCTTACGAAATAAATCTGGCAAGGCAATGAGGGTGTGTAAGCGAGTCATCACCATCAAAGTTTCTTATTTTTCACTGGCAAACTTTCATTCCTGCTTCATTATTAAAGGCGCCATGACCGCATAATAAAGGTGACGACAATATAACAGCTTTCCGGGTTTAGTTTTCCGTAACTGATGTTCGGGTTTTTCTTTGAGTGAAAGGGACGCAAGCCATTATTTTTTCAATTTTACTGGAAGAGCAAGAAAACTACATATAGATGATAACTGCTTCATAGATTAAAAACCTTCGTAACACTGGGTCACCCCTTACATATACAGGGTGTCCGTAAAAGAATGTTCGAGTTCTGTTACCCTGGCCGCCTCGTTCACCTGACATCACGCCTTGTGATTTCTTCCTTTGGGGCTTCGTAAAAGATCGGGTCTACGTTCCACCCCTACCCCACGATTTACCAACCTTGAAAGGTAGAATTGCACAAACTGTTGCTTCCATTACTCCGGACTTGTTGCAGACAGTATGTTAAGAATTGCATTTTCGTTTGGATGTGTGCCGTATCACTAAAGGCGCACACATTGAGCACTGATAGGAATAACTAGGTTAGTTTTCCTTCGATATCATGTATGATTTGTTATATTTAGTATAAAATAAACTCCTGTAATATACCATTAAAACCCGGACATTCTTTTACGGACACCCTGTATTGGAATTACGGTTAGGCGGTCCGTCGAGTGATTACTTATTCCATTAAATTAGATTTACATAAATTAATCTTTTGTATTTAAAGAATAAAGAAAAAATTCGTCAACGCAAAAGCGATTGTCGTAGCCAAAGACACGAGAGTGGCGTGAAATATGCTGAAGGCCTTATGTGTCCATAAGAGTATGAAGAGTAAGTAAAATGCTTCTTAAATAATACACTTTCGTCCCTTTCGGTAAGTCGTTGATGTTTTAACGCACTAACGACCTACTTGTAAATACCTTACGGTATAAAAAAGGAGTTTTAAAAGCTTAAAGTTAATATTTTTCGTGAAGCCAAATTCATACCGTACATACATTGTACTTGTAGCACCATGGTCATTATTTGTTGTATAGTTTGTTTATTTAGATAAAATTAACCAGAAAGCTTATTTTCACATGGCAAATTATCTTGCCAATTTTTCATTCATACACACATTGGTATATTTTGGAAAACATAACCAAGACGTCGAATTCATATCGTCTAAAAGACGTCCTTTAACATAACACTTTCGAGTACGTTCTATATGTAGACTATATTTTCACGCTTGCTATACTTGTGAATATTATTACAGTGTATTTTGTAGTTACGTCCCTTTCGTTCGTAGGTAAAAGAATCGAGGTTTGGTTTATAAGGACAGTTTAAGGCGATGCATCGTACACCTGTGGAAGTTAACTTAGATTGGATATTGTATTCGCAACGCGTTTCAGAAAACAATCAGATAGGGTGATTTATTGAAGAGTTAATTTCATGCAAAGCAAGTGGGTTCGCTGAGTCTAAGACGGAATAAATATGGGCTTGATTTATGTCATGATCGATAAACATTGGTTAAGTTAGGTGGTTAATGGAATCGGAAAATTGTATTTGAGGAATTCTTTTTTTTGGTTATTATTATTCGGTTTTTTGAGAGGTTACACCATAGAGAAGCAATTAAAGTAGGGGAGCAGTAGTACTATTATGCATGGGGAAAAACAGTAATAAATATGGTTGTCAGTCATATGATTTTAAAGCATTTGGTGATAGAAGTTTCGCCAAAAGCGTTTAACTAGGATATTTTCTATTTTTTTCTGCACCATAACTTTTTATTTCAAAGTACATAGTGGTAATTTAATTTTTATGTCTTGAGAAAACGAACCAAAAAGGAAAATTACATTATATATTTTTCGATAAACTGAAAATTTTGTTTCGTAAGAGGGTGATAAGAGTCCAAGTGTAACTTTCTTTTATTCTCTCCGTGGCGTGGAATATTTTTTACCCCTCTCTCCGTAAGCTCGGAGATTTATCCAAAACGCACAAGAAAATCACAACTTCTGAACTACGTATTCAATTAACTAAATTAAGGCTGTTAACTACCCCCAATTAAGCAATAAAAAGTCATAACAAACTGAGTCAGTTCCAATTAACTACTACATCTAACAGTTAAGTAATTATGTTCAAATACCATTAGAAAACCCACTTCTTTGGTTCAATGTATCATCAAACTCCAATTAGAGAAACTCATTTCAATAAAAAGACGTGAAGTAGACAGCAATTATCATGCGAATAAAAGAAAAGTAAAATATATACTAAAAACAACGCAGGACTTTTCAATGTGAAAGCTCTCTTTGTTGTTGTCATAGATATCATAGTTAAAGTATTAGATTGGCAGATCACGTGACCTCTTCCAATGCTAACGACGGACGCGCAAGGAGGCCAAAATAAGAGGCAAAATGCCAGTGTTGCTGCACTTAAGGAGAAAAATACTACGAAAAAATACCATTAATTCTAAAATATCGTAAAAATACTAGCTGCATTTTGGAATCTTTTAGTGACTTTAAATCCTTTTCTAGAATTTTTTTTTGTAATTTTAGAATTAAATGGTATTTTTTCGTAGTATTTTTTCTCCTTAAAGTGGCAGCAACACTGGCCATTTTGCCCTCTTATTTTGGCCTCCTTGAGCGTCCCGTCGTTAGCATTGGAGGTCACGTGATCTGCCAATCTAATACTTTAACTATGATATCTATGCATGGAAGATGGTTGCCAGAGCCTCCGAAGAGGAAAAGTTCTCTTTGAGAGTATTTATTAACTTGTCTTGATAATAAAATGTTTTCTTCTAATACCCTAAATCTCGTACCTATTTAAAATTGAATACTAAGTGATGCATATCACTGAAAGGTTATATTTTTTTGGGGGAAAAGGGGGGGGGGTTTAAAACATGAAATTGACTACAAAATCTATGGTAATTTCAAAATTGTTTATTATTTTACTCAATGAAACATTTATACTTGTGCGTCGAAAAATCATCATTGTAATAAGCAAATTGTATTTTATATGTATGAATATTTGTAATATGCATTCTATTTTGCATTGTAATTTTAAAGATTAGTAATGTATATTTGTTAAAGTTACGCCAATTTTTTTGATAAATTAAAGTGTTGCTAAAACCACGTTAAATCTGATATTGTATGCATCCACCATCGATTATATTTAACCAAGAATTTTTTTTAAAAAATAGAACCTTCCATTTTCGTTAGTTCGGAATCCCTTCGCACTTAAGCTGACCAATAGGTGGACTGACTGAAAATGTCACACCTTATCTTTATTTAACTAGTCGTCCGAAATATGCACACTGATAGTTAAATAGTTAAAACAGAAAAAGCTGACATTTAAAAAGGTTAGGTTAGGTTAGTTTGAATAATCGTCGCACTAGAGCTACACGAGGGCTATTGGCGACGGGCGTCGTGCTTTAGAACTACAGTCAAGTGACGAGCCGACACCTGAGCAGGCACCCAACGCAACCGTTAAGGGCGGCATCGTGTGCAGCGTTAGGACTTTGAAGGATATTTATCGTGCACTCCCTCTACATGGGGTATTATTCGTACGACATTTTTGGCTGCACGGGCCGTTTATAAGGTCGGCAGTTATTTTGGCGATGCCCGGACCCGAACCTGGGACCTTCCGCATGCTAACCGACAGAGCTCCCCAGCCCCTGATATTTAAAAAGAAAAAATATTTCATAACATAAAACACATTTGATGCATAAAGCAACAAACAGACCCCTTGGGGGGATGGATGGGTGTTCGAAAAGTCTATTCGAATGTTCTTTTTTTTGTTCGAAATAAACTTTTTTTGACCTGCCAAACTGGGTCAGCAGTGAGAAAGGGTGCGAGAGATAGATAAGTCAATAAAGGGGTGTTGCATTGATTTTCTCTGCCGTACATCATTCTACGACATATGTGGGACGATAGGGTTAATAAGCTCGAAAAGGGGCGGGATTAATTGTATTCGAATCAATTTTTTTTTTATATTTGATTTGATTGGAGGAAAAATGTTACTGGGTTGATGTCATGGTGAGAAGTTTTGGACGCGTTATGTTAATGTTGTTTTGAAAAATAAGTTTTGAGACACCCTTTGGATATATCCTTTGTTTTAGACGGAATCACGTGTTGGATCATTCTTTAAATGTCAATTGAGACAAGAGATTTTGTTATTTTTGCGAGGCAACTTTTATGTTTTAATGTAACCCAGATAGTGTGAAATCTTTTCAAAGAGACCACCCATGGTTAAAATAAAAGCCTCGTATAATTGCTATATTTTTCCTTAAAACAATTCTGAATGAACTAGTAGATTTTGTTTAGTTATAAACGCGTAAAGGCTCTGTATTTTAAAAAAATAGTTATCGAGCTAAAGATAAATAGATAAGAAAAGATGAGATAAAAAAATAGAGATAAAGAGGAATAATGTTAATTGAAAGTTTAATATTATAATAGTTTAGAACTAAAAGAACTAAAACTTAAGGTTAAAGGAGGTAAGAAGTAAAAATAATTTTTTATGAATTCTAATAAGCTTAAAAACTCTTAGTGACCATTCGAAATGTTGTAGTTTAGGAAAGATACGTATGCCCCATTAGTATCCAATCTTCAATTCATACAATGGTTACAAAAAATATATAATTCGTCATTACTGTTAGAGTGTTTCATTTAAATATTTTTCAAACACTTAGCATAAACATAATTAAAGCAGTCACTTTATCTCTTTTAGATTCGTACAAAAAATAAGATAAATCGGTTTCATATTTAGTGTGCTTTTGCGAAGTCGTAAAACAACCCCTTAAAAAAAGAGGTAAGTGAAATAAGGCATAATAAAACTTTTATTTATTTGAAGGACAGGTATGATGAAAGAGGTCCCAGTGGCTTAGTGGTAGTGCTTCGCATTGCCACGCCACAGGTCCAGGGATCGAGCCCCGGATTGGGCGATGTTGACTCAGCCTTTCATCTCCTAAGTGGGTCGATAAAATGAGTACCAAGCACGCCAGGGAACTAAACCCTGGGGGTTCCGCGTGAGGCTGACCACCTTACCGGGACATATGCCTAGCACCCCAGACACCTTGGTCATGTAAGCTCGAATGGGCAAGGCAGGTCTTGGCCCACAACGGGCTGTTGCGCCGAGGAGTTTAGTTTAGTTTAGTTTAGGTATGATGAATATTCTTGAGAAACATTTTTTAAACAAAGTGCAGATTACGTGTGAATTTGGTATGTATCCGATTCAATTGATCAGCTGTAATGGCATTGTAATTTTGTGTATAATAGTATCATAAATATATTTATTACACGTCGCATGATTACGTGGTATTAAATATGTATCAGCTTACTATTATTAAACAACTTCCAATTAAAATATTTTTATGACGACTGCGAGTATAAGAGATTGTATAATTGTTAAAAAAATATTTAATATATATTTCAAAACTTTCATACTAAATTAACTTTTGATTGATAACAAATTTAAGAAAAAACTTATTTCCTTGACAGATGTACGAGTTAACATTAAATTAATACAACCCAATAGATATTTGCTTTTAATAGGCAATTTGACAAAACTCCCATTTAAATAATGAAAATATTAATGGCATCGTTAAACATACGTATACTTCATTTCTTATCACGGCACAATTTCCCCCAAACAGTACCCTCGATTAACTTCTTTGTTAACGCGTTTAGCTAAAACGATTTTAGCCTTTGACAAATGGACATATGCAACGAACCTATCAACACCAAAGTCATAAGTTGGTAAATTGGCAACCATTACCATTGACTCTTTATTACCACTGATTACTTCCACGGACAATCAACCTTCCAGTGAGTGATACACAATTAAACACCAGAAAACACATTTTCCATCATGCAGAAAACGATCCTGTTATCACATCCACAAAAATAGTTTCTAATGGTAAATTCTGTACCTCAGAGGTGAACTGGTACCATTGCCCATAGAGTTGGTCCAGGACTTACTACAGTTCACCTCTCATGTTAAAGAGTTCACCCTCTTGATGGCGCCTATCTGTACACAGATAGGTGAGAAAAATAATTCGATTTCGCTGTTACACTGTGAAAGATTAGTCACAAGACTTCAAAGAACGCTGATGTCGAACCCCACCCAAAAGGGCCGCTAATTCTGTATCACAAAACCAAAGTGGTGTAACAATATATTTAGCTTTAAAGAGTGCTATGTTTTGATTTTTACTACAAGAGAAATGAATTACAATAAAACCTGTTTATTCAAAATCTTCACTCCTGCCTAAATTACTACACATATATTATTCATATAAATTTTTAAAAATAATTATGCTTAAAAGTTGTTTTTGGAGGTAATTTTGAAAAAAAAATAACGTTTAAAATTTGCTGCGAGGCAAGTCAATTCAGTGAAATTCGAGGTTTCTGAGAGGAAAAAATGCACATAATTTGTTTGCTATAAATGGAAAAACAATCTCCGACAGTTGCTTTGTAATTAATAGTTCACTTCACTATTTGTTTCAATGCAAAATTTCTTATAAATTTACCACTGAAAAAACAACTCTCTTAAAACAAACGAGCGGTTTTAACTCAGTCTGAGTTAATGTCCACTCCTTTCCGTGACGAAAATGCACTTCCCCTATAGGAGTGGATTTCACTCTTTTGGCGGAGTGGGTAAAAGAAATAAAAGAAAACAATCTACGTCCTACACTCTTAAAACGAGCGCGGTTTTAACTCAGTCTGAGTTAATGTCCACTCCTTTCCGGTGCCGAAAATGCACTTCCCCTATAGGAGTGGATTTCTCTCTTTTGTTTTAAGAGTGTAAGAAATCTGCGAAATCTGCTTGGCCCATTTCAACGTCATCATTTTTATTCAATTAATAAATCAGCTGCTTCGGTATAAAACTTTTTGGAAATATTAAACATTCCAGTTTAAATTAGAAAAGTTACTATCAAGAAAACTTAAACGCAAAATGAATTTGGGAAGTGGATTCATTCGACTTAGTTCTATGTATGTGTACCCCTTGAGTGAAGTAGTTAAGAGGGACTGTCGGTCCCATAGAGCTAATGTATTATTTTTGAAATCACAACATTTGTAAAAGAATTGTTTGCCATGTTATCCCATTTTCACCAGGTATGGGAATCATCATAACATCAATTTAAACAAAAATTGAAAAGAAAATAACATCGGTTATTTAATTATTAAAGTTTTAAAATAGTGTCACCATCTGCTGTATATTTTTGTCATTTTAAAACTTCAAAAATATATAACTAAATAACTAGACAACATTTTCGTTTCAAATTTGTTTCATTTCGATATTATGTTGATTCCCATAGCTGGGGAAAAAGGGCTAACATGGCATAGCAATATTTCTGGGGAAGTAGTGATTCCATAACTAATGCATTAGTTCTATGGGACTGACAGTCCCTCTTAAACCGATTCCAAACGACAACAAATACTTATTAAAGGGGATTTCAAGTCCATCGGAACCCCCGGAGAACAAGATATATCAAAATTATATATCTTTTAAAATTACTTCGATAATATTAAAATACATCTGTAAGGCTTTTATTGTTAGAATTTCTGTTTAAAATAGCTGAAAAATGAGAACTACCGGCAATATCATGTGAAATGTGCTGGGAACAGCCGTTAAGCAATGGTATTTTGTTTTTGGCAATGAAGCAATGAAATTCGGCAGCGATACAGCAATTGCAAAAATTTCACCAATATATATAGATACAGCAAAGGCACAATACCAAAATTCTACCAATAAATCACTGCCCTACACTTAAAAATTTGGTGCTAGGTTTCACCATGATATTGGTTGGTTTAACCATGATATTGGTTCCTAGTAGCTGCAACGGCTGAGTGATGAAATGTTTCACCTTTTTTTTCGGTGTTTGGTTGAACCATTTTTCTGGATTTGGAAACAAAAACCTGAGAAATGGTTCAACCGAATACCAAAAATATGGTGGAACGTTTTACCATTCAGCCACGAGGAACCAATATCATGGTGAAACCAAGCACAAAATTTTTAACAGTGTAGTCATGTTATAGGGATAATTGTTTTCGTATGGATCCACAGGGGCAACTGACAGTTTGGCTAAATGTGGATGCGTAATATATATCGTCGATGTTTTGTACATATTCTCGATTACTTTTTCATCAAATGGAACCCCATTGATCAAAACATATTCAAATTACATCTGTATCATAAAATGCATATGAAAAGCCAATTTTTGATGTTTCGGCATGCTTTTATTTTCATTTTAACAAAACATCCCCTTGTGGTTGAAGATGAAATTAAGACATCTACATCTAAAACAGCCAATAGCTGAAAAATCATTATATTTTTTTTACACCATGCCCCTTTCTCTCTGATAACCAGAATTAATCCATTAGTCTTTCGCGCGGTCACTTGTCAAGTGCTGCTTTTCGGGGTCTTATAAGCACGGCACCAAGTGTTGCAAGAATGCTTTTTTTTATAGTTATTTGTTTTTTAATTTATTTATATACACCGAGGCGATTGGTATTAATCATTTATAAAGTTTTTTTGTTGTGTATGTAGTCTCGCCTCTGCAATTAGCGGAAAGCTATACTTAGCAGATAAAAGTCTGACGAAACGCGGCGAATCTGGATGGTTATTAACGGCCTTCGGAGGGGTTAACGAGTCGGGATGGACGTGATAGGGCATCTCTCTCGGCATGCCTCTGTTATCGTATACTGAACAAGAAATAGGCTTCTGCCTGTTAAGAAAATTCATCTAAAGTTGTTTTCTTTGAAAGAACTTTTAAAATACATTAGCACCTTCTAATCCTAATCTGGATATTCGAATTGGCTCGTTTCAGGTGAAGTAGTTCCAACTAGATTTCATTTCTGAACTTTCTTCGATCGGTGATTTGTTAACGAAAATAGCACCGAAATTTTCATAAAAAAAAACTTATTTGTAACTTTGAACATTTTTTACAAAGCAAATAAAGACATTAAGGAACGAAAAGGATGTACACTTTTAATAGAAATACAATATTGTATTTTAAAAAGTTAAAAAATCATTTAAAAGGCTCCTAATTAAGCCTTAGTATTTTAAATAGCTTAAAATATGAAATTCTCGTCTGAAGATATCAGTTTATAAAAAATTATTATAACGTTGCTTAGATACCATGTAATTAAATCACTTTGTTAATAACTCATTTGGTAATATGATTTTGTTATGGTTTACTCTAAATATACCAATGATCATACAATTTTATTTTCATAAAACTAAATGAAAAAGGGGAATTTTTACAATTTCGAGGTGTCTAATCTACTTAATAAAGTTTAAACTTTATGAATACTAACATGATAAAAAAAAATGCAATACGACCAATAAAACATATTTAAAAAAAGATTAAATGCAGTTCACTGTAACTATTCACCCCTTCCTAATTTACTTTAGAATCAACAACAAAAACAGCATGCAGTAAAGTGTTATAGCTTTCATTAAAAGCCATTACCATAATGTATGATATACGAAGCGTAAACCCATAAACACTTAATGATATCCCTTCATTAATTTAATGAACGTTACACAAGAAAATACAAAAAAAGAAGTTAATCAAAAACCGGATCGTATTACACAGGGTGACACGATTCCTGACACCCATAGGATAAAAAAATGACGCAAAATTATCTCCAACTTCAACCACTTAAGTAAGAAAATTGTTTTTGGGTGCATTTACACGATCCGTAAATCAGTTCCCGTTGCAAATATTTGTGAAAATAATCGATCTTTTCTTGCCGAATTGATTGAGGATCGAGATCTTTAATAGCATTCGATTATTTGTTGCTGTTTTCATTCAACGAGTTTTTTTATATAATCGATTAATCATTCTAGGTGAGAATGACGCGAGAGGACTTCGCAGGAAATTAAACGATTCGACATTCTACCCAGGTGGTCCATGGAGTTAAGAAGATGGAAATGCTGCGTGCAAAAACCACTACAAAACCCGGTTTGCCAAGTGAAGCAATTGATCATCTTGTAGTAAGCCTAAACCATATATATCATAGTTAAAGTATTAGATTGGCAGATCGCGTGACCTCCAATGCTAACGACGGGACGCGCATGTAGGCCAAAATAAGAGGGCAAAATTGCCAGTGTTGCCACCACTTCAAGGAGAAAAATGCTCCGGCATCATCGGAAAAATACCATTACATTCTAAAATTACCAACAAAAAAATATTAGAAAAGCATTTCAACTCACTAAAATGATTCCAAAATGCATCTAATAATTTTACGATATTTTTTTTTCAAATTTTAGAATTATTCTAAAAGTACAAAAAAATATCGTAAAAATACAAGCTGCATTTTGAGATCTTTTTAGTGACTTAAAATGCTTTTATAGTATTTTTTTGGTAATTTTAAAATGGGGTTGTTTAGGGGGTTGGGGCGGAGGATCTGGCAATAGCTATGCGGTTTTGTTTGCATGTCTATTTTGATGTCTTCCAACAGTATTGCCACCAGTTTTAAGAGAAAAACTACGAAAAAATACCATTTAATTCTAAAATTACAAAAACATTCTATAAAAATACTAGCGAAGCGTTTCACGTTTTTTTGAAGTCACTAAAAAGATTCCAAAATGCAGCTAGTATTTTTACGATATTTTTTTGTAATTTTAGAATAATTCTAAAATAAATTCTAAAATTACAAACAAATATCGTGAAAATACTAGCTGCATTTTGGAATCTTTTTAGTGACTTTAAAAAAACGTGAAACGCTTTGCTAGTATTTTTATGGAATGTTTTTGTAATTTTAGAATTAAATGGTATTTTTTCGTAGTTTTTCTCCTAAAACTGGTGGCAATTCTGTTGGAAGACATCAAAATAGACATGCAAACAAAACCGCATAGCTATTGCCAGATCCTCCGTGAAACAAGCCCATTAAATGGTATTTTTACGATGATGCCGTAGCATTTTTCTCCTTAAAGTGTTGGCAACACTGGCCAAATTGCCCTCTTATTTTGGCCTCCATGCGCGTCCCGTCGTTAGCATTGGAGGTCACGTGATCTGCCAATCTAATACTTTAACTATGATATCTATGGCCTAAACAAACGCTCTTGGCGAACTGTTTGGCGCTATTATAAAGTAGCTTGTATATAGACTTTCTTCTAGTAAGCTTGTTTATAGGCTAAAGTAAGCTTGTATATAGGCTTATTACATCGACTGCCAACTTCTTGAATATCTAATAAAACTACAATTGCAACGCATTTTTCTTACTTGTGAAGAGAATTACTACCATCTTATATAAATTTAGATGTCTTAATACAATCCACAACTTCGCAAACAGTTATTTTTTCACATTTGAGCAACGTATTTCAAAGAATATGCATTTTACATTGAACTAACGTTGAGTGAGAGGTTTGTTTGGGATTACTAGGCTTACTTGGCGACTTTCTGATGGGTTCACTTTATTTTCCTCGCCAAGCATCTCTATCTTCTTACTATGAGGTGGTCCGATATTCGAATTTGATACAATTTGGCTGGTGGATGTTCTTGAGATGAGTTGTAACAAGCTTGTTGAACATGTGTCAAAACTTTTTTTTTAATGTGGGAATTGAAAGGTTGTTTCATAGGGCTGTTCGATTTGTGAGATATATTTTGTCGAATAAAATATCATGAAACCTCGGTAACTTGAAGTCCAAGGAACTTGTAGAACTAGTTTGTTTTACACGGAAACGTGGAAAGTATCATTATTTGTTAATTAGACTAAACAGAGAACGTAATGTAGTTCAAATTACTAATTCGGGTTATTCTTGTTTGGATTAATGAGGTTCAACTGTAGTGTAGAACGAAAAAAATATACAATAAGCATTTTTTTCACATTTTGAGTGGCAACAGAAATGCTACAGATTTTTTTTCCTCTAGTGGATAAACATTGTCACGTGAGAACAGAGCACCAATTGGATCACTGATCGAAGCAAGAGAAAGAATAAAAGCTGGAAAGGCAACGTCATCTGAAGCAAGCCAATTCAGAATAATAGGTTGTGTTGTTTGATAAAAAGCCAGTGCTTCACCATTACTGGTAAAGGTCAATGCATCGTCATCTCTCATACCATTGTTCGCATGAAATTGTTGGCACGATTTAATCGTCCAACAATCATTACCACTTAATTAGTCAGAACCACACTCTGAGTTTGGAGGGTCACGGCAATGTCAAATTCCTGGATCAGGTGTTCAAATTCTTGGACCTAATAATTCTGAGATTTTGACACTATATTTTCAATGGACCTTTGTGCGACCTGACGTTGAAGTGCAGTCAAGCGGGGTTGAAATTAATGGCTTAAGGGGGCAGATGTCCCCCACATCCTGATTTCAATACATCCCGTGGGACCTATGGGAATGAGGGCGGCTACCGGGGTTTGACCACTGGCAGACCTTTGGGGGGAGCTGTTCTCTTACGATTTGACCAGAGGCAGTGCGAAGGGTGGTTTTTTGTTTCCGATTGGCCAAGGGCATTTCTGTCCCTGGACCCCAAAAATGAGATAAATATAGCGGATGACCGAGAAAGAAGATATAATATTCTCAACATATACAGAGTAAGAGAATTTCAGAATAAGTTTGGAGAAATACTTCCTTGGTTAAAAATAGCCAGAAGGAAATGCATCATAGACTCTATTAGCCTCGCCTCTGGTCGCTATCTCTGTAAGCCACCCCATATGCCAGGGGCATTTCCCAAGTCACCCAATCCTGGAGCCTTCGACTTAGCCCTTGATCTCTTCAATTTCACCCGTATTCAGATATGCATTCTTGAACTCATGAGAGTATCATGGAACTATCCGAATTTCTGACTGGGTCCCTTTTTTTTTGCCAACATCGTGTTCTTCCTTACTATGAGGTGGCCCATACGTTAATACTTTGGCGGTAAGTCTGACAGGGTCTCAATTGTTTGACAGGATCAACTTTTATGGAATTAAATGTCTCTTTAAGATTTGTCGTAAAGTAATGAAATAATGAGGTAAAGAATTTAGTGAAAACCATGTTATGCTACGGCATGTAGTTCCACGGGTTATTTTTTATTAATGTAACTATTGAACGATATACATAAATTTTTTTCACACGAGTAACAAAGCTAATTATTTCATTATGATCTGTCCACGTAGAGGCCCCTTAACCATGATTGTCTTATCTGAAGCCCATTAACAAGCATCAGAATATAGTTAAAAACCTGCTCACCATACAATCAGTCTCTCCAAACAAATTCTTATTTACTACGAGTTTCAATTTCCCAATAGAACTTCTCCGAAAATTCGTATAATTCAAAGATGTGGTTGTTTCAATTTTACAGCTGTTTAAAAACCATGTTTTATAAAGGGTTATTTTAATTATTTCCCGTCTTTTTTTCCTATTTAAAAGCAGCTCGTTTTGAAATATTTATGTTACAGGTTCACAGTAGTGACCCAAAGGGTATTGTAAGAAGCTTTATATTATGAATATATAAAAAGATACATCCTTTATTACTGTACATAAAAAAGAAGTAAAAATTACTTTTACCTTTGTAGTTTAAACTGTTAAAAAAGGTCCCTAAATTTTAAATATCCTGTACAGGGTGTCCGCAAAAGAATGTTCGAGTTTCAAATTGTAATTGTCGTTCACCTGACAACACGCCTTGTGATTTCTTCCTTTGGGGCTTCGTAAAAGAACGGGTGTACCCAAATATAACAAACGTGCATATTTTTTTTTGCAAAAAAAATATTTAAATAATTAATAAAAATCATTTTCAAATGGCTTTTTTTTTCTTCGGTACGTCACGTGATCACAAACACGTCGATTTGGCTGACGTCACTAGTATGTATAAACAAACCGGTGTGATGTTTTTTTTGTTTGTAATTAAACTGGTTTTAATCTAACTTACTATTAAAATAAGAATTATATAGATAATGGGTGGAGGTTTTACAGAAGCGGATAGTTCAAATTTGCGTAAAGTAGATTCCAAAATGGTGTTTCAAAGTTTGTTTATAGTTGCTAGTGATATCATAGATACCACGTGACAGCCACAAAGTGTTTTCGGGAGTGATTTTTCGTCCTAATTTTAAAATTCATTTTTTCCCCTTTTTATGGGGTATTTGAGAAAAAAGAAAAAATACGGGTCTAATATTTTTGGCATAAGAATATTTTAAGCCAATATTTTTTTTTAATCAAGTACCCTATTGACTAATTATGACTACCGTGGAACACGACTTCGGTAAACGTTACCTGAGTCAGTGTGAAAAGAGCCTAACAACTAGCAGCCAGGACTACTTTATAATAAACCTACATTCTACAAACGTACCAACACAGAACCCCATCCACACAAAATCTTCAACAAATATTACCGACGATGTAAAATTTACCATACTTGAAATTGTAGATCATGAGTACGGCAAGCGTTACCGGAGTCAATGTAGAAAAGAGCCTAAGAACTAGCAGCCCTGAACTATAAGTCAGTAATAAAAACTTAAATTCTACAAGCGTACCGATACTGAACCCCGTCCACACAAAATCTTCAACAAGGTGGGAGGTGGTAGCACAATATTTCACTCGCAACACCAACTGTTCTACTTCGTATCCTCCTCCTTCAATACAGATAAGATCTTCACTGTGCTGAGACGGATTTTCAGAAGCATGCTCTGAATTCATTAATAATTACGCGAAGATAGCTTTCTCGAGGCAAATTAAAAGTTAATAATGGGTTTAGTGAATTGCTTTGTAGATTGAAGTGGAGATTGGCCGATTGTGGGAGAAGTAATGGAAGGAGGGGATTTTTTGTATGCAGGCTAATTCCATGTAAGTGTAGTGTCAGAAAGGAGATTTAAAGATTTTAATTTTTTATTCAAATTACTTAAAGCAAGTCATATTGTTCGGTTTTAATAAGAGTACACTCTTAAAACAAACGAGCGGTTTTAATTCAGTCTGAGTTAATTTCCACTCCTTTCTGGTGCCGAAAATGCACTTCTCCTATAGGAGTGAATTTCACTCTTGTTTTAAGAGTGTAGATCAGCTATTGCACCATTTTTTTTCGTTTAATGTTAAACGTTGTAGTGATAATCACTTTTTTACACACGTGACTTACACTACAGAAAGGATAATTTTGCATGGAATTAGCCATGCATAGATATAATAGTTTTTTTTTGTCTACGTTGTATGGATAACGAAGCAGTTTAGTGCGATAGTTTTAACCACTTAACTGTTTATATATAAAAAAAAATCAATCATACTAAAATAGAGCTAAGAGTATTAATAGACGAGTTGAATTATCTTTACACTAGAGCTACAAGATGGCTATTGGAGATGGTCGAATTTTAGAACCACAATCAAGTAACGAGCTGACACCTGAGTTAGTCATTCCAACGCAATGGACAATTACAGCGTTTTCCACAAACATATTTATTCGAATAAGCATATTAAAAAACCTCTAAAATTCAAGTATTTCAGGTTTTAAAGTTTTTTTTAAATTCATTTTTAAAGTTAATGATACGTCACTCCTGTTAAACCTCTGTTAGCATAACAGATGACGTCACGGTTGGCTTTTTTTTGTTCTTGGCGTGTTATTTGGTATCACGTTTCACTGTATCGCTTTTGAAACTGTGAAACGTGCTTTCATCCTTATCAAACTCTTAAAAAAGTTATGCTATTTTACAGAAACATGTCATGTTCATTCCAGTTAATTTATTCAAACGTTGAACGATTTCACTCGACTGTTCCGATCAGATCAAACAGTCAATAGTTCTGCAATAGCTCATACGCGCTCTGGTGTGTGTATTTTAACTAACAACCAAACTTGGAATAAGCTGTTTAACTTCCTTGGTATGAACTGGTTACAAATAATATTGTCTTCTTTTAATGAGGTTTCGCAGAAATTGTAAGGTTTACTATTTAATAAAGTGTATTACAGCATAGATCGAAACATCGCCAAAAACATAACAGTTGACGTCAGAGCTGATTTCAGTGACGTACATTTTCGGCAAATTTCAAATGCATTTTTTGTTGAAATGAAACATATTTGTGAATATTTCACCTTACATTCGGAATCTGCAGCTTCTAATGTCCCAGAAAAACACATATATTATGAATTTCGCGTTTCATGCAACTTGTCCATTTTTCACGACGACACCATACGCGGCGTTGAGACTTTGGAGCATATTTACCGCGCACTCGCTCTATACAATCATTCGAACAGAAGGAGATTTTTTTGCCGTTTGTGTGAAATATGAAAATGAATGTAATAGGGCGAGTTATAAGTGTATTTACAAATTTCATACTCTTAGAATATTTATAGGGTGGATAAAGTAGTGTAAGAATGCATCATCAAGGAAAACGTTTACATTTATCTTTACAATGATTTTATAGCTATCTTTTAAACTAAATTACTTTATTGTTAGAAAGCAGTAGATATCCCTCACCTTAAATTTCACTCTACTCTTATACCACCTTAGCAAAATAACAATTTTAAAAACGCAAATAAAATTAAAGTTTTGTTCAAAACAAATAATTGCATCAGTGAACTACAAGGAAAAATCTCCTTTACACTTTTTTTCAATACATTATGCAGTAAAAAAATATGTATTTATGACATCTCTAATATGTATATATTAGAGATGTATTTATTAAAAGATGTATGTAAGACCTTGTTATGTATTTCCTAATATATAGCTTCTTACAATACCCTATACGCTACCAATGTGAACCTGTAACATAAATCTCTCAAAAGATCTGCTTTTTAAGTCGAAAAAAGAATATAAAACAAATACATCCCTTTTTAAAACATTGTATTTAAAATCAATTTAAAACACGCAAATAAACATCGTAACTTTTTTAAACCAATAGCACTAAAAAAAGATGTAAGTATGAGTTTAACCTATGGACCAGGAAACTACAGGTATCAAGAAAGTTGGAGAAACGTGCCCCACCTTCATGTTTCAAATACAAAAAGTGAGGACCTAGTGTTTTTTTGCAGGAGCAGTTGTTCAATTTTTAAAAATTATTATTTTTTTGTCAAAAAAAATTCAACGCATCGAAATTAGAATAAAATGAAAATTTCTGAATAGAATTCGAAGTACTTCAATTATTTAAAAAACTGCAAAATTTAATGCTCATTTAAAAAGCATAGGAAGCCATTTTTATTAGAATTTAATCACTAATGCCATTCGCTACAATCGCTCGAGAAACTAATTCTCTTAGACAATAAATTAAAATAAATTTATTTTTGCGACATCGATCAGTTTGAAATGACGTCAAATGTATTTCACTACGAGATTCTTTGTATGTTTATATGAAATATTTTCATTCTATTTAAAAGCGATGAATATTACATACTAGCAAATTTATACCCGTTCTTCGCACGGAATAAAAAAAAAATCAAATAGATTCCAAATATGTGTACCATATACCCCGTTATAGGATCATAAACTTATTATTGTTTCCGCTCGTTATAAATTATAAAATCCCGTTTCATTGCCTTAAAATTCCAAAATAAAAAATACGCTATAAAATGCACTCATAAATGTCATCACAATTCCCTCATAAATACATAAAACCTTTTAGCTCATTTGGCGCGTTTTGGGAAATAATTTGGCGAGAAAATAGATCTAGCTACCCACACCCATTATACAGCTCTAACACAATGACCTTCGAACAACCGACCAGCTTATAAATTATTTATAAAAGAATTGCCTATTTGGCGAATTTTAGTTAATAATTTGGCGAGTTTGGCAACGTATTTGGCAAAACAATAAAGACATAAAACACTAATAGCTCTAGTGCGATGGCCTTTATTAACCATCATAGTTCAGTAATAGCTTAACTATACATTTATTGCTTAAATATGCATACATGACAGTCAACAGAAAAATCAATGAAAAAAAACATCAAATAAACCCACAATGAAATCCGGGAATGAAGACTGGCGGAATTATGTCACTTGAAACATGTCAATTATTTTTCAAATAATGAATTTAGTTTCTGAAAGTAATGGCAAAAGAATAAAATAAACATTTTGAATTTTAAATGTTTTCGTTAAAAGTTTTTTAATTTTTTCAGCCGATGGCATCAGGAAAGAGAAAAAATGCAGATTTGAGCGAAATGGTGTATTTTTTTCAGAAAATTCAATTTTCTTCAAAAATGGAACAAATATGAAAAAACTAAGCCTCAGGTGCACACGTTAATATTAAAGGGAATCTATCTTAAAAATTTCGAATTTCTGAGGGCAGTATAAGTAGGTCTTTTACGATCCGATGACAAACAGACTCTTTCTTTTATTATTATAGATTTATTCTTTGAAATATAAATTAATTTTTGCAAGCAATAAGTAATAACTATTGAATTTTCGAAATAAAATAAATGAAACTAGCCAAATTTAGCATGTAAATGTTTAATATAGAATATCAATGCTGTGTTTGTCTCCTTCTTACCTGTTAAACACAACTGTTGTGCGGAAGCGAGTTAAGTGACAGATTCTGTTACAAACATACTTGTTTTATACTATTAACGATCACTAGCGGGTGAAGGACCGAGATAATAAGGCCCAAAAATTCGTCTACTGGTAACTTAGGATTGTTAGTTTTGGAATAAACCAGTATAAAATCCTCTCCATCCTCTCCTCCCCCAGCCCCCCCCCCCTTAAAATTGGTAAAAGCCTAGCTTCCTACAGTATTAAGAAGTAACGTTACACCGAACTTTAAGGGGATACGGTACCCAAAATATTATTTCTAGAAATAATAACGTAAACGTGTAAATTATAGTGGTTTTATATAATGTTCACTCTAAAATAAACATTTTTTAGCTATAAAAACAAATATTTACAAGTAGTTTTATTTATTTTTAAAAAAGTCAAAATTGAACTTTTTAAAAACGCTACTCATCTTTTAATTTTGAGAATATATCCACCAATTTTTTTATAGTTTGTTTTTAGTACTATTTGTTCAAGAACGGAGGAAGAACGGTTCAAGAACAAGGATTTTAAAATGTGAGCTACAGTTAAAACGTAACATGCATTTATACTGAAAATCACAAAAAAAAATTACAAATTATTGAATTCAACCTTTTTATAAAAAAAAACTATACATAGAAGACCTTATTCCATGCACAATTTTGTGCACCATATATATAAGAAAACAGGTTAAAAAATTGCACAATTCTAACTTAATTAGCAAAAAAAGCCTTAGGGATTTATTAAACACAAGAATTGAAAAACGCGAAACAGAGAAAAAAAGGTCGAAATCAGACGAAATACGTATTCAAACGTATAGGAATGACTCCAGGAAATATTTAATAACTTTTTTTTACAGAAGATATCATTATGGAACTTTCAGTAAATGTTCAGAAAGATATTGTGAATAATAAGATCGATATTTTTAACAATTTTTGGGTACCGTATCCCCTTAAACACGTTTATTTATATTTTGTTTTGTACTGTAAAGTTACTAGATAAATTTTGCGCTAATATTACTTCGTTAAACCGGAGAAAACTATTTTTCTTGAGTATCGATACACCAGTTATACAGTGTATGCCTGATACTTTACGGATCCCAAAAGGACTACGTCTTACGATCATTAAATACCTTAACTAGACAAACACTTAAGGAAATGAAATTATAAAACAGGTTCGCGGATATAAAAGTGACCACAGGTGAATAAAAGACAAATAAATAGATCACTCCATACAAAATTTGAGCATTTCGATTTACCGACAGTGCTTATTCAAGGGTTCCTCAACTGATCTCTTTTCATGTCTTCCGCCACTTGCAAGGTTTTGGTTTGTCAAGAGTGGAACTTACATTTGACTTATTTTAACAAATTGTCTAAATATATAAAGGGCAAAAGGAAAATTCCAAGCTAAGTTTTAATAAAAGAAAAAGAACTATGGCACAAGAAGAAAGGAACAACTGGTAAATGGAGCAATTAAATAATTGATTAAAAAACATCAATGCGTTGCGATGGGTGCAATAAATTAGGATATTTCTGGTATTATATCATTGGTGCATCACTTAATAAATATCGAACAAAACTCCGATAGTTAAAAGTGCTTTAGTAAACTTTATCTTATTCTATTCTGACAAGTACACTGCTCAAAAGAATTAGGGGAATTCATGGTTTAAACCCTTTCACCCCCAATGATTCCATTTGGAATCATCAGCTTGCGATTTTTTCTCTCATTAAGTTGAGCTTGCACTTATTTATCGTTAGATGGAAGAATCTTGTCTTTTGAAGAATTAAATAATGTTGGTTTTAATTAAATGAAAATATAAAAAAACATGGTAAAATAAAATTCACTCCCAAAAAATTTTGTGAAATAAATTGACCCTAAATTCTTCACGCTTGCATTCTTAGATGTTTGAAAATTCATTTGAACTTTTTTAACAAATAAAGTTATGAAAAAGTTATTGTTATAATTTATTCAAAAGTTACGATTCCAATTTTCTCCCCTTAAATTTTATTTGAAAAAATTTAGATTTTTCCCCCAATTTTTACCATATCATTCTGGATATATAATGAATATATTTAACAAATTTTTGATTTTTAGAATAAAAAATAAAACGTTGAATCTGAGAGGGTTAACAAAAGTACGCGAAGTGCTCCCCTAATTGTTTTGAGCAGTGTAATTATAATTTTGCAGTCACATCAAAAGCATCTTGAAGTAAATATTTAAGTTTGTTTCTTTAAAAGAGCGCGTTTATATATAGTATGTTCACTATCTCGATATCAAAAATATCCTAAAGAACAATTGACAGTTAGTTTACGTTTTTGCCCTTGAGGCTATTGAAAAAGTACTTGCATAAAAAAATAACATGGTATTTGTGAAGTATAGACAACTCTCAGAATACTTCCGAAGGAGCATGGAAGTAGTTATATTAAAGGCTTGAAACCCCCTGGACACAAAAAGTACGAGTTGACTAACTCGTATGGCAGTCAACGTGTTAATAGAGCTGATACACAGGTCCCAACTCATTTTTAACAAAACCCATCAGATAAATCTTTGTCACACCAACGCACCCATTTGGTAAACATCCACCGCTGGCTAACACACCTTCATTTTCAACAGGTATTCTAATTAAAGGTGCGTTGGGCGCCGGACTAACTGGAACCAAGACACTCATCATATATTTCAAAAAAACATGTTGCCAGATAGGCACGAGACCTCCCGTGGTTCATTTAGATATAATGAAGTGTGCTTGGATTATTGGCGGATAGTTAGTTATGCCAATTAAATAATGACTTTCCATTGACTGAATAGAAATATGCTGGAGAGTTAGAAGTAAGAAAATGATGTGTGGTTTTTGTGAATAAGGTTTAGAAATAATTGTATTTGTTAATAGGATCTTTATTTTTTAAAATCTTCTCATGCAATAGTTTTAAAGTTAATTAAGTTTTATTTTTTCAAATGTAAGTTTCTTCAAGAGTTTATATCAATTGAATTAGTTAAATTTAAGAAAAATACTAATTTAATAATAATCAAATTTAATAGTTTAAGTAAATAATATTTTAATCTGTCATAAGAGTTTTAAACTCAAATAGAAAATAAAAGGAAGTTCAATTATTTTTCATTATGCTAATTTCTCATTTAAAAATAATGGTATTCAAGGTAAAAATTAAAAACATTTGTGTAAGCGATATTTAGCTGAAAGCATTTTATTTTACAATTATTTTATGTATGCAATTAACAACCAAAGGTTTTAAACTAAAGTACATTTATTATTTTTTTTAGCCACAACTCATTGACTACGATCGTAAAATGCTGTAATGAAAAAAAATTATTAAAAAAAAAACGCCAAGTTCACTACACCTATTTTTTCCGTTATATCATTTTTGGTCAGAAATACCCCGTTAAAATACCATTAAAGACATTCCAATGGGTAGCATTGTCATAAAAAATAATCTAAATTCACACCTGAAAACTTAAACAACATACTTATGGAATAGATCCAATAGATTAAAGGTATATTTTTATAGGTGTTAACCATTACTGATGTATAAAATGACTGAATTTCTATTCAACGTTTTTCAAAATGTACTTCACCGATATACGACCGTTTTGCTAACGCTTAATGTTAGTAAATCACGTATTGTTATTTTTAAAGTGTTACAAACAATGGTCCCTTTTAGGTTACAGAGGAGAGGTGAGATCTTTATCAAGGTGAAGGGCTGGGTCGAAAGAAAAATGTTATAATGTGACTGTTAAGGAATGGCACCTATCTTTTCTTATAAAAAGTACTCACACAAAAAAAAACACTTTGCAAACTAAAACCGACATACATTGGAAAAAGCGAATAATTATAACTTTTTTGCGTTTGCAAATTTCACCACATTTGGATTTCATTTCATCAGTTAAAAAAACAGCTAATCGCCTTATTACCATCGCACAACAGTTATGCCTTTACTGATTATTTCTCATTCTGAAGAGACGTACTTCCTGTTCTGTTGAGAGAGTTAATATTTATAATATTAAAAAAAAAACATTGTTTAATTAACCGGCGAAAATCAAGGACCTAAAGAAAAAAAATTATGAGTGTTACAAATATTCACCCTTTCCTTGGAAAAAAAAAAGCTCACATTCTTTATGTTCGATAGAGAATATGAAGATTCTAGAATTGGTTATCAAGATTCTGGAAGTGACTATGTAATAATTTTAAAAGTGACAATTTGAAAATCAACAAAATAAAACTAGCAACTAATTTTTTGAAAAACTATATGAAATTACTGTTATTATTCAATACAAAAAACGGACGGTGATTTTTAATAGTTAGAGTATAGAACTTTAATGAAAATTTTACAAGTCGACTGTGACATTAGAAACACTGTAATAAATTATCATTAACAGTGTGCAAGCTTTTTATAAATATCAAACATTGTGGGCAATCTATTCATTACCAAAATCACCCCAGCCTTTCTAATTCCTACTCACGCTTGCTCTAAATTTACAAATGAAAAACATTTAAAATTAATTATTTGTACATATTAACCCTAACAAGTTTTGAGCAGCGTAAAATATGACCCATGCCTACACGTCTAATTTTATAACTATGACCATCTCGAATTTATAATCCATGATAAATAAATGTTATTATCGATTAATAACGTATAAGAAAAACTTAAAGGCACTCCTTACAGGCTACTTAAATCTGCTATCAATAACACTAAATACTTTCGTAATTGATATTTGCGTTAATTATGTTGCCACAAGCGGTAATTTTGATAAATATATTAATAAAATTTGATAATGAATGTCGATAATTAGTAATTTAGATCACAATAGGTAATTAGTATTTTATTTTTTTACGATGAATTCAACGCTTAGGAGGTTTATTTTGTGCAGGTTTTTAATGTAGAATTTTCGTATGTCTCTCTTAATTAAGTTTTATTAAAAATTAAGCAATCGTATATTTTTTAATTATATTAATCGCACTAATAGTTTAAATTTCAATTTATACACTATAATAAAAGGACTTGAAATTGATAAAGCATTCCTTTAAATTCTTTTACAACCTGTGTAATGCGTATGCTCAAATTAAAAGTGCATAAATAAATTATCTTAAATGGAGTATAAAAGGTTGTGTAACTTTCTGTGTTTGTTTTAGTATACTGTAAATATGGTAAAATGACATTTTACGGTTATTTTTTTACATTGCGGTGCTGCGATGTTAGTTTTACGTAACATTAATATTTCCATGACGTAGAGAGTCATATCAACATCTTACTCCAATAGAGTTTAAACAGAGAGGATACGTGCAACCAATCACTGATAGCGAATTGGGCATATTAGCTCGTTGAGCACAATAAATTTTATATCAAATGCAAATTGAAAGTTCAGAGAGATGGCAGCACTTTTACCATCACAATGTGCCGATAAATTTAAGAATACTGATTTTGTGGAGTGTAGCGTCTTATTTCTTTGAAGATGAACACAAATTGTTGTAATGAAAAAAAATTGAAATAAGGTTTTTAACATAGGATTTTAGATGTAAAATAAATTTGGGTAATGGAAATTACAAAAGAGTTAAGTTTTTAGTGTAAAATGCATATCAGTGCATTGTTTAAAAATAAATAATGAACCTTCTAAGTACTGACATGTAGTCAAAGAGCATAGTAATGCAATGTGGGTTCTGTAGAGTGTTGTTGAGTAAACATTGCTTTTTATTCCTTTACAATATTGAACGATGTTCACAAAATTTTATATCTAATAATACAAAAACTACAACGTTTGTTATCTATCAAATACCCCGTCCAGTTTACAGTTTTATACCATCGTGTACATTATTAACCCTTTCAGTCCCAATGACAATTTGGCATCACCATTTTAGAAATTTTTTTCTAATCGTCTATAGCCATTTATGATATCAAAAAGCACATCATTCGATTTTTCAAACTTTTTTCTATTAGAAAATATTTTTTATTAATCCCAATAGATATCATCCCTATTATTTTTTAAAAATTATGATCAGAAACATGATGATGCCAAATGGCATCACTGTGACTGAAAGGGTTAAACGTTATGAAACTTCTACAAAAACAAAACTTAAAAGGTGAAGTAACAATGCGGAACGAGACAACAGAACACAAAATGAAAAGGTTGGGACACCTCTTGAACTACAGAACAATATTTCTATCGCTAATGTTCCACAACGATTTGCTTCAAATAGAGCGACCGTATATTTACAGGTTAGTGGGCGGTCGTCCAAATAGTTTTCCCCTAATCGAGGGTCCTTGAACTGGCCTTTGCATCATTTTTCAATATTGTATATGAATATTCGATAAGAGTTCGGTGGAAAGTCTTGTATTTCATATTGGAGTTTTGCTTGGTGCAGCATGTTTTCGACATCAGTACAGTCCCTGGACAAAATATTAGACGCACTGCAAGATTTCATGTATCAATCAATGATGAACAAAATACCTTTAGTAGGACATGTGTTCCTAAACTTAAGCTATTGAATAGAAAATACTATCTGCTATACTTAATACGTACATCGACATCTTTTTTAATGATATGGCATTCTTTGGTATGTTTTCATCATTGCTAAACAAATACAGTGCGTTTAATAATTTGTCTAGGGACTGTATTGTGTTTTGAAATTTAATGTATTTTTTATTCTTTATAAACTATTATCGATTACGAATTTTAATTCAGTGGAGGGAGATATCCTAAAGTTAAACTATATTATTTAAAAGGCTCATTCAATCTATAAATTTGTCATAGTTGATTGTTGTACTATTGCACATTATCGCACAGAAATGTTGTTATTTTCACTTGAGACAGTATAAAATAATCCCCTATTTATTGATATAAAAATAAATTCTAAGTTAGCACTTGAGCAAAGTGCAAAAAAAAACAGCACTGCCTTTACGTGCAATAAAATCTCGCAAAAGACCACTCACTAAATTGATTTCCCAAACGATACCTTATTTTCATTCATGTAGAAACGTTGCCATCACGACGTGAAACATACCCATTAACAGTCAAATCGTTAAAAACTAACTGCTTTTCATCCATCATACTTTTATGAAAAACCAACCGATTTTTCAATCATAAACTTCTACTTTCACTAGATAAAAAAGAATTAAAAAGCCAAGCCATTACTGTTCCATATTAGCCGACGCCAGTGACTTAGTGATAAATGGATAATTATACTAGCTTTTAAAAAAAGTAAATGTTCCTAAAGAGTCATAAAACACCTTTTTCAACAGCCGCGATGTCGAGGTAAGGTCAACATTGCTTACACAAAAGAAGCCATTGTTGAAGCAAAGGGTTAGGTTTCCACACAGAAGTGGTCTATCGTAATCTAATTTAGTTTTTTTCTAATGTGTGAAAATGATTTTTTTTATCACCATTAGGGATGTTATCAAGCTTTGACAGAATGGCATGGGGATTATTTTAATAGTCTAGATTTATTTTATGCTAATATATGGTGCACTGGTTATAAATTTATGCCTTTTTTTTAAAGCGGTAGTTAAAGAGTTATCTCATTTCTTTTTTATCTCTCTCGAATAAAAGAATATTTCCAGAATAAGGATGTTAAGCAGTTATTTATTAATTCTAAATGTCTCCAACATATAAATATTTAAAGTTAGCATCTTTATTTTTTAGAAATTATTTTATTTGAATGAAAAGTTGCATAATGCGTAAATCACAAGTCTTGAGGTTTTTATGTCGGTTTTTTGTTGTTGTCAAATATTTACTTAAGAAAAAAAAATGCATCAATATAGCATAAAATCTAATTTTGGATAGATAGTGTAATACGACTGTAACATGTCCAGAAAAGTAATTTCTTTACGGAAGAAAATTTTAATATGAGTAACAAATATTACTAATTATTCTTCTCTGACAGTAATTTATTTAGGCAGTTATCTACTTTGTACATCATATTCGGCAAGTTTCATCATATGTATACACCATCGTACTTATCATTCGAATTAGTAATTTTTTTTGTCAGACTATTGGCTTGTTTTACGTGACGTATATTCTTCCAGCTTTCATTCTTGCATTTCCTTCTTTCTGTGTTTCGTTTGGTGCTCTGTTACCACGTGATATTAATTCAAAAATCGGGGCTCCAGAAAGAACTTATTTCGATTCAGCATTTCTGTTGCCACTCAAGAACTGAAACATGCCCATTGTGGGCAGCGCAAAAAATCACTGATAATACTTTATTACTATGTATTCAATTCTCCCTTTAACGCATAGAACAAAACGTGATATCATCTTTATACGCGAGACGAATAGGAATGAATCTTTGTTGTCAATTCATAGATAATAAAAACTGGGCATGGGTGGCTCTAACCGATGACGTATGGACTAATTAACCTTTGGGGGTCATAACACTTTTGATTGGTACCGCGAGTAGCAAGCGTCAATCCTTTATTGGATAGCGACAATAAATTACAGCGTCGATATCAATTACTTCTTACGTTTACTTTTAAAAGCTAATCTATGAATAGTAAGAAATTGGCGAAAAAAGTTAACTAATTTATTGCGGTTTCATTTTTTTTTACAAACTTAAGTAAAAATTTGGGGGATTTCAAAAACGTAATTGTCATTTCAAAGTAAAGTTTTTTTCTAAAGATGTTCAGTATATTTTTTATAAATAGTGATGACTATCCTTTTCTTTGTTGAGACGTTGCAGTACCCTAAGTAAGTAATGCATATATCATATGAAAGTTGCGGTTGCACAACTCATATTCTGTAAAGCATAACTAAGATATAGAGTCCGGGCAGCTCATTGGCGACTTGGTCCATTGAGTTTACCATAAACTAAAGTCGCCAATACACTCGCTGAAGGTTATATATTTATTTCTTCGGAGAATGTAAGTTTTGAAACTACACCCTTCTTATTTAGATTAGGGAACATCTGAAAATATTTATTACAATTTCTATAAAAAAATACGTATAACAATGTGTATGTTTTTCGATACTAATGTTACTTTGTCATAATCATTGAGAACGTATGACTTAAGAGGGAAAACTATCTGAAGATAATTGGATTTCAATAAAATTTATTACAAACATTGTAATTTTTATAAGTTGTTATAAAGGGTTATATCTTTGCAATATGCGGTAGAAAACTAATTTGCTACAGTCAAAAATGCGGTGCTTACAAACAAGTTACAATATTTTAATTTATCAAAGGACATACCTTTGTCAATTGAGTCAATAGTGTTATCTCCCTCCAATATTTCCGACTGTTACAGTCACAAAAAAAGTTAACGCAGGACATTTCATTAAATGTGAAAGCGGCATACAGTACCCAGTTGAACACAAAACTTTTACAGGAGAATAAATTATGAAACAGAATAGTTCATAGTCTACAAGTACAATATTGTTTTCAGAACTTCGACTATCCGTATTTCTAATATATCATTCTGCTCAATTCATTCCTTAATACATACGCTTAGCATGTAAAAGTGTTGTCTTTTCATTTATTTCAAAGCTATTTTCTTAATTTTTTTTCTCTCATTTTCAACTGCATACACATAAATTAAAGGAAATTTTCCCATTAAAAAACGTATTATAAATCATCTAATAGGGAATCAGCCCATTTGATGCACGTAATTGGACCAATAATACTGTAAATAATGGAACCTTTTTTAGTGCAAAACCCCACACCCCCTTTTATTTTTGTTTCATTTTTTAATGTAACCATTTTTCGGAAAAAAATGAAAAATTTTAATTATCAAAATAAAAACTGGGTCCTATCAGATACGAATAATTGAATACTGAAATAATAAAAAACGAAATATAAAATCACTTAAACGGTAAATAATGCATTCCGCAACTCAAACCTGAGTCGGGTCTTTGAAACAAGTTAAATAAATCGATTCGCCAATATCTCGTCTCCAGCTGAGCAAACAGCGTCATAATCAGATAAAATATCAACATGATAGCAAGTTGCGGTGATACACATTTCTTAAATTTCCTAATATTAATTCGTTTTATCTATAAGAATTCAAACGCAAATATCTATTTAGGATAATATTTCAAGTAAAGAGGGATTGAATAAAACATAATTCCTTACGATTTCAATTAGCTTTATTTTTTTTAGCTTTTTTCTACGTGGTAAATATTAGTGAATCGTTAAATGAAAAAGGGTTGAGTTCCTTGGAGAATTTCCATTCACGGTTTTTCCTAACAGCATTTTAGTAAAAGAAAAAGCATGTGCGGAAATATCGCTTGGAACCGGACCCTTTTATATAGCTATTTAAATTGAGATGGAGCTCATTGATATTCGAGATTATATCCTGAATGGAGAAGACGTGAGGGAATTTCAGGAAGTTTTCTTTTAAGACCAATTAGGATAAATGGGTTGTTGTGAAACGTAATATTTATTAGTATGAAGTACATTAAATAAAATGCGTCTCATCTCAAATATTTAAATCAAGGAAAGTCTCTCCAATTGAACTGTGAAAAATTAATAATAAACCTGAATTATCAGCCTAATGAATTGCCAAATTAGTTTCAACAAACACCCTGTGATTTTTTTTTAATTTTCAAAACTAGTCTTTGGTTTTTACTTGACTAATTTAAAGACTTTCTAGAAATTTAAAGGGCTTTTATTTAAAACCGTTTCACTGTTGTTTTGAGTTGCAGCAGTAAAACAATTATATTCAGTTAAATGAACACAGAAAATCGTAGTGTTGTAAACGTGATTTTAAACACCATTTGACTATTAAAAATGCCTTATCTAATTATTATTTAGGACATCGTATGTGTCTTAAACTGTGTGTTATCAAACGCGTTAGGTATTAAGAAAAGCCTGAAAACAGCATTTTTAAGACGATTTCGCATTTTGAAATAAAAACCAATTAGTCACGACCACGGAAGTTCTTTTTTATACACTATACAAGTGCTTTATTTTCTTCGACATTTTGTGGATAAATCTAACGTCATCCGTTTCAGAAATTTTCTTGTGAAATTAAGACATTTTGATTTGCGTGTAATAGTAAATTATTAGCATGCAAGAATTATAGTTCAAGCACTTAATATTATACGAAAATAAGATGTACCGATTATTGATTAATTTGTTATATGATGTTATGACTGTTCCATGTTGTAAAAAAAATTCTGTAAGATTGTAGCACATCTACCGCATATTCACAACACATTCTGATGTATTTGATTGCATCCGTTGCTGTAAACACAATTCTACAGCACAATGCTGTATTTCTTAGCTTGCACACGCATACACGACGTGACATACCGTGATTTTGGTCAGTGGTATTTCCTACCAGTGGGGAATTCAAACTGGATCGTGGGCGAGGCATATCTGCTTGAAAATTAAAGCGAATTTGTAGGCTTTAGAATACAGCACCCGTACAGGTAAACATGACAGGCAGGGCCGGATTTCTAAATAGGTTAAGTAGGCTGTAGCCTATAGGAGAAAATGTTTGGGGGCAGCAAATTTTATGACCAATTAAAGTGGCATTCGGCATAAAAAAATTATAAAGCTACGAATATTTTTAAGAACGAAAACAAATTTACATTAATGCGTAAACCGTAAACGTATATATAGTACTAATGCTTCGTAGCAAACATGGTCGCTGCGAGGGCAAGTGCAACCCCTCCTGCCGGATTTCGAAGTTGAAAGAAAAATAGTAGAACAGTTTTAAAAAAAATCGCCTATTTCGATTTAGTGTGTAAGGGTACATAGATGATTCTAATATGCGTATCTATTTTAAGTAGCACATGCCACATACCACCCTATTTTGCAACTAACCAGCTACCTTTTCCCGAAGTGGTAGAATATTGTGACTGGGGCAGAAAATCGTAGCCTACAGGCGGCAAATCTTTAAATCCGGCCCTGATGACGGGAATATTTTACAGTTTAATACGCAGCCAGAAATAAAGAAATCACAACAAAATCGAAGGTGAATTAAATCTCAGTTTTCTGGAACAGTTTCGATGCAGATCAAACCACTTCTTAACAATATTTCGTCCCAAATATCGTTAATTATCCCGATTATTACTCATTATAATAACAATCACTATGATTCATTAATATTATCACTTTCCCTATACATTCGGTGCTTTTTCAATGGGCGCAATCAGTGCGAAATACGCGATTTGTCTCCGTCAGTAGTTTTGGGACCTCCAGGGTAAAATCTCAATCTTGAAAGAACGGAAAATGAGTAAATTAAAAGTTCATTTCTCTCTTTTTCGAAGTGGCCTGAATAATAATTCTTGCCACACCTTTTGGAGTAACCTAATCCAATAGAAATTACCTATCGGCCAGAATGTGTTTCTTTGGTTCCAAAACTGTCAGTTGAATCCGAGTATGACATAAGTAAAACTAAAAGCTATACAAAAAGGCAGGGATGCCATCAAAGCCAAGTAAAAAAAAGACGAAAATAAGGTAATTACCCCAGTTATTCTCAACTTAAGTGTGTACGTAGACTATCTTTACAATAATAGACAACTTTTCCATGGCTTACCTTTTAGCCATTAACTTTTTGCTGATGCAAATTTAAAAGTTGTGTTAACATTTCAACAAGTAGGCAATCTGACATTAACAACTATTTTTTTTTTGCAATCAATACCAAAAAGTAACTATCATAAATAAGTTTTTCCAACAACTAGTTTGATTCAACTCTTAAGGTGACGATCATGCGCCAAGTCGAATTACGGTATTCTTTTCTGACGCCTTCAAAGACAACCATTTATTCTACACCAAACGTATCTTCCATACATGTCAAGTATCAATTTACAAAATAACATTCAAAATTTTCTAACCAACCTTAGAACGGCCTGGAAATAGAAAAATTAATAATTTCTTTTCCTGCATAAATTTTAAAATCACATTTTTTAGGTAATCGGAATTATATCCTTATTTTTTTTAAATATAACCTTAAAATAATTTCAAATTGAAAAAGTAGATTATCAATAAAAAATTTATTATCTATAATAATAAAAGAAAGTCTGTCTGTGTGTGTGTCTGTTTTCGGATCGTAAAAGACCTACTTATACTGCCCTCAGAAATTCGAAATTTTTAAGATAGATTCCCTTTAATACCAATGTGTGCACCTGAGGCTTAGATTGTTCATATTTGTTCCATTTTTAGAGAAAATTCAAATTTTCTGAAAAAAATACATCACTTTCGCTCAAATCCGATCATTTTTTCTCTTTCCTGATGCCATCGGCTGAAAAAAAAAATAAAACTTTTAACGAAAACATTTAAAATTCAAAATGTTTATTTTTTATTCTTTTGCCATTACTTTCAGAAACTAAATTCATTATTTGAAAAATAATTGACATGTTTCAAGTGACGTAATTCCGGCAGTCTTCATTCCCGGATTTTATTGTAGGTTTATTTGATGATTTTTTCATTGATTTTTCTGTTGACTGTATGTATGCATATTTAAGCAATAAATGTATAGTTAAGCTATTACTGAACCATGATGGTTAATAAAGGCCATCACACTAGAGCTATTAGGGTTTTATGTCTTTATTTTTTCGCCAAACACGTTGCCAAACTCGTTAAATTATTAACTAAAATTCGCCAAATAGGCAATTTCTTTTATAAATAATTTATAAGCTGGTCGGTTGTTCGAAGGTCAATGTGTTAGAGCTGTATAATGGGTGTGGGTAGCTATATCTATTTTCGCGCCAAATTATCTCCCAAAACGCGCCAAATGAGCTAAAAGGTTTTATGTATTTATGAGGGAATTGTGATGACATTTATGAGTGCATTTTATAGCGTATTTTTCATTTTGGAATTTTGGCAATGAAACGGGATTTTATAATTTATAACGAGCGGAAACAATAATAAGTTTATGATCCTATAACAGGTTATATGGTACACATATTTGGAATCTATTTGATATTTTTTTATTTCGTGCGAAGAACGGGTATAAATTTGCTAGTTATTCATAAAATATATGGTTATTGATAGAAAACTGATGCAAAAATTACGGAAAAAGTCCGGTTTAACGATCAGAAAATTTATTTGCTCAAGGCATTTTCTTAAGTTTTTAGATTTCAAGTTATTCGTTTTAAGGGGACGCGGTACCCAAAATTTAGGGCTGCCAAGAAAATAATTACACATGCTTGAATGCAGTGAGCTAAGGACATTGCAAAAAAAGAAGGAATCCTTTATAATCTTGGAGGTTTATTCAAAATGATATACTTGCGTGGTAAAATGGTTTTGGAAACTTTGTTGATTTTTTAATTTTTAATTTTTTCAGCTTGTGAATGGTTAAAACCCTAACGCTTTTAGGTAAATTAATGTAGAGCTCCAAATTTTTTTTTCCTGTGTTGAAACATATACGTTTAACGAAAGTTGGTATGGTATAAGGTCTAGTGTGAATAGATTTTTAAAAAAATGATGAAGTTGAAAATTAAAAAAAAAATCTTATTTTTTAGCCATTTTTATACATAAAGCTACATAACTGTTCTTTAACTGATAGCTCAATATCCATACCTTTTATTAATAGATGTTGTGGGAACCTTTTTGAAAAAAATCCTTTAAATTATAAGAGGAGTAGCATTTTAAAAAACCTTAAAATTTTTAATTTTTAAAAAAACTTACTTTTCAATATTTATTATTTTTTCGTATATTTGCATTGAATGTTAGTTCTTTGTAAAAATAGTTTAATTTGAATGCTAGCGATAAAAATACAGGATTTAATTTTTTGGGTACCGCGTCCCCTTAAATTAAAAAAAAATACTAATCGTATTTGGGTGTGCATTCCCTCTGGCTATTTCTTAAGGTATATTTTCTATATAACTCGGTAATTTCTTTAAGTGTGATTGGCAGGCGCGAAACGGTGATTCTCTTTTTAACCTGCTGCACGCGGCAAACAGTAGCCGATCGCCCTCCGGTCTCTAATTAGGGAATATGGCGAGTCACGACTGAACAGCCGGGCTTCTGTTGATGCTTTGAAACAAGTTGATGACTTAGAGGCAAGTTCAAAGGACCTCAAAGTTAAACTACGCTTATGTTGGAAATTAACCTATTAAAGATTCATTTGAGGATTTATTAAGGTAACAGGGAACAAGCCGACCACTCAAAATATCGAATTTTCATTTCAACTTTAGTTACTGAATCGTGCCTTTACGAAAAAACTTCTATGATGCACATTTGAATATGGGGCTCGAGTTTGCAAATTTGGTAGTTAATTTCAATATAACTTTGTTGTCAGCTTTAAATGTCATTATTCCAAAACACCAATTTTCAGCCTTAAGGTTACATTTTTCTCTTTTTTCTATTTTACTGGAAGGGTTGAAATTTTCCGTGATGTCGTATACATGTCTATTTAACACAGTGAACTAAAAATATTCCAAAAATATATTAGGTGAGTAAAATAAGACGATTTATCTAATTTAAGAAATGCGCAAAATTTCTATTTATGTAAATAACTTAAAATTATGAATGTTTTATCGTCAAACTTGAGGTCCATTGCGTTGAATGAACTTTTTTTATTTCTATAAAAATATTTTTAGATACAAGCAATAGTTGTGCTAGAAAGTGTACCTAAAAGCTAAAAATCTGTTTTAAAATAATGACGTATGAAGCTGGAAACAAAGTTATATTAAAATTAACTACCAAATTTGGGAACTCCAACACCATGTTCAGGTGCGTATTATATAAAAATATTTCGTAAATATTCATTTCAGTGATTGAAAGTTAAAATGAAAATTTGATATTTTGAAGCTTCGATATGTTCCATGTCCCATTAAATATACTTACCGAATAAAAAACAGGGTATTTTCGAGTATCAACAAGCAAAATAAATAAGTTAATGAAGTAAAATTAAGTTCAAAGGATCTGAAAGTTAATCTACACTGATGTTAGAAACCATTCTTATTAAAGATTCCTAGCGAATAAAAAAGTAGTTTGAGTTTTTAAAATTCGTTTTTAATCAAACTTATTTTGTCCTACTACATAAATAGTTTAGTTTTCTGGCTTACTACTGGTTAAACTGAAGCAGAAAACTTACTCTCCGTGGCATGTTTTCTTGCGAATAGTCTTTAATGAGTTAATGTTTTTGGCATTTTTTTATCCATTTTATACAAGTGTCTATTATACAGAATTAATTTAGCAGCTGCGAGTTATATTTGCTAAGAGGATATGGGAAGATTAACCCTCAAATAACCCAAAGGAATCACGCGTCATACAAATTCTTATGTATCTGCTAAAACACTCTATTGGAAGTTTTCTTTGACATTTATAGAAGGGCTGAGAATCACAAACTTCAAATCTAGTCCACGCTCACAAAAGGGGCAATAATCGCATAATGCTATGGCTGTGTATTGGGATTCCAACAGAATGATAGGAAATTTGATATCAGCACTTTTGGTTATTGAATTTGTTTAGAATAGAACAATAGAGCAATGGTTTATGGTTGAAAAAGTCGCATCAGATCTACAAATCGGCCAAAAGTAGCAAAACCTGAAGGAATATCCGACACAGTTCCACAGCGATATAGTGCGCAATGTCAGGATATAGGACCACGAGGGATTTTATGTGCACCAGTCTTTTAATAAGCAGCATTTACAGTTGAAATGGGTAGTGAATAACTACAGTCCCTGGCAAATTATTAGAATATACGCACTGCAAGATTTCATGTAAAATATTTATTACCGGGTGATGTTGAACCGTTTTATTATTTTTAATTGATTTGTTTTTTATTTTTATATTATCCAATCAATTACCGATTTATTTGACATAAAACTGCATTAATTTAGAAAAGCATAAGTTTATTAAGTTTTAAAGAAAAGGGAAATTAATGTTAGTAAAAGTCAATATTTAGTTGAGCCACCTTTAGCCGCTATCAAAGCTTTAATTCTGCGCGGCATGCTATCAATGCAAGACTGTACTGTCTCCTGCATTTGAGGATGATGATTCCACACATAAATAATCTTATAATAAATAATTAATATAAATTAATCTTAATCATAATTATCTTAAAATAAATACAAATATGTAGTCTATACATCAATTCTTTTAAATAAAAATCAATAATATTGTAGTTTAAATATACCATTATTGCATAAAAACTCGTAAGAAACATAAAATTACTAAAAAAAATACTGTGCGTCTGATAATTTGTCCAGGGACTGTATTTCACAGAATAGCAGTGACAAGAACTGTATTCGAACACCACATGAGTAAAGGAGAGCGTCCAGAACCATACTCCAATCCACATAGATTAACGGAATAATATCGGATTAAGTAATAAGTTATCTAATAACGAAGAGATGCATCATATCATTGAAATAATTAGTATTAAAGCAATGAAATGTGGGTAAAAAAATGTTTAATAGATAATGATTTGCCAAATGATCGAATATAATCTGTCATACTAAGCATGTAACGATGGCGTGGTTAGACTAATTTGAAGGATATCTCCATTCATTTGGCCGTATTCACTCTGTCGTTAAATTTATAGTTAGTTTGAATTATCGTCGCACTAGAGCAACACGAGGGCTATTGGTGACTGGCGTCGTATTTTATAACCACAGTCAAGTGACGAGCCGACACCTGAGTAGGCACCCAACGCAACCGTTAAGGGCACAAACCTGAATATATATGTCGACCTACCAACCAACCGTTAAGGGCGACATCGTACTCAGCGTTAGGACTTTGAAGGATATTTAACGTGCACTCCCGGCACACGGGGTATTATTTGTCGGACATTTTTGGCTGCACGGGCCGTTTATAGGTCGGCAGTTATTTTGGCGATGTCCGGACCTGAACCTGGACCTTCCGCATGCTAGGCGAATGCCTAACCGATTGGGCTCCCCAGCCCCTCGTTAAATTTATATGCTCGGAATCAAATTATATGATCAACAAGAGCTCCTGTTAAACATTATTGCGCTTTGAGCAACACTTTTAATTAAAGCCATTGAAATGAAACTTTAATATCCCCAACAACCACCCTGCATACTAAAGCTTCACAACAACATCCTGATTTACAATTCACATTCACATTTCGTAAACAATTTCAAAAAACCGTTTCAAACTTCATTTCAGAAAAAGACGAATCACTCCTGTAAAGAAAATTAAAAGAAACACCCCGCGTTAAAATTCTTATCCGGAATACGCTTACAAAATTTATTTTTGGTAGCAACTTTCTATGTCTATCGCCAAGTTTGAGAAATAAATTAAATTAAGTTCTCAGCAAGACTCTCCAAGCGGCTCTGACAGCTTGACTAAAGCAACGTGAATTCTGTGTTATACGTGTATTTTAAATCCTTCATATTGGTATATCCTTAAATAAGCCGAAAAAGGTCTGACGTTTTAAGTTATAACATTAGACTTTGGCCTTTTTTTTAAATACATTTTAGAGTTGGACAGGTAAAACGCTGCCGAAAAACAAGCCAAAAAAAATCCCTATCTATCAAAATCAAAGCGGACTTAGTGATAAACTTGGCGGGAATTCTAATAAACTCATGCCTGGGTGAAATAATTGTGGTGATAAAGTCATAGATGAAACGCCCAGCGTGTTTGAAGAGGATTGATCAGAGAGGACGAAACATGATTTTCAATCATTTTTAGCCTTCTGGGGTCATATTTAATGGGATTTTTTGTCAGCGCTAATTTTGATTATTCTAAGAGAGCATCAAAATAGTTAAAATCTATACCTAAAAGCCTGTTTAAAAAATATTAACTAGCAAAAGCAAAAATATAAGAAAGATGGAAGGGTAATATATATGTATCAATAGGAATGACTTTGAGATGTTGATTAAAAAAATATTTTAGTGTCAGATGGGAATATAGTTTGAGTAAGTTATCGATTTCAATTTGAACCAAATAAAAACTAGTTGAATGGTTAATTAATATCTTTCAGTTTATTCAAACGTTATAATATAGTTTAAGTTAGTCATAGATTTTAGTTTTGAATAAGGCAGGATTTGAATATTAATTTTCGGATTTGAATAACAGCTTTACTTCTTTGACAGAACATTTGCGTTGCATTTTTTAAAGCTGTAAATAATTGTGGTTAAGTAATTAACGTTTAATTCAATGTATTAAAAACAAGTAGTGGCATTTATTTTAATACTTTTTACTTGTAATGCTAAACTTAAATTAGGGGATTATTTAATTTACAGTCCCTGGACAAATTATTAGACGCACTGCAAGATTTCATGTAAAATATTAATTACCGGGTGATATTGTACCGTTTTATTATTTTAAATTGATTTGTTTTTTTATTTTTATAATATCCAATCAATTACCGATTTATTTGACATAATCTTCATAATATTGAAGTTTAAATATACCATTATTGCATAAACACTCTTAAGAAACATAAAATTATTAAAAAAAATACAGTGCGTCTAATAATTTGTCCAGGGACTGTAACTGCTATTCATTTAGGTCGTAAGTAACATTGTTGCAAGAATAATAACTCAATAAATTGCATGCCATTTAAAGCGACTCAAAAGTTTACAAAAGCCCAATCATTGCGTAAAACGGGACAACTGCTAAATTGTTTCAAATTAAGAACATACAATTATACTTTCAAAGATTTGTCGGTTAATACTAGTTAGTAGTTTAATCCAAAAGGTTTTTGACCTCGCATCATTTTGTAAAGTATGGAATTAAATTAATTTGAATACGATCTTACGCAAATATTTGTTTTGCTTGAAATAAATCTTCCGATGACAGATTTGTATGATAAATTATCTGAAGACACGAAAAGATAAATAGCATATAATGAGTCTCCTGTCATGGGTTTTGATACTTTTCATGTAAATTTTTGTCATGCAATAAATTGAAGCTTTAGTTTAAGTTTTTATTCGGAAATGAAGGGGTAAGTGGTATTCACAAAGTCGCCGTTAACGAATTAATCAAGCTATACTAATACGCTATTCTAATACATGCCTTGCCGCTTTCTTGGTAAACAATTAATGAACAATCAAAGAATAACATTGTGCTACTATTATGACGTAATTCTAAAATGAATCATGAAACAATTATTTTACTTCAAATATTTTTAAATGAAGTTACTCCAGCCGTTGTTGATTTGGCAACAGTGATTTAAATGACTCAAAATTGAATTTCAATGCTAATTCAACAAAAAATTCGCCGACAGATAGTAGATTTATGTTCGTCCGGACGTACAGACAGGCGGACAAAAAGTATGAAAGTTGGGTATCTGAGGTCATAGCTTTCTAACAAAAAAAAAGAATTTTTAAGATCCGATTGATAGAACCGATTTTGGAAAGGGGTTACGGACAGACAGACGGACAGACAGACATCGACCGCATGTCAATACCTACTTTATCATTTTTTAATTCTTTCGAATTAAAAAAAAAGAAAAGTAGGCTAAAAATCGATTTGGAATAAATTTCATATTAGAATGAGTACACCTTGGCAAAACACCACAATTAAAATTTATTTAATAGAATAATAAATGATAATAATTAAGTGTTACTTGAGAGTAACATTAGTGAAGAACTGTGATTTTTTTTGTGTGCATTAATAGCACTAAAATAATGGTGGCAAAGAAACAAGTTTAAGATTATGCTGTGATTTTGGCAGAGTTTAAACAGTTTATCTAGGCGGAAATGTCATATGAATTCATTACGATCGTAATCACTGTTAAGGTACGGTCAAGAAACTTGGCTAAATTAAATTGACATTTGCACTTTATTCAATTGAATTTAATGGAACAAAACACTTTTACTCGAATTGTACTCCAGGAAAGAAGGTTTCATTATTATCAGTCCAAAAAATTTTATAAAACGAACTCTCTCTCCCCCCCCCCCTCTCTAAATCCCCACAGTACTTATCTCGTATCAACTCGAAAATATACTTTGTACAATATGCTTACAAATTAAGAATACTTTTAAAATGAATGGTGTAAATGCAATTTTCCAAAGTATAACTAAGATTTAGGCCCAAGGACGTTTATTAGCAACTTTTGACGATCATAAATTAAATTGGACGAAGTCACCAATCAACGAACCGGACGCTTTATCTTATTTATGCTTTGAGGAATGCGAGTTTTTCAACTACACTCTTAAAACGAGCGGTTTTAACTCAGTCTGAGTTAATTTCCACTCCTTTCCGATCCCGAAAATGCACTTCCCCTATAAGAGTGGATTCTACTCTTTTGTTTTAAGAGTGTACACCTTTCAAATGAAAAATAACTAAGTCAAAGTTCCCTGAAACAGGTAGAATGCTATTTTGTTTACCAATGCATAAAATTCTTCTCCTTGTACCAATACATTAGCTTCGGAATTCGAGTCTAGTCAGTGGAATTTTTGTGTCCAACATACCTAACTTTTTTTTTATTAAATTCCGATTAAATCAAAAGTATATACCGCATTATTATAGCTTCTGTTTTTCCTATTACCCCTCCTCTGTGTTTTAATATTTCAATTAACCGGTGATCGAAATCATTTCGGCACCTCTAGGAAATTACCGACCAAGGCATCGAGTGATTATAGTCGTTTGATGTTGATTATAGTTTTCTTTATACTATTGAAACTGATTGAAACCACTCCTTCATAAACAGTAGTTTGGAATAACAGATCAATTTTTACTTTCAATTACCTGATAGGAAACATTAGGTAACGAAAATATTACGAAGGGGTCGAAAATCCGATAAGGATATTTGGTGTTTTTTTACGTGTTTTTCAGGGTGCTAATTCTGAAAATGTGTTTTTTGAATATTGGACAGTTTGTCTGTTTTCTTTTTATTTGGTACAAGAGTTCCTAGTATCTGTTTTCGAGAAAATAGCGCATGCGCAAAGGGGAGATACCATATAATTTTTGTTTGGTTTTAAAGTTATTTTAATTGTCTTATAAGGTTTATAATTACCTTTAAATATGTATTGATTTATTGACTGGTAATTTAAAGTTGTGTAGGGGAGTTACACATCACACATCCCTAGTTAGATTGGGAGACAGAGCACAAGAAACCGTTCTTAAGGGGGAATGGGCGAGCTAGACCGAGGGTCTCCAAAGTAAAGTGCATCAATGTTAATCCTATGGAGAAAAAAATATTTTCTCTGCCACATTTCTCCGGCGGTATCGAATATTTTTACAAGCGGATTTTTTATGTGATAAATATAGCTGACTTACAGGTCCCGACCTTCCCACTTTTTGAAATGGGTTCGAATATTTTTTTTTTTTAAATTTTCAATAAATAACTTCATATAAAATATTCGAAGTAATTTCGAAAAGTGGGAAGATAGAGACCTGTAAGTTATTTATACATTTATTATTTAAAAAAAACCGTTTGTAAAAATATTCAATTCAGCCGGAGAAATGTGGCAGAGAAAATAGTTTTTCCCATTGGATTAACACTGAGGCACTTGAGTTTGGAGACCCGCGGTCCAGCGCGCCTATTCCCCCTTAAGACTGGCAGATGCTTTTGTTGAAAGACGGCGAGTAAAATTTTCGACATTAAAATGGCAAACACATTGAAAGTTTGCTATGATAAGAAGCATAAACAGAACGCACGTCTTTCTAAGAACTAGTCTTTATTAAGACGAAATCCACCCTTTCTGTCACTACATTTTACTATTCAAAGAAGAGCACATGAATTGAAAAATTAAGTATTTGAAGTCGAATATTTAAAATGTTTTGGTTGAAAAAAAATACTTCCAACCATCTGCAGCATGATAAAAAAAAACTATTGCTTGCTGCAACAATGTACAGAAGAAATTAAGTATGTCCAATAAAGAAATTACAAACAGTAAAATAACTCCTGTTTGCAAAAACTAAATGTACTTGAGATTTTATTTATTTCACTTACGTTCTTGTTGAGACATAAATTAATAAAGAAGAATAAACTCAGAAGATTCATTATTATAAAACACATTATACGAGTTAATTGTACATAATCTTGGGTCGTTTAACAGAGGTGAAAGAAAGAATATTACTGTTGTCATAGTTGCATTATGGTTTCCCTTAACCGAAATGCATAGTTGAAAAAGTCCAGCATATTTAATAATAATTCAATTAGTTATTTCGTTAATTGTTTACATGTGGATCAACTATTTGTCCTCGTATATCTTTACACGTGTCAACAAAATACCTTCCTGTTGCATCAAAAACTTCGGCTTCCATCATAAATCCGCGGTGTCTTGCTTTCAGATTGATCAAAGAACCAATTTTCGATTGGACCAATTACTGGGATATTGTCATCGGCACACCCCATAATGGTGTGTCCACATATCCTATATTCAGGCACCCTAATATCGTATTCAGGTGGCGATTTCACTTTAACAGAAAAATACGATTAAAAAATATGATTGGGGCTCTATCGATTGATGGCCGTATCGATGAAGTCTCGAAGTTTGGGTGGGGAAATAACAGAGATGCCGCCAAGGGAAAATGTATGATGAAAATGGCTTGCAAAGTGAAGCCATGATGTCTTAAGATGATTTTCTTAGAATGAAATTGGGGTTATTCTAATGAAGAATCGCTGTCGCCACTACATTATTTTGTGAGAGATACCAATAAAAAATTAAAATGTGCAGGAAAGATTTAAGATAGTTTCAAAAATTAACTTACAGCTGGTCAAATAGTCAATATAATTAGTCATTCTATAGGTTGTTGTAATGAAATATACTTTTAAATTTCGCTTTTGCAAATCTCGCCAAACTGAATATTTGGCGACAATTTTTTTGGTGCGTTGAGTTAACGAAGCACTAGACCTACTAGAGGGATATTTGCGAAATGTTTCTGAAAATGTAGAGATGTAAAATGGAAAAGCGACCAAATGAAATTAGTTTTTCTTTAAATACGAGTAGGTGTTATTATAGTTTTAAGATGCATCTCAAGTCACGCATCCCGTCATAAGATATGTGCGTTTGTTGAGGTGCATCGAAGTATACTGTCTGACGGTTTCACTTTTTTCATCGCCAAGGATCTGCATCTTATCTCACCTCCATGATTGGTTGTCGAATTAAATCGCTTGTGTCGGGTCGGATTATTATTGATGCATGTAATTTGTCATCAATTGTTTTGTGGTCGTGATACAACAGGGTGTGAAGTTTGATTGAAAAAACATCGAAGGTGAATAATAAAGAAATCAATAAATGGATTGAATGGTAAATCAGTTATTTAAATTAGATGGATGGAGCGTGCCTTTATGTTGGCATCATTTTGTATCTGTTTACTATAGTTTATTATGTTCCATAGTTCGATTTGGAAAATTAATATAAAATTACAATGGACAATAATCTGTAAGAAATATCGAATGTTTTCAAAATTGACAAATTCTGATCGATATCGAATTTTCCTTTTTATAGATGCTTTGATCGTTTTTCAGTTTTGTTTATTTGCTTTTACATTTATAAAAGAGGAAGTACAATTAACCAATATAAAGAAAGATTCAATAAGCAGTTTTTTTAGGTTTTTTTTGCCAAAAAATGTGACTGAATTATATTTCTCCTTACAAATAATTTTTTTAAAGGCATAAAATAAAGTCCGTTAAATGACTAAACATATTTTAGAAGGAAATTAGTGGCTCATTTATTGGCAACTGTATTTACTTATAACTTGTTGACGAGCTTGTTTACGAGATAGGTGCTGTGCAATGGCAAAACCCTATCGGCAGAAAAATATCAAGCATTAATTCAACACAATGCTTTACCAAGAAATGCAATGCAAATGCATAAAAGAGGCACTAGTTTATTGAAATATCCCGGAAGTCCAAATCTCTAAATGACGGAAAGGAGGGGCAAGGAAGAGATAAAGAAAAATGCAGAAGATTTCTTTGACTCCCCTTCTTAATAGAGTTTAATGCAAAGTGGCCTTCAAAATCATCTAGCCGCTTCGAGAAGAGGCTCGAAGTCATTCAGAAGGAACAAAAAACTGATGGTTCAAGTCCTAGGACAAATGATTAAATTAGGTATTCACGTTGTAGCCGGCAGGGCTTTCGGTCGCGTGTTAAGTAAGTTCCTAAGCATGACTTCATGAACCCTTATATAAACTTACGCTGCAAATATGCAGGTAACAAGTGCAGTCATAACCAGGGAATATCCGTTAAAAAATAAAAAAATTGATAAATTTATCCACAATTAGTCAATTTTCTCTTAATAAACTAGTGAGACAAACATAATTAAATTAGTTTTTTTGCTTATCACAGAGTATATGTATCCGGTATTTTAATTTAAACTCAATGTTTACTTTGCTATTGTTTTTCTTTCAATTTTTCATCATTATTTATAAAACATTGAAAATGTGAGTTTAAAGTTATTTACCAAGTACGAAATCTAAGCCTATGAGTAGAGTACTTTACCATAAAACTTTAAATGTTTTTTTTAATAGAACGCCATTTCTAAAAAGAGACTAACCTACTGCAATAAAATGTATGCATAGAAATCAAATTTATTAAAATTCAACTTTATTACAATTAAACATGACGAAACAATTCCTTTAAATACTATTTGCTCAAAACCACAGTTGTCCCTCACAAATTCTTGAAAAGGAGATGGCATGTTGTAATTTTTTTTATCTTCATTTACGTTTTAATGCATCGACTCTGCTTGACAAATTGTTGCAATTCTAAGTAATAAATAGATGACACACCTTTCCCTGATACCCACTCATCTTCCCTATTAGATCCTCTTAATCGAAAGAGACAGGAGATATGGGTGCTAACTCTGACGAAACCAGAAGTTCTTTTTTTTAAAGCAGATTGCGAGATACGCAATGCCCGATTTTATATAACTTAAAAGTAAATAGGCGGGTCTGTACTCAGGATGTCACCTCTGATGGTACTCGGAAGTTTTCATTTTTTAAATTATGATACTCTATTTTAGATTGTATAACTTTTAAAATGTTACATAACGGTAAAAAACGAGACTTATCAGAAACAAATGCAATGAAACACGAAATTTTCAATTTAATTGTTAGTTTTCCCTATTCCCTTTTAAGTTTGTTAAATACTTGATTTAGGTGATAACTACTCACAATAACGAGGTTTGACATCATAAAGAAGGCAAGTTCTTTTGGTTAAGTAAATTAGTCTTTACCTCTTGACAACGACCAAAGAGGGTTTAACTAAAAGTATGTACGAGGGCTGTTTTTTTTTCATCCTCCGATGGGCTGTAACAAAAAGACGGGTTAAAATACAAAAGATTTTTTTACCAAAAGTAATGTACAATACTGCTTATTTCTTCACATAATCATCTTGGCGATTAAGGCATTTGTTATACCTGTAAAGAAGCTTTGAAATACTCTCTTCATAAAATGTAGCCGCCAATGATTGGGAGGGAGTTGTGACGGTTTCTTTTTAAAAAGTTAATTTGGAAGCATTACGTCAATTTTTTTTTGTCCTCCAAGTTACTGTTAGTCCATAATTCACTTACGGTGAACCTTTGAGTTTCCCTAAACACTTGGTCAACTCGTTGAACAATACCGTCTGTAGCGACAAACTTACTTCCTTGGTCCCCTTATTCATGAACGCCAGTATTGTTCAGCGAGTTGACCAAGGGTTCGAAGGTTTACCATAAGTGAATTATTGATAAGCATAGTGGCTTGGATTGTTAGGCTTCCAAGTTGAGTGGAGGTAAAAAAAACCGTCACAACTCCCTTCAAATCATTGGCGGCTACATTTTATGAAGAGGTATTTCAAAGCTTGTTTACAGATATGACAAATGCTTTAATCGTCAAAGGTGATTATATGGAGAAATAAGCTCAGTATTGTACTTTACTTTTGGTAAAAAAAATCTTTTTTGTTATCTTATTCCGTCTCTTTGTTACAGCCCGTCGGAGGTTGAAAAAAAAAAACAAATCATTGGCGGCTACATTTTATGAAGAGGGTATTTCAAAGCTTGTTTACAGATATGACAAATGCTTTAATCGTCAAGGTGATTATATAGAGAAATAAGCAGTATTGTACTTTACTTTTGGTAAAAAAAATCTTTTTGTATCTTGACCGTCTCTTTGTTACAGCCCGTCGGAGGTTGAAAAAAAAAACAAATCATTGGCGGCTACATTTTATGAAGAGGGTATTTCAAAGCTTGTTTACAGATATGACAAATGCTTTAATCGTCAAGGTGATTTATAGGAGAAATAAGCAGTATTGTACTTTACTTTTGGTAAAAAAAAATCTTTTTCGTATCTTATTCCGTCTCTTTGTTACAGCCCGTCGGAGGTTGAAAAAAAAACAAATCATTGGCGGCTACATTTTATGAAGAGGGTATTTCAAGGCTTGTTTACAGATATGACAAATGCTTTAATCGTCAAGGTGATTATATAGAGAAATAAGCAGTATTGTACTTTACTTTTGGTAAAAAAAAATCTTTTTCGTATCTTATTCCGTCTCTTTGTTACAGCCCGTCGGAGGTTGAAAAAAAACAGCCGTCGTACTTCACAAAATCGAGAAAGGCATAATGCAAGTTTTCACTTAGTTATTGGGAATTGTATTACATTAGACAATAGTTGCACAATCAAATAATGTTTCGGAACACATTTCTTTAGAATTGCATTAATTACTTGCTTTTCAAACTGTAATTTATGAAAAAAAAAATCAACATACCTGAATTCTTTGATGTAAAAATGTTATCCAAAGATGAAAGTATCCCAAAAGGACTTGCTTCTTCGTCGTCTTTCCTTCATATTTTTAGCAGATAAATTTCGCTTCAGTCACAAAGTCACTTGCATTTCAAACTCAAAGTCACAGTAAAATGTATTGTCACTAAACGCAACAGCAGTCAAACTACCTACAAAAAAAGTTTATATCGTCAAAGTCAAGTCCTATTTCATATTTTCAAGACATATTCATTTCAGTCACAAATTCACTCAGTTAAAAATTAATTTTCATTAAACTCAACAGTTTATAGTCCAATTACCTTGAAAAAAAATATAATTAAAGTCAAGTGGTTTCTGAACACCACACAATACGCTCAAACTTGGAATCAAAGAAGTAAACCAGAAAAGTCAGCTACTCGATGACTACACCAAAGTAATTTGGCCGACATAAAAACAGCGTTAAAACAAAACAGAAAAAAATACAAATAACGGGTGAAAAAGGGGTATTGGCGAGTTTTCTGCGAGGTAACCTTTAGGACAAGTTTCAAAACACCCAATCTGTGGAAGGGAGGAGAGGGGAGAAAGGTAAGCAATCATAAAAAATATAAATATATTTTTATTTTATTTAATTCCATTATTCCCTTCCAGTCGCAAGTGTAGAAAAACACAAGAAATCGAGGGCAAATCAAATGTGTCCCCGTTCAGAATAATATCCTATTTAAAAAACTAATAAAAAAATATTTGGTGTTCCTTGTTGAATATTAGCTCCTGATTGGTCACCGAAGAAAGCCCAACCGCAGTGGTCATTCCTGATGGGTTAAGACTGGCCCTCGCTGACCGCTAATTGGTTGGCAAAAGTGTTCTTTCGAACACCTCAAAGTGTCTTGCCCCACTTTTCACCTAGAACAGGTATCAACTGTGGGTCAAACGTTAGGAGACGTGAGTAATGATAAGAAATAGTCAAATCATCTATGGACGGAATCTTATTGCAAAATAAATAAATCGTGAATACATATTTTTTGATTAAAAAATGAGCACAATAGCTGTTTTTGTTGTGAAAGGGTTCAGACATCGATAAAGGTGCCTCAATTTTGTCAATGATATATCGCCACTGCCTAAGACAGGTTTTAAAAATATTTCGAATGTATAATATTCAATTTTTCATAATACATTAACCCTTCTTCGTTCCTGAGGTACACATATGAACCTCTGTATGATTTACTTTACTACACTGTTAAAAATTAGGCACTTTGTTTCACCAAAAATATGGTTCCTAGTAGCTGCAACGGCTGTGTGGTGAAACGTTAAACCATATTTTTGGTATTCGGTTAAACCATTTCTCAGGTTTTTGTTTCCAAATCCAGAAAAATGGTTCAACCAAACACCGAAAAAAGGTGAAACATTTCACCACACAGCCGTTGCAGCTACTAGGAACCAATATCATGGTGAAAGGAACCAATATCATGGTGAAACCAAGCACAAAATATTGAACAGTGTACTTCCTTTTACAATTTTTCTTATTATTAACTTCTCTATTATAAACTAGAATGTTCAAACTTTCTGAAAATTCCAATAACGAATTAGCCGATTTATTATTGTACAAAACAAATGACGTAGCAAGAGAGTTCAGCGGATTTAAGAGGTCTTGCAAAAAAAAAAAAACAGCCGTAAATTTATAAGATTATTTTGCAGTAAAACAAAAGCTACAAAGGACAATTAGGTACAAGAAAGTGACAGAGCTTGTTTGTTTCTTTATGGCACACAAAAAAGTGAATTTTTCCACTAAAATTGCATGCCCCTCAGCAAATGTCAAACGTTATTTTTTTTCCCAAAATTACTTGAAAAGCATATTGCGAAGTATATAATTGTTTTAAAATTATGTTAGAAAATATTTGCATATGTATTGGGAGTAAAGAGGATAGAAAAGATAATTTAATTTGTGTTTAAGGGGGAATGGGAGCGCTGGACCGCGGGTCTCCAAACTCAAGTGCCTCAGTGTTAATCCAATGGCGGAAAAACTATTTTCTCTGCCAAATTTCTCCAGCTGTAATGAATATAATTACAAACGGTTTTTTTTAATAATAAATGTAGAAAACTTACAGGTGTCTATCTTCCCACTTTTTGAAATTGCTTCGAATATTGTGTAAAATTAATTATTGAAAATTTAAAAAAATATTTCAACCAATTTCAAAAAGTGGGAAGGTCGGGACCTGTAAGTCAGCTACATTTATCACAAAAAAATCCGCTTGTAAAAATATTCAATACAGTCGGAGAAACGTGGCAGAGAAAATAGTTTTTTCTCCATAGGATTAACACTGATGCAATTTGCTTTGGAGACCCCCGGACCAGCGCGCCCATTGCCCCTTAATACACAGAACAATTCCCAGTCGCACACACTTTGGGCATTTCTCCCACCCAAAATCAAATTTTTTCTTTAAAAAAAAACAACCCGAAACGAAAGACCTCTGTAAAATTGTGCAGCAAAATAACGGTAAATTAGTGGAATCTGTCACTTTATTAATTAAATTGATTGCATTATTTTTAACTCCACATTATACATTATTTAAAATTTAGGACTAAAAGGTATTCCAATGCATTACAAAATGTCAGCTAACTATCTCATCCTCTATGCTACTGCACAGTAGGCAACAAAGTCATAAAAATACCATCCAAACAGAAGATCTAATCTTCAATTTATTACCGTCCTCTTTTAACTTTTATAGGATCAGAGGTGAGGACCTCTTTAACAATGAATAACTTGATTAACCGGCAGCGGCTTATCCGGAGCATCTTTATTTTCTTTTCTGGAAGACTCACTGGAAGATGGATTTTTTTTTCAGATAGCAGTAATGAAAAGATGTAAAACGGTAGTTAAAGTAAAGGTGACGTTATTGGGTATTTGGTGGCTTTTAGTGGTTCTAAGCGTGAATATGATTTAAAGGTTTTAGTAAAATCTGTGGGGTTTTTAAAGATTCTAAACAAATTGAAAATACAGGGTGTCCTTAAAAGAATGCCCGAGATTTAATGGTATATTACAGGAGTTTATTTTATACTAAATAAAACAAATCATACATGACATTGAAGGAAAACTGACCTAGTTTTTCCTATAAGTGCTCAATGTGTGCGCCTTTAGTGATACGGCACACATCCAAACGAAAATGCAATTCTTCCCGTACTGTCTGCAGCAAGTCCGGAGGCAACTGCCTGTGCAATTCTACCTTTCAAGGTTGGTAAATCGTGGGGTAGGGATGGAACGTAGACCGATCTTTTACGAAGCCCCAAAGGAAGAAATCACAAGGCGTGATGTCAGGTCACAATTTGAAACTCGGACATTCTTTTACGGACACCCGGTTGTTTAATATCATTATGTATAAAAGATTCCTTTTTTTGGTTTGTTCAGTTATTAAACACAATACACCAAAAATCTAAAAGGAGAGTTGTAAACTACAATGAACACAATACCACTAATATGAACAAAATAACTTTACGGAACGAAATGAGATACTCAAAACACTAACAAACTGAGGTACTACAAATTACAATAGCACACACGCTTGTTTTCATAAACGAAAACATTAAAATGTTTTTTTTTACCTGATTGAAATTAATCAATCATGCAGGTTTATACATATCTGTGAAATGTTTTTTTAAAATTAGTTTTCAATTTGTGCACTTAAAGTTTTTCATATAAAGGGTGTCCGTAAAAGAATGTCAGAGTTTTAATGGTATATTACAGGAGTTTATTTTATACTAAATATAACAAATCATACATGACATTGAAGGAAAACTAACCTAGTTTTTCCTATAAGTGCTCAATGTGTGCGCCTTTAGTGATACGGCACACATCCAAACGAAAATGCAATTCTTCGCATACTGTCGGCAGCAAGTCCGGAGTAATAGAAGCAACAGCCTGTGCAATTCCCGTATCACTAAAGGCGCACACATTGATCACTTATAAGAAAAACTAGGTTAGTTTTCCTTCAATGACGTTATATTTAGTATAAATTAAACTCCTGTAATATACCTTTAAAACTCGGACTCTCCTATTTATACACCAATTTAATTCTCAGCTGTTTTTTTTATAGCAAATTTCTGTTCCCAAATTTATCCGTCCGTTATTTTTACAAACTTATTTCACAATACTACACAAGTAGCGCAGCAAAAGACTTGAAAAGTGCAGCAACAGTAAGCTTTTGTTTAGAGAATTGTGTCAAAGTTTGTTTTCTTTTCCACTGATGTCTTTAAACCTAAAATTAAAAATCACGATCTCTAACAACGGACACATTCGAAATAATTCATTTTTCTCCTTCCTCAACTCGCATATTTCCACGACAAAAATTGACATGTAACCACTGAATTGAATCATGGAGGGTTTGTTAATGAAATTAACAAGGATATCCTGTTAAGGTAATAATATATACGAGCTTTGTTTTTTACAATTGGAAATGTATAATATAATGCGGATCTTAAAAAGTCCATGACATGAGCGTTTTGGTTTCTCATTAGTTGAAAAAAATCCCTTGTTTTTTTAGACGAGTTTCTCTGGCGTATACTTTTCGATAACTTGAAAACTATTTTGACCAGTAAGCATACTAGTATTACATTCATTTATACCAAAATGTACAACTTGGGCGCAAGTTGAATTCCCAATAATAACTATTCACCATAAAATACACTTATTTAAAATATTTGTTTTAATTTTTTCACTTTTTAAAAGTAAAAAAAGACAAACAGAAAGTTATAGTGTTAAGAGTGTAATAATTGGCCCAAAACTATCATTAGGTTTAAAAGTGTATTACGCTACGTTATGCAAAAGTTAAGCAATAATATATCTTGGGCTGAATAAAATTAAATACTTTAAATATTTCGATTTGGTATCTAAGAAATTTTAAGTATGTAGGTATAAGGAGAGGAAGTACGATGCAAAGTTAACAATTTAAAACTTAACTAAAACTGTAAAATGATTCAATACAGCCGAAGTAATTTGGCTTAGAAGACTATTTTCCCATTGAACTAACACAGAAAGAAGGCTTTGGTTCGGAGAGAGACCCGACATTCTCTTGCATTTCCCTCTTAAGGGGACGGGGTACCCAAAAAATTAAATCCTGTATTTTTATCGCTAGTATTCAAATTAAACTGTTTTTACAAAGAACTAACATTCAATAAACATATGTTTCAATTTTTATTATTTATTCGTATGTTTTTTATAAATTAAAAAAATTGAAAATTTTCAAAAAATTTCAAAATGCTACTCCTCCTACAATTTTAAGAATTTTTTTATGGATTTTTTTTTCAAAATGTTCCCATAACATCTATAAATAATAGTTGGTATGGATATTGAGCTATCAGTTAAACAAGAACAGTTATGTAGCTTTATGTATGGTAAAAATGGTAAAAAAATAAGATTTTTTATAAATTTTCAACTTCATTATTTTTTTTAAAAATCTATTCACAGTAGAACTTATCCCATACCAACTTTTGTTAATCGTACATGTCTCAACGCAGGAAATATATTGGAGCTCTACATTAACTTACCTAAAAGCCTTAGGGTTTTAACCATTCTCAAGCTAAAAAAATTAAAAATTGAAAAAAATCAACATAAGATTTCAAAAAACTATTTTACCAAACCACTATATCATTTTCAATAAACCACCACCATTATTAAGTATTCCTTCGTTTTTTGCTATTATCCTTACATCACAGCATTCGAGCATGTTTAATTATTTTCTGAGTAGCCCTAAATTTTGGGTAATGCGTCCCCTAAATGCACCTGATATAATGGAAAACCCAACGAATTAGCATCTATATGACATCCATTCAATTATACTTATAGTCTGTCTTCCTAATCCTCTCGACACGAAAAGTATTATTCCATTATCTGCAACAAAAGAACGAAAGGACTGAGAGGTAATTTTTTCTAAATCCCAAGATTAGGTGTCGCTGTCACAACAAACTCATTACAACGATATCGGTCACCAAAAACCAAATAGTTTAGATAATAAATCGGAGCAATTTAGGCACATTCTGTGCTTACTCGTGTAGGAAGAAAATCCACAAGAACACACATTAACATACGTTTTTACAGCAATCCCCGTAATTCCTACCATTAATTACAAAAAAGTCATGCCAGACACATTATTGCGTTGTCGCTTTTGGGAAGTATGGTATCGATAAGCCAGTAATTGCTTCGAAATGGAGATCGATTTTCGGCATTTATCTGCGGCCCACACACCTTCCTGATCGGTGATATCGGGTCAGAAAGTACAGGGTGTCCGTAAAAGAATGTCCGAGTTTTAATGGTATATTGCAGGAGTTTGTTTTATACTAAATAAAACAAATCATGCATGACATTGAAGGAAAACTAACCTAGTTTGTCCTATAAGAGCTCAATGTGTGCGGCTTTAGTGGCACACATCCAAACGAAAATGCAATTCTTCCCATACTGTTTGCAGCAAGTCCGGAGTAAGGGAAGCAACAGCCTGTGCAATTCTACCTTTCAAGGTTGGTAAATCGTGGGGTAGGGGGTGGAACGTAGACGAACTTTTACGAAGCCCCAAAGGAAGAAATCACAAGGCGTGATGTCAGGTCACAATTTGAAATTCGGACATTCTTTTACGGACACCCTGTATTATTTTGGTAATCTCTAACTGGCTAGGAAATTTTTTGACTTTTTGTAGGAATCCTTGGATAAAATGTAATAACCTTCTAAAGGTTAGACCAGGATTTTTCCATAATTTAAGAAACAATGCAAGCTAGCAATTGTCTTAAATTTCAAAAAATTATAAATCCAGAATTTTTATTTACATTCAACTTTTTCATTTGAAAATGATTTTGAGATCTCTTCAAAATAAACCTTATTCTGATTTTGTAAATAAATATGTTTTGATCTAAAATTTATGCAGAGATAGAAACTATACATTTTGGTCCTTTTACACGTAATGTTCTCAGATTCCTCTTATGTGGGAAGATAGGAAGTTATTGTCTGACCGCAAATAACGTTCTTTGGAATGTTTGTAAAAAACATTATTTTCGAAACAAGACAGTCTCAAATATCCATTTTTGGACCAAAGGCATGGAATTCGGCTAATCATCGCGGCATACTGGATACATTTTAGAAAAGATTTGTGTATTCTTTTAATTTTAGTACTCAAGAAACTTCAAACAGCAAACAGATAGTACTTAAATTAAGAAATGAACAATTACCATCTGCCTCATTCCAACACTATCCAGTTTTTGGCATTCGCAGTTAAGGTTTTTACTAACTAATTCAACAATACTTAGTTGGTTTTGATTTAAATATTCGCCAAAATTGCACAAATACTTAAATGACGTAATCAAACTCATGAAGACCTCAAGTATTAAATATTTAAGGTTTCCAAAAATATCGATACTGAAGCAACTGATGTATTAATTAAAAGGACGTAGCAAGAAGGTCAGGGACGTTTCATAGGTCTTGCAAAAGTATTTTCAGCGGTAAATAAGACCTTTTGCATTTAATTTTGTTTAGAATAGACTATTAATTACATAAATCTGACGGAGCATGTTTGTTCAATCAAGATTAGCACTCGAAAAATATGCATGTTTACGACTCAAAACCTCAAATTACAGTAAATTGACGTGCTCCTCGGAAAATGTTATTTTCTTAATTGCTCGCAAATCAGTTGTGTTTAACATGTAAAAAGGCGCCAAACACAGCATTAATTCTATATAAACATTTACATACTAAATTTGAATAGTTTCATTTATTTTATTTCGAAAATTCAATAATTATTACTTATAGTTTGCAAAAATTAATATATATTTCAAAGAATAAATATGTAATATTCCTCTCTTTTAAATAGAATGAAAATATTTCATATCAACATACAAAGAATCTCGTAGTGAAATATATTAGACGTCATTTCAAACTGATCGATGTCACAAAAATAAATTTATTTTAATTTATTGTCTAAAAGAATTAGTTTCTCGAGCGATTGTTGCGTATGGCAATGATGATTTAATTCTAATAAAAATGGCTTCCTATGCTTTTTAAATGAGCATTAAATTTTGCAGTTTTTTTACATAATTGAAGTACTTCGAAATCGAATTCTTTTTTGAAATTTTCAATGTTTTCTAATTTCGATGCGCTGAATTTTTTGACGTATCATACTTGCCTGTAGCATTTGTAGTTTGGGCTATGAAAGTGGGTGACGGACAGACAGACTGAACGATTATAATACCTTCCACTTTTTGCATCATAAACATAATGTGGAAGCTGAAATTAGTCAGATATAATGAATCTATGCGTAAGATTTTGCCTGGGTATAAAGAGAATAAGCAACAAATACATATAATCAAACAAATTCATTCAAAATTTGATTAGTACAAAAAACCGACTACTTTGACCAGGTATGACCCAAAAGTCCACGCCCCTCGTTGCCGTAAGCGTTATTGTTCTTATTGAACAAAAAAATACCAAAAGATTCTAAAACAGTCTTTTAGAATGAGGTTGACCACTCGTAGAACAGCCCTACGGGATATGACAACAAGGCGACTTTCGAACTGAAGTGACGGGATCTTCTATCAAATAATAATAGTAGTGGTTACTCATTTGCACTAACACGCAATGGTTGGGAAAATTATATTAGTGTTATTTTAAGTCACAGTTTATATCTTTTAACGTTTTTTTTTTTACCAGATTTGTTTTTTTAATGTTGTCTTGCAAGACAAAGTGATAACTACCAGCTTAAACAATTAATCATTGATTTAACACTGAAATTGCGAAGAAAAAACATTACCTACATTAGATAAGGCGGTTTTCTTATTGAATTTAATTTTAGAAGTTTTAACTGTTTCCAAATAAAACTGTTTACCTAAAACTGTTTTTTTTTAAAAAAACAATAACCATATTTTTAAAGATCTCAGCTTCCTTGAAGATATGAGTGCCTTGTTTTTCACCATTCCTCATTAAATCAATATTTTCGAATAAGTATCTCAATATTCAGAAAATATATTCAACTTTGCGCATGAAACATGAGGCTAATTCCATGTAAGTGTAGTGTAATTCACGATTTAAGAGAAGATTAAAAGCTTTTTAAATTAAAAAAAATAAATCAAATTAAATAAAGTAGATTACATTATTTATTTATAATAAGTGTAGATTACCTATTGCAATTTTTTTTTCATTTAACGTTAAAAGTTGTAGTGATAATCACTTTTTACAAACGTGACTTCTACTACAGACAGGATAATTTTGCATGGAATTACTCATGAGAGGATTCAGGAGGGAAACAATGTAGATTATTGGCGGAAATAGTTTTTAGTACCAACAAATGAACTATTTCGGTGATCGCCGGGCACCAGATCGACATGCGAATTCGCCAATTTATGTGTATTTATTTCACCATTGGTTAGGTGTATTTATTTCACCATTGGTTAGGTGTATTTATTCACCATTTATTTTACCACGTGAATCCTCTCAAGTATCTCAATGTTAGTTAAATTAAAGGTTGCCAAGAAGTAGTTTTCTTTGTAATTAGTATAGTTTTCACTTTTCACTATAAAAAAATCAAATGGGATTTGGTAAGAACAATCATATCAATCTTTTTCAGAAAAGTTACCTAAAACAAATAATATTAAAACGTTAATTATAAATTTTTTCAAATTAAAACTTTCTTTGCCATTAAAAGCACAGTATATTTTTAACAACAACTAAAAAACATCCTGTTCAACATGTTACGAATCTAAGAAAACTAGTAAAAAAACAACTAAATGTTCTTCTCTTTAGCACTCTCAAGTTGAAGCTGAAGCCATCAAAGGCACCCCGGATTCCAATTTAAAAGAATAAAATATATTTCTTCTATAGCTATAACAGACACATAATTACGTACACGGTCAGCTTTGATTCAATTCGCAACAGTGTTAGGAATGTCTTCATAGTAGTTGGTTCTGCATAGCCTTAATGCATCTACAAGTATGAATATGTCTTTTCTGTCATCTTATTGCAAAAAGATTTCTTGGAGGAGCTTTGTTAAGGATTATGGTTTGACAATCTCATAGATTAAAGTGCAACCGCTCGAGCTAATTTATATTATTATTTATGCCCGGTTCACACACGGCAATTTTTGCCGTACTATCGGCACCGTATGCAACCCCAGGCAGCAATGAAAAGTCAAATGAAGCTTTCACACGCTGGAAAAAAGATATCGTGTTTATGGTGTATCAAGATATTATTTCAAGTAGTGGCAATCTAAGGCATCAAATTTTATCGTCGGTGTCAAAATTTACCGCATTTGCTGCTAAAAAGATTATCAGTGATACATTCAGAAAAAAAAACTTGTGTGATCAAACACACAAATGGAGCCCAAGTACTGCGTAAAAATGAAAAAAAAGTACAATGGGGTTGTTTCACGGAGGATCTGGCAATAGCTCTGCGGTTTTGTTTTCATGTCTCTCAAATTACTTTTGTTGATATTCGAAATTGAGTTTTCTAAGAATAAGTTATTTTAGTTGTTATTTTTTAAAATTACAACTTCTTGCTGTGCTGTTGGTTGTTTTAATCATTTATCAAGGAAAACTTGCATTGAAAGAAGTTGGAATTTTAAAAAATTAACAACTAAAATATTCTCTTCGAAAACTTACTCCCGAATACCAAAACAATAGTAATTCGAGAAACATGAAAACAAAACCGCAGAGCTGTTGCCAGATCCTCCGTGAAACAATCCCATAGCGTGTTGTTTCAAATAAGAATTGTGTTGGTGAAATACGAACATAAATTTTTGCCGTTCCTGTGCAACTAACGATCGCAAGAGGAGACCATTATATCCATGGGGGTATGGACCAAAAACTCCAAACTATATTGTTTTTAAAATAAGTTAAACAAAATTATAACAACAATTATAACGTATCGTAATATATATTTTTTTAAGCTTTAATATAGCTATTTATCAGAAACAAGAGCAGATGGTGAACTGTATTTCAGAAGAATACATGCTTCAAGGGCCCGTCCGTGGCCGAGTGGTTAAGGCATCAGCCTAGAGATTCAACCTTCTCAGGAGTGCGGGGGTTCGAATCCCACCTAGTGCCAGTCATCCTATAAATCGGATCCGTGCTGGAAATAGTAGAAAAATCCTCATCACGGATGGGCCCGAGTACACAGGGACAGACGTGCTCGTTAAATCTGTGGAGTCCAAAGTTCCGACGGCGTTAGCGTACGATGTCGCTCGAAGTTCCGTTGGGTGCCCGCTCAGGTGTCGACCTCGTCATATGACCAGGGTTCTAAATTACGAGGCGTTATTGGCTGTGTTAAAGCTCCTGAAGGAGGCTAGAAATAGGCAGCCGGAAACGATTACCTTACATGCTTCAACTCAATGTTTTGTACTAACCATGCATTTGGTGTCAATTAAGTTTTTGCATTGTCTCAACACAGCTTGTAATAATTAGGAAAAACACAATATTTTGTATTGAAAGTCAATACAAGTTTTTTATTGTAAAGCCGTAAGTACGATATTTTCCCCACCAGGTGTGAAAGCACCATTTGACTTTACACTGTCCTCTCATGCAGCACTAATATGGCAGATATTACCGGTACCGGTGCATGTAAAACGAGATAGTGGACTAAACCAGAATTTTTTTTTTACTTTTCCGATTGGTGTTGCCTTTTTAACGGCGTCGGTCGAAAAGGGCAGACTCTAATAAAAGGAACGACGTTTTATTTCAAAAAAATTACCTGATTAATTTTAATGATTGGAAACAAACTATAGCTATCAATCAACATTTAGTTTTAATTAGGAATTAATACTAAAGAAAACTTTAATTTCACATTTATCTTAATTTAATCTTAAGGCTATGTTCACGATCCCCGTACGCGCGGACATTTATAGCTGTTTCAACAACTGATTGATTGGTTGGTTGGTTAGTTGATGGATTAACTCATCAATTAACCAATCAGAAGCCTTAAAAATATCTCCGCATTTAGAGTTAGAGGCCCATATTAAGCCCATTATTAAGTAATTATTTCAAAAGAATGATCCTTCCATTAAAGTTTCTTTTAGTTATGTACATAGTAATGAATATAATACCAAATCTGCCAATTTTCTGGACGTAGTAAATTACCTTAAGTACAAAATAAACATTAACAGTACCTAATGCACAAGTACTTGTATGATTAATTGTTTCCAATATCCAATAAACCAGTACATTTTGATAAATAATTTATTAGTTCTGTTAAGTTTGCAACTTTTACCAAGTTTTATCCGAAAAAAATCTGAAATGAGTCTTAAAATCACCATTACCTAACTACCTTACCCAGTCAAAAGTTAAGAACGGTCCCTAAAGTTAAAAAAAACTATCACACAAATAAACTATAACGAATTAGAACTGAATGTGCAACAGTCCCCCTAATGTTTCCTTGTGCATTTCCATATCATGTGTAACCTATCCAGTATCTATAAATATAAAAAATACTCAACAATTTAACTTGTTACTCTCACTTGAGCCTCTAGAGCTACATACCAATGGAGGTTAGATAAAATGGAGATTCTTGGGGAGAAAAAAAAGTGAAGCGGTCTAAAAGCCGAAATGTCGATTTTATGCACCCCGGAAAACCAAAGCGTGCAAGCTTATGACGCTAGTTCGAAATTGAAATAAAACAAAGTTTTAGAGCGAAAGCATTAATTTAATTTTAACAATTAACAGTTTAAACATATTTAATAACCATTTGCACAGCTGTAGGCTAAATTTTGAAACACTCTTAAACTCATTCTTCCACATTTTCATGTTTAAATTAGTAATTTGTCTCGCGGGAAATTCTTTGCGGCAAGAACGCAGCGGTTCTTTATTAGTATAGAGACAATCGTTATTTAGCGGAGGCATCTGCATTCAAACAATGTCGTGGTTGAAGTAGTATGATCTAACCAATCACAAAAGCGATAAGCAATGCAAATACACAATTCGTAAACGTTTTTTAAGTGATTAGTCAGAGTGAACTACGCTAACTACGCCCCATGTAAAATGTTAACCCTATCCCTGAGCAAAGACCTGATCTACAAGAGGTGTAGACCTTAGAAAGCCAAATCATTCGCTAAGCATTTTGTTGGTGGTGCAAAAATTGGGGATCATTGGCTTTCACTTTTCTTTTATTTTTTCCATGCAGCATCTCCATTATATCATGATACATTCCTAAGAAGAAACACAACAGAAGGAAGAACAAAAGGAAATTTACAAGGAGGAAGGCATCAACGGGTCGAGCACTTCTTTACCCTTAGGGGTTATCTTTTTATATTTTGTTTAATTTTTTTTTGTTAGGTAACTGGCATTTCGTGCATGTCCGGCATTCATATGGGGAAGAGTAACGCTAAGTACAAAGGGAGTCAAATAACTTAAGACTCCCAATCCTACTACTATTAAATTGAGTTTTTTTTACAAATGTAAAAATATCATTTGCAGGGGTGTATATTAAACATAGGATAAGTAGGCTGTAGCTGAGGGTGGCAAATTTTAAAAGGGACGGCAATTTGGTAATTTATTCAAAAGCTAAAATGTAACTTATTATTGTTAAACGATAAAAAGAGTAGTTTTATTTAAACTGAACTTCATGGTTAAAGAAAAAATAAATTTTTTAAATTAACTATATCCTCTTGTAGTATAAAACAAATGTACTGAGCAAAACTGAACAACTACAGAGGGAAAGGCCGATGAATGTTAGCCTACAGGCGGCATTATAAGGCGAGAAACAATTTAAGTTTTTATTACCCTAAACTATTCTAAAGAAGGTGAACTTTAATCATTTAATTATTAAATAATCGGATGTTATTTCTCTTTTAAATTTCTTTTATTTTACTGTGATGATGTTTCCCGTTCCAAGGGTAAATACTCTAATGGCAAAGCAGTACTTTCGTAGAGATTGTTATTTCAAAATTAATGCATTAGCTCTATGGGACTGACCAACGACAGTACACCCCTTTTAACATCGTCGCACAATTTCTAAACCTCTACTTTATAGTGGGATTGCTGTATTGATGACTTAAATTGCCCGGAAGATTAAAGAGGTTCAGAGGAACAAAAAAAGTTGAGAAAAACAACGGACAGCAGATCCCAAGGACGTTGCTAAAGCATCGGGGCCATGGCTCTAATGCACAAAGTGTGCATCGTTTATTACTGAGAAAGATTTGGGGTTGTTAAAACTTTTATTTTTTTATGTGTCTTTGTCTAACTGGTGTCTCGTGCAGAAGTTGAATTGATTGTTTGCAGAGGAACGAAGTATAAATACTTTGTTTTTTTCAATGGAATGTTGTATAGATTGTTGGAAAGTGGTAAATATATGTTCTACATGTCAGGTAATAAAAATTCTTGCTTTTGTAGCACTGTCATTTTCTCAAAATAAAGTTTTTATGGCCATGTGCAATATGTTATTGTTTAATTTAAAAGCTATTGCTTAGTTCATTAAAAAAATAATAATAGATCGATGGGTTTTTTGGTTTTAAAGTTGTAAATACAATCTGTTCAATACCATTTACAAAACCAAAAATACCAAAAATAAAATAAATAGATTAAACTTCATACACAACGCTAGGTTCTATTGTAATGTAAATAATTCAAAACAAAAACGAAAATCTTCTTGTACAAATCTTTCACTTAATTCCAGCGTATCAAATAGCTATAATAGACTTATAATTAAAAGTCGTGTGGTGTTGTACACTCATAGTTTCTTTTGTTTCATCTACGTTGAACGCTATCACTCCACAATTTCACAATTTTAATCAAATAACATCTAATAACAAACATTTAGGGAGAGAATAGTCCAATTTAAAAAATGATTACGTTACAGAAACTGTTCATTGCATACATGCTTGCATCTACAAAGGTTTTTTTTTATTCATAGGACGATCGCCATACAATTACTTCAAACAAATTGATAATTATTTTATATTTGTTTTATCAATAGCAACATCACGCACAACTTTTATTATTACTATGATTTTCTGACGATTTCGATCCACAACGGCCTAGTCATTACTGGATCCCCCCTAAAACGAAAAACGTGATTTCAGTATTACCAGTAGCGAGAAATTCAAGCTAATTGGTCTGTAGTTTCGGAAAAACAGTAAGCTTTGGCCGTTTCATACACGAAAGTTCCGGTATTTGTTGCCGTATTTGCTTTACCGCATGATCCACAGTGGAAATATTTAGTAAGTTCTCACATACGACCAAAAAATACACTGTTAAAAATTATGCAGTTTGTTTCACCAAAAATATGGTTCCTAGTAGCTGCAACGGCTGTGTGGTGAAACGTTAAACCATATTTTTGGTATTCGGTTGAACCTTTTCTCAGGTTTTTGTTTCCAAATCCGGAAAAATGGTTCAACCAAACACCGAAAAAAAGGTGAAACATTTCACCACACAGCCGTTGCAGCTACTAGGAGCCAATATCATGGTCGAACCAAGCACAAAATTTTTAACAATGTATATATTAGTGTGTTATCAACGATTCTCTCTCAAGTAGAGTGGCAATGTAGCTTTCACATTACAAGTGCGATAAAATTTGTTGCTGTACATTACTACCTTAGATAGCATTAACATTGCCAACAGCGAACTAACAATGAGAGCGACTATCGTCTATAAAACCGTAAGTATGATATTTTTCCATTCGCGTGTAAAAGATTAAATACTCACTTAACATTATTGGAGGAGTTTTGCGTCACCGTGTGTACGGCAAAAATTATCGCAACCTTAATGAGTGAAATTATTAAAGAGAAAAAGGGAAAGTATCACAGTCGGAAAGCTTGGATCTACAAAATACAGTGAAATCTTTTTTTTTAAATCAAAAATTTTCTATTTAAAAAATCAATTTTTTTTAAAGAAATAGCTTGAAAATTTATACAATTTGATAGCACTTATTGAAATCAATTGAACTTTTATTGCCTATAATAGTACTTATAAATTTGCGTAAAAAGTTTTAAAAAACATAAATTTCATAAAATAAAAGGGGTGTCATACTTAGCGAGCCAAGTCGCCGATTATCGTTACCCCAATAGTGACACCCTTTCGTTTTCCATTTTAGAACAGAAAAAAGAGTCAATGTGCTTTCAGTCAAACACGAGAAAAGTTTCACATTTTTTCTATTTTTATCACGTGGTTCTTTGTACCCTTTTCTTATAACTCAAAGTTTGAATGAGATTATTCAATCTACTTTTTCTCAGTTCTATGAAGCTTATAAGCAAATGCTAAAATGCAATAAAAGATTTCAACAGTTAGTAATTAAACTGTCAATATGTTTTTTTCAAATCTCCCTTCCATATTATCGAGACAGTTTCTTTTAAATGTTCGAGCAATGAAATTCGAAAGATATATCCGATTCAAACAGGCGATGTTTTAATTAGGCAATGAAAAAAAATGGAAGTCCGTGATAATTATAGGATACAATTATGGCTAATAATTTTGTAATTACAGTTAATTTCATTATTGTGCCAAAATAATGAACCCCTTCAACTTAATTCTAAGATAAAAATTCAGCTAAACTAACATTATTAGACAATTAATACTCAACAAATCTTCTCGTGTATTAAAAATTAGGATAGTCCCTAATACCTCTTCTAAATATAAATAAGCATTGCCGAATAATTATTACTTCAAACATAAAAAAATTCGAAAAAAATATTCTTTGTTAGGAGAACATTCCAAGAACGGATAATTAGTTTTCAGCAAAAAATGCAATTAATTACCGTCTGTCACTTACACAGTGTTGAAAAGTGTTAATCGTCAGATCCGGAAAAGATTTCTTTCCATGTGATCGCAACACAATGTACAGCCGCCATGACAGTCAGCCATCAGTCATTATGGAACACGATGTTGATAATGAAAAGCGATTAATGTCTTCATTACCATCAGAAAACATCGTTAAAAGATGGTGGATTTAACAAGTTTAAGGAAGTTTTAATCCTTTTAAGCAACAACGTATATTTGGATGGATTGGGGCATTAATGAGGTGCAATGTGATGAGGTAAAAATGATTAGCTAGTTAAATGGATTTGAGAATAATTAACTGAGTTTTAAAACATCAATATTTATTGAAAATTGTATTTTATCCCAGAATCTTTTGAATGAGTTTAACAGTAATTCATCGGATATTTGTATAGTTATACAATTTTTTTTAAAATTAATTTCGTCTCTAGACGTATTGAAAATAAACCTAGCTAAATCATGAGTAATTACCAAGATATCTCGTTTATCACCATAAGAAAGTGGATAGTTATTTACAAATTTTGTAGATATAGAATTCATCGAATCAAGAGATTAAAGTATGGAAGTAATAACTCACTGAATTATAAACAAGTAGGTTTGTAACATAATCTGTCACTTAACCCGCTTCCACACAACAGTTGTATTTAACAGGTAAAAAGGCGCCAAACACAGCATTAATTCTATATTAAACATTTACATGCTAAATTTGGCTAGTTTCATTTATTTTATTTCCAAAATTCAATAATTATTACTTATCGTTTGCAAAAATTAATTTATATTTCAAAGAATAAATATGTAATATTCCTCGCTTTTAAATAGAATGAAAACATTTCATATCAATGTACAAAGAATCTCGTAGTGAAATATATTTGACGTCATTTCAAACTGATCGATGTCGCAAATATAAATTTATTTTAATTTATTGTCTAAAAGAATTAAAGTTTCTCGAACGATTGTTGCGAATGGCAATGGTGATTTAATTCGAATAAAAATGGCTTCCTATGCTTTTTAAATGAGCATTAAATTTTGCAGTTTTTTACATAATTAAAGTACTTCGAATTCGAATTCTTTTCTGAAATTTTCAATGTATTCCAATTTCGATGCGCTGAATTTTTTGACGTATCGCATTTGTCCGTAGCATTTGTAGTTTGGGTCATGAAAGTGGGTAACAGACAGACGGACTGAACGATTATAATACCTTCCACTTTTTACGTTATAAAGTTAGTGTGGAAGCTAAAAACAGAGTACAGTTGCCATGTGGCATAAAAAGTTACGAGCAACGAATTATCAAAATGTTAGCTTTTACAAAACATTTCCTTAGAAACGTAATGAAAAATGACGTAATATGCCACACTCGTATATTATGCACCAATAAGCTAAGATTGTATTTCTTGTTTCCCTGTTCTTAAATGTCGAAATTACGTCTGTCTGGATACATGAATGGAACTTTTTTGATCAATTGCTACAAATTGCAGTTTTTATAGTTTATAAAACTTCCATATTCGATGAATCAACTACGTTTCTTCAATGTCTTAACACTTATTTCAATTCAATGACACTACACAACAACGTATACTTAAGGTGGTTTTTAGAAGACAAAATATACATTCGGCTAAGAAATATACAACACCGAACTTAAGGAATCTCTATGCACACACATTATTGCTTGAAATAATTATCCGTTATTATCCGCTTTAACGCGTGATGTCATCATCACATTAGTAGACATATCTGCTACAAATTATATCTTTTGACGAGTGTCCTTAGATGTAATCAGATACTTTGTGAAAGGACGTGTGGAAAAGGGGATGGCCAATCAAGGGGAAAATCAATTGGTTTTTAGTCGGATATTTTTGTAACCGGATACGATGTGATTTTTTTTATGTTGGCGTATTGAGATGTTTTATTTATGGAAACCTGTTTAACTTGGGAAAATATTATACAAAAATAACTCGAGTGTGATAATTGGTCGACCTAATAGTCTTCGGTAAACATTTTTTTCATTAAAGCGACTATGTGTTAGATTTTGAGAAATTTTGATGACGTTGTGCGAGCCACACCAATTTTATACGTGTGTAGAGGGAGCGTAAGAATACTTTAATATGTGATAAATGAATCTTCAACACTGAAAAGTCTTTTTGCTAATAAAATAATATTTTTCAATATTTTAAACAAAACAGCATCATAATAGTTATTTATGCAACTAGTGTGAAAAGTAAGCGGCTTTTTTAAACGAGTTGAATCAATTATTTCACCTGCGAGGTACGAGCGAGTTTGATTCACGAGTTTAAAAAAGGCTATTTTCAACGTGTTGTCATACACTATTTTTTATAATAACGTGCAAAAAAAAGTATTTATTAAATTGGCATTTATTGATTGGCTTATTAATTATTTTATTATCACGTTCAAATGATTTGAAGGTGATTATTTATATTAATGATTATTTTAAAATCACGCGCAAAAAGTATTTCTTAGATTGGCATTGGAAATAAGACGCCAAATAAAGAATCACGTCCAAATAAAGTATTTCACACCAATCACAAAGCCGCCGAATAAAATATCACGCTCAAATAAAGAATTTTACACCAATCAGATGCTCTTATTTACTTTGTCGCACTAGTGTGTAAAAGTAACTTTGAAACACGATTTCGTTAAAAGCCTCACTTTTGCCACGATTATTGATTTGAAAAAATTAGTTTTTTGCACGATATTATAAAAAAGTTGTTTGAAATGTATAGATAGCAAAAAACAATAAACATGTTTCCAATATTTGTTTTGTACAGAATAAATCATGTAGTGTACCGATGTTTTTTTTTAATAAAATGCACCGATTGCCACACAAACAATGAGAATTAGACCCTAAACTAATAAACGCACAATCGAAGAAATTATTCAAATTATTCAAAATCAAACTCCTCATTCGAAGGACGTTAAAAAGCGATATCCAAGAGGTATAAAATATTGAACAGTTTTGGCACATTTGAAATAAGCTATTGATAAGCATTTCCACTGAAAATAATGCGGCATCGTAAAAATATCCGGGACGGTTGTGTGTGAACGTGAAGCAGTCCTTAAGAGAGACTGTCGGTCCCATAGAGCTAATGTATTAGTTTTGAAATCGCAACTTTTGCAAAAGAATTGCTTTGCCATGTTATATCATTTTCACCAGGTATGGGAATCATCACAACATCAGTTTAAAAAAAAATGAAAGAAAATAACATTCGGTTATTTAATTATTATTTGATAAAGATTTAAAACATCAGTGCCGTCATCTACTGTATATTTCTGGCATTTCAAAACTTCAAAAATATATAACTAAATATCTATATAACATTTTCGTTTCAAATTTGTTTCATTTCGATGTTATGTCGATTCCCATATCTGGCGAAAAATGGATAACATGGTAAAGCAATACTTCAACGGAAGTTGCGATTCCAAAACTAATGCATTAGCTCTATGGGACTGACAATCCCTCTTAAAATAATTCGCAACATCTCGCTAAGCGGTTTGACGCCTACCGACGGCGATTGACGTGTGCAATGAGAGGGGTGTTTCTAAAGGCTTGCCAAGCGGACGTTTGCAGACGATATACTGCATCGCCGGCTTTCAGCAAACGTCTCAGGTTCTTGAGAGGCGTCCATGAAATTGAATTTTAACCCTGGGTTGACGCCCCTGTTTAAGGGAGAGTGTGCGTCGATCATTCTGATGAGACCTGGAACCAGGACGGAGTGAAGAATGATGATTGAAGCTATGGTTACCTGTATTTATAAGTTTTGTGAGGGCTGCATGTATCGCACCATCTGCGGATAACTGGCAGATCTCCTGCCCGTAGTGCGAAACATACTTTGAAATTTCTAATATTAATATTACGAGGACCATTGTTAACAGTACTTGTAGATACAGAGCGATGTTTTTGTTTGAAATAAAAGTTGGAAAAAAGAAAGTTTTGAAGGTTTTTAAATTTGTTTGTTGAAACTGTCACAGAAACGTACTCCCTTATCAATTCAAAGTATATTTCACACTAGTGTTAAATTGAGAAAACCAAAAAATGTTTTAAGAGTTTATCTAGCGAATTCCGATTTTTCAAAAAATATTATAGACTTATGTATGGTCTCATTTTGAATTTTCTCTGAATTTTCTTATGGATCATGTTTAAAATCAAAACAAATTTTGGGCAAACGAAGTAGTACCATTTGACATTACTGTGTTCGCCTTATGAAGTTAAAAAATAAATAAATGCATTAGCTGTTGTTTGAAGTGCTGATATCATTTACAAAGTTCCGTAACCGGGTTTATTTCCATGGAAAAAAGCTCGATATCTTTACAAACAATAAACAACTATTACACTTTACCACTATTCAGATACAATATTAACAGAAATGCGTCGAATAATTTCTTATCGCAGGAATTCCTTGATATCTGAACAAGAAAATGGATAAAACTTGAGAAAAGGAACAAAAATCAAGTTCAAATATACACCCAGGTGACCTAAATTTTACGTTTACAACTGATTAAACGATGTTGCAACTGAAAATATTGGTAAACATAAAAGTTCAGCACAAATCTTAATATCATTGTTTATTTACACTCAAATACGAAATATTAGGCAGTAGAGTTGTTCCGAAAAACATCTCATGGTATTTTATTAACTACCGTCGGATTCGATGAAAATACATTGCAGATTTCTTGGTATTAATTTATATTTCTTAGAATGTCCAGATATTTTATTGATAGTAAAATAGTTATAAAGAATATTAAATGAAAAGAGGAATGATGACAAAATTATATATTTTACGTCACTTAAAAAATTGACTTTAGTCTGCTTCGATTTCGCTTAACAAATTTAATTCTTGATGTTTTTGTATCTGTACTCTTTGACATCTTTTAGAGAAACGCGTGTCTTAACAGTTTTTAATATGTATCTTTTATTTCAGCACTTCCATGAAGCATTTAGAATCAGCAAAACGCTACGAAAACACAAAATCTCCGTTTTGGATTTTCGATCCCATCGCAATTCTTTCATTACCTTATATTCCATATTACGTTAATTGAAAGTAAAATCCATATTTTGAATGTTTTCCAATTCGAATCTGCCTGTTTCAAATATCTGATACATTATAAAGCTCGCTGTTCGAGACACCTTTCTGTCTTCACTGGAAAAGCGTCCCCTGATAATGAAGGCTTTTAAAAAGTGAAGTGCGCCCTATCTTTACACTTCGTGCCGAAAGATGCGACGATAATGAAGAGTTCAGTCACTCAGCATTATCTACATGCCGAAACATCTCGAGACGTGTCGTTAGAAAAAATATTAAGAAAAATGTTTTTGGAAGCGAGGACAGGAGATATTTAGCTAATTGCTACACGGTTAAAAATTCAGAGCTTTGTTTCACTAAAAATACGGTTCTTGGTAGCTGCAGCGGCTGTGTGTTGAAACGTTTTACCAGATTTTCGGTATTCGGTTGAACCATTTCTCAGGTTATTAGTTTCCAAAACCTGAAAAATGGTTCAACCTAATATCGAAATTATGGTGAAACATTTCACCACACAGCCGTTGCATCCACTAGGAACCCTTATTAATATAGTGAAACCAAGAACAACTATTTTAAGAAATTTTTTTAACGTTTTATTTTATTCGGTCACATAAAAGCTACACGTGGCTAAATCGACCAGGGATTTCATTTTGCAAAATGTGCTTCAGTGATGGAGTCGACACCTAAATGAGCATCCAGAATACACCATGAACAAAACATATCTACATGAGCAAGAATTAGATAATTAAAAAAAACTTCGCGTCGAGCTGTTTACGGCAGTGTTGATGGTAGAGCTAATCCGATCGTGGATTCTGAAGATCAACAACAGCCCAACTTTGCTTTGGTGCTGCTGCCAGTTTTGATACTATGACTTCGTTCAAAAGCTTTTCCGTTTCCCTAACTCGCGTGGGCTATCAGTAACATTATAACGCTTTTCTAAGTTACGAAGCACTTCTTCTGGGGCTTGAATAACATAAATTCATAAAACAAAAGACATAAAAACGGAAAAAGCAGAATAAGCTAATGTTATTGCAAAAATACTAAACTTCTGCAAATGCGATGAGTAATTTATTTTTTATCAATTACATTATTTATACAAAGCAAATGCGCAATATCAAAACTCGACAGAAAAATTTGATTATTAAATTCATTATTGATAAACATGCATAAAACAAAAACGACAATGTGACACTACTACATCGCTTCTAATTTATGCTTAATTAGTTTTAAGCTCGACCATTGAGAAAATGAACCCATTATTACATCAAAGCTCATAAACAACTTTATTTGGTTTATGAAATTATGAAGATTAGTGGGAGATAATTACACTAAATTGCCATCTTTTACAAGAATAATAATTTTACGTCGACTCTTGTTTCATGAGGTGTTGTCCTTGAATAGACAATAACAAATTATAATTATTTTTGCTTGACCGTGATGTAAATGTTTACAAATTTAAATGTCTATATCATATTCGAAAATAGGTACGGCCACGACGTTACTATAAATTTACAAGATCATATCTGTTATTAAAACTAAACAAAAGAGAAATTACATTGAAGGGAAAATTAAAGATATTTGAAACTAAATATGTTTTTTAATTATTGAAATAGATTTGTATAAGCTGTTCAATTTATGTTCACTTTCAATGTTTTATCCCCATTTCTTAATTTACACTGCATTGGATGCTGAAAATTTGAAATATCAACATAAAAAGGAAGAAGTCCTGACTTACTAATCCTTGTATCAACGCCTATCCAAAACTACTAGAAGTACAGATTTCAAATTTTACGGTGTGGTTCTAATTATTCTATTAATTGAACTACCTAAAATTTACCGTCTCCAATAGATTTCGAGTAGCTCTAGCGAATGATAATTCTAACTAACCCTAACCCAATTTTTACGAAAATTAGGTACAAGTACGAAAAAGCACGTAAGTTTAATAGGTATAAGATTACTATTTAAACATCAGTCGTTTTAATTATTTAAAATCTTTATTAGATTTTTAATGCTTTTGGTCAATATTTACTCGATTTCAATAATGTTTCCAAATTCGATTTAATTCCAGAGATCATTGTTCAATATTGCTGTTTACAAATGGAAGTAAATGCAAGTAGTAGGGATATTTATGTACACATGTGAAGTTTGCACTTAATAAAATGAAGGGATGGGATCCAGTCGGACATTCCTTAATCAAAAAGTAATGACATCTGTGTCGGAGGGGTGGGGAGTGCTTATAATATCCTGAATGAGTGATGACCATTAACGACAGCGGGATCAACTACTATAAAGTAAAAGTTTACAAAATACACAAGGCACCGTTCTTAAGGGTACACCCCGTGCAACATCGGATTTATTAAGCTTTATATATATCTAGGTATCTTATGATAGTCAAATCCTGCAATCAAATCACGTTCCAATTAACAAATATTTATATACCTAACACCTTCAATAAATCACATTAATAGCCAGGGTTTGTCACACACTCAACACGACACACCGCAGAACTTGTGACCGATATTTTATTTTAATTATAGATTATCGAACACATGTAATTATCATCATCTTTTTTTTTTCGTCTGAATCGCCCAAAGCTATTCGTCTTATTAATGTGTTTCTCAAATGCGCAAATGTGTGGGATTACTTGGCCATTGGGAAACACTTTAATGGGAGACCGTTTATTTTACTGCGCTATTAATTGATAAGCGAAGTAGGTTTTCATTTGTTTTTTTAAAGTTGATGTTTTTTCTCTATATTGATATGTATAGTAAAAATTATACGTAAAATTACATTAAATTTTGCGGTTGCTTTTTATATCACAGTGTTGTAATAACACTGCGATGGAGAATTTCTTTAAACAAATTTATATTTATATATTATATATATATATATGCTCATTGTGATACTCATATATATTTATATTATATTTACACTCTTAAAACAAAAGAGTGAAATCCATTCCTATAGGGGAAGTGCATTTTTGGCACCGGAAAGGAGTGGAAATTAACTGAGACTGAGTTAAAACCGCTCGTTTGTTTTAAGAGTGTAGAGAGTCACAATGAGCATCCTACTCCAAAACTGAGAAATAGGTGCGAGGTAATCCCTGCTAGTAAAATAAGCATATGAAGACCCGCAGTTGTAATGCCGCACAATGAGCTTTGCATATCATGCAAGTTCGTTAGAGCAGATAATGGCAGCCCTTTTACCATCACATTGAACTGGTAAATTAAATGACTTTTTTAACACGGCGGAAACAAAACTGCAATGGGTCCAAGACACTCTAAAGAGGCCTTAGTAACTATATTGTTGATAATTATTTTTTCTCAGAAATACACCTATAAAATAAGTATGCGAGATACATTGAAGTTGCTATCATCACTTAGTTAATGAGTTCAAGGCAAAACGTTAATTTAAGAGAGTGAGAACGCAGACTTGGAAGAAAGTTTATGGGTAGCCGTCTTCACTTAAACGGACTTCAAAATTAAACGTATATCAGCTGTTATTACAACTGTTGTAATCAGAATCTAGAAACAAGTTTTCGGAAGCGATTCCAAACACTCTGCCCGTAAAAATTTACAAGAGAATTTAAAAATAACACCACTTCGGCGAAAGTGGACAATACGGAAAAGACAATAAAACTGTCTACTCAGTGGTTTTGTTAAGTAATTATGATCAAATCTTAAAACAAGTGACCCACATACCAGCGTATGTCCTACCTCAATATTTTTCTTTTATGGACAGGCATCAATCTCTACGACCTGGATAACTCTTTCACTTATTGAAATAACCCATGTTATTCAATCTACGGCTGTCAATCATGGTATTGACACAATACACGAGCCTTAGGAGACTACGTATAAAACACTGGGTGGTATTTATTGGTCTGTACAAAAAATTAATTTAAATTTAAATTAAACTGGTTAAGGGGACACGGTACACTCTTAAAACAAAAGAGTGAAATTCACTCCTATAGGAGAAGTGCATTTTCGGCACCGGAAAGGAGTGGAAATTAACTCAGACTGAGTTAAAACCGCTCGTTTTAAGAGTGTAGGACGTAGATTGTTTTCTTTTATTTCTTTTAACCACTCCGAAAAAGAGTGAAATTCAATCCTTTAGGAGAAGTGCATTTTCGGCACGGAAAGGAGTGGAAATTAACTCAGACTGAGTTAAAACCGCTCGTTTGTTTTAAGAGTGTACCCAAAACATTATTTCTAGAAATAATAAGATTAATTTGTAAATTATGTTGGTTTTATTTAATGTTCACTCTAAATAAACATTTTCTAGCAATAAAAACAAATATTTATAAGTATTTTTTAATTTATTTAAAAAAAGGTCAAAATTTTGGACTTTTTTAAAACGCTACTCCTCTTCAATTTTGAGAATAACTCCACCAAATTGTTATAGTTTGTTTTTAGTACTATTTGTTCAAGAACTGTGCATGGATTTTAAAATGTGAGCTACAGTTAAAAAGGAACATGCATTTATACTGAAAATCACAAAAAAATTACAAATTATTGAATTCAACCTTTTTTAAAAAAACAACTATACATAGTAGACCTTATTACATGCACAATTTTGTGCACCATATAAGAACACATGTTGAAAATTTCAAAATTCTTACTTAATTAGCAAAAACGCCTTAGGGATTTATTAAACACAAGAATTGAAAAACGCGAAACAGAGAAAAAGGGTTGAAAGCAGATGAAATACGTATTCAAACTTATAGGAATGACTCCAGAAAATATTTAATAAGTTTTTTTCTACAAAAGATACCATTATGAAACTTCCAGTAAATATCTAGAAAGATATTGTGAATAATAAGTAGTAAAAACTGAAAAATCGATATTTTGACCAATTTTTGGGTACCGCGTCCCCTTAAGTTGAATGCATTTTTGAATTGTTTTTCTTTATAATGATATAGTAGTAAAATGTACGGAACGGTACAAATGTAAATGGAGGCCCAGTGGCTTAGTGGTAGTGCTTCGCATTGCCGCGCCACAAGACCGGGGATCGAGTCCCGGACTGGGCGAGGTTGACTCAGCCTTTCATCTCTTAAGTGGGTCGATAAAATGAATACCAAGCATGCTTGGGAACTAAACCCTGAGGGTTCCGCGTGAGGCTGAGCACCGCAGGCCTTGGCCCACTAACGGGCTGTTGCGCCGAGGAGTTTAGTTTAGTAAAATGTACATAATTATAAATTATTAAATTTTGGAGATAAATATAATGAGATGGTACATAGTGTTTTTTTTTGAAAAAATAACATTACTATTTTATGAAATCATGATGAATATTATATGATTTACAATGTATTCCTAACGCAAATTATAAAACCCTTCACACTCATTACGTTATAAAGTCATTAGGAATTTTTTTAAAGTTCTTAACGTGCAATTTTCTGAATAATGGTTAGTATTTGTTTAATAATTACAATTCGTAAATGAGTCACTTTTTACCTGTATTCTAAAGCAAGTTCAGTGACAAAGGGGGATTCGGAACATATGAGATGGCTTTAAATAGTGTTTTTTTTGAAAAACAAAATTACATTTTGATAATTTTAAAAAAAGATTACATAGGATTTCAGCAAATTCATAAAACCTTAATCAATTCTTATAAAGCATTAGAATTTTTAAAACTTAACGGCAACGAAAAGGTTAGATGAATAATTCAATTTAAATGATCAATTTTACTGTTTCTACAAGTCATATGAAACTTCGAAATTTGTAAGATTATTAGATTAAAATAAGCTGAATTCGAACTGTTAACATAATAGTTACGCGGAATCTTAATGTTTACATTAATAAAAGAAATTCAGTCGACAATAATTTTACTGCGGCGAGAAGTGGGCTTCCGACTAATCTCCAGCCTAAGCGCTCTTATCCGGCCGCCGCTAATCCTTCGCCTCCCTTCTATACACCGAGGCCATTGGTTGATATTTGTTTCGTGAATTAGAACGTCTGATGTATCTACGGCCACTTATTTGAGGCTATTTATGAAGAAATTACTTGTGAAGTGTCGTAAAAAAGCATCGCAAGAGAATCGAATAAACAAAAAAAAAAAAATCACGAGCCATCTTCAATATATCATGCGCTCTCCACCGATAGTCTCGGAGATAGAAAAGACACGGACCAAGAATAGGTAAGTTGTTGTCATAGAGATAGTAAAACCGTGCGCTATCGCCCACTATCTAGAGAGGAAGCGGGGAGTCAAAGTCGGGATAGTGGGCGATAGCACACGGTTTTACTATATCTATGTTTGTAGTACGACATATTTCAAACCTGACCAATCGTTTTTTATTGCGGCGCTATCGGGAATCCATCGCGTTTTTGGCACAGAATGAGCCAGATAACCGAGCATGAACTGTATATTATTTTTATGTGGTAAATACGAATGAAATGGTGTATTACTGGAGCAAAATAATTTGTCACATTTTTTTTAAAAAAAGTAATACGTTTATATTTGATGTACCTCAATAAAAGTTTAAAAGCGACTGCACACTATAAAGAGCCTATGTTTTAACTGAAAAGTATGCAAAGTTATACGCATCAATGAATGAACAAATACAAGCTGGCGGGACTCCAAAGCAATCTAATAGGTAACTCAAAACGCTTCTGTCGCTCTGTTTGATGTACCAAACCAAACAAGTATGCGTTAAATACATAATGAATTCGCTAGACAAAGGCGTAGGACGAGGCTTCCCACAGATTGAAGTGTAGTTTTTTTAGAGAGCGACACTTGACTGCATTCAAAGATCACACTCAAACAGGGAAACTGTTTTCCGAAAGACATTTTTCTGTTGGGTTTCTTTAATTAAAATTCCTAAAGAAGCTCCAGTCTTCATCGGGCTTATATTTTTAAACATGAACAATTAGATGATTAATACAATATTGCTGGAAACAAACTGATAATGAACCCCTCATATTTTGTTTTTGACTTTCTCAAATAATTTACGATCCAATTATTCCACTGATTTGGACCAAAGAAAATATTAATTATTGTCAAGTGTTCGTCACAATTCACATAATTCCGATTAGTAGTAGTTTAAATTTTATAAATAATCCACTTTTCAAAATACCTTTAATTTATCACCACAACGTACGTAAAGTTGTAAGGATAGATGTAGTAAGAGAAAGAAGGCAATGTTGTAAAAAGAGGTTTGGTGGATAATATACGAGGATAGATTCGTAGATTACTGTCAAGCGGGGTAACTTTTAAACTGGATAGCAACCTTGGCATAAGCTTCTCAAGCTAAAAACTTCTCTTTAAATGCACTTTAAAAATGTTCTGGTCTTTTCTATTAGTGGCTACACTGCATTGACCAATGAGTAAAAAATATTTAAAAAGATATTCAGTACTAGGGTTATTACTTGAGCCAAAGTTATTCTGCATGATCAAAGTTAAACCATTCCACTTTTTTTTATTGCACATCTCTTAAAATATTTATGCAGATAGAAAAGTGAAATAGTTTCTTCATGTGCTTCATTTAGCAAGTAATTTGTTTTTTTATTGCACATCTTTTAAAATATTTATGCAGATAGAAAAGTGAATTGGTTTCTTCATGTGCTTCATTTAGCAAGTATTTGTTTTTTTTATTATGCAGAACCATTCTTTTTTAAAAATTTATATTTATGCAGATAGAAAAGTGAATTGGTCTCTCTGTGCTTCATTTAGCAAGTAATTTGTTTTTTATTGCACATCTCTTAAATATTTATGCGATAGAAAGTGAATTGGTCTCTTCATGTGCTTCATTTAGCAGTGATTTGTTTTTTTTATGCACATCTCTTAAAATATTTATGCAGATAGAAAAGTGAATTGGTCTCTTCATGTGCTTCATTTAGCAAGTGATTGTTTTTTATTCACATCTCTTAAATATTTATGCAGATAGAAAGTGAATGGTCTCTTCATGTGCTTCATTTAGCAAGTAATTTGTTTTTTTATTGCACATCTTTTAAAATATTTATGCAGATAGAAAAGTGAATTGGTTTCTTCATGTGCTTCATTTAGCAAGTAATTTGTTTTTTTTATTGCACATCTTTTAAAATATTTATGCAGATAGAAAAGTGAATTGGTTTCTTCATGTGCTTCATTTAGCAAGTAATTTGTTTTTTTTATTGCACATCTCTTAAAATATTTATGCAGATAGAAAAGTGAATTGGTCTCTTCATGTGCTTCATTTAGCAAGTAATTTGTTTTTTTTATTGCACATCTCTTAAAATATTTATGCAGATAGAAAAGTGAATTGGTCTCTTCATGTGCTTCATTAGCAAGTGATTGTTTTTATTCACATCTTAAAATATTATGCAGATAGAAAAGTGAATTGGTCTCTTCATGTGCTTCATTTAGCAAGTGATTTGTTATAAAAATTAAGTTTTAAATACCCAGACGAAAAAACCATGCATAATTTTATGTGATTTTTCTTAAAACATGCATTGTCCTCTTAAGAGGGGAAAAGTAATACAATAAGTAAGATAAGATAAAAATAAGGTCGATAGGAAATCTTCGTTTAGGGTTTCTGTTATTAGAAATGGAGAACCTATTTGTAATAAATTCTTGAAGATTTACTAATTCAGAAAGTATCATAAATAAATGAGTGATATAAGAAAGATTTTTAAATCATTACACAAAATTGCGGTGCACAGAAATGCTATTAAAGTTTTAGTACAAATATTTGCTTATAATTTTTCTTCATTTTATATTCATGATTGGAAACGAAATAAAACAAAATTTTCACCTAAAAGCCTAAACATTTCCCGACATTACATATTTTTTATTTGCCTATGACGGATGCTATAATCTGAATTTATCGCAAACATGTTACATATTTAGCACGTAAATTTCAGTACTTCCAAAACTTTTATTGAATTAAAACTAGTCTTAACCTATTCAAATCCATTTGTGTCAAGATAAAATCAGTATTAAAAAATTCACGCACAAAAATAAAAATATAAATACAATTTTTCTCATACTCTCAATAGAATTTTTTTTTAATAAAAAAAGCTTCAACTTATTTACATTACTACAATTATACAATTATCATCCTTCTTATCACCCCATTATCAATATTATCAACTTCATCCACACATATATTCAACAGACCTTATTATTGTGTCAATTAGACATTTACTAACTGACGAGATCAACTGGTTTGATTAACAATCCCAGACGTGCAGAACTAAAAACGTGAAAAACTCAACTATTATCGTCAATAGGCTGTAATTGAAAATTAACGAATAATAACAAGGCACCCAAATTAATAACCATTCAATGCACCCAATTCAAAAGTCAGTGTATAATTTTAAATTTTAATGTCTGAAAGTTCTTTAATAAACTTCTGTACACACTGCCAATTTCCACTAATCTTCTCACCAATTAGCATTAAAACAAAATCAATTTACAAGTTCTTACAAAGAAACTCTTGCCATCCGAAAAATAGCATGAACATAATTAAGGTTCAAAGAGTAGTCATTTGCTATTGCAACCTGCCTTTTACGCAGCTCGTGTTGGCTGAAAATGGCGACAATTATGAAATTATCGCACTTCAAGATGAGAGATTGGCTACGTTCATGAGACTTCGTTATAACGTCAAAAGAGGACAACATCAAAGACAGTCTAACAAGCGTTAGTAGACCTCAATTGCGAAGTCATTAACTCGTTCTCTGATATCTGTCATCGGATGTTCGAAGTTTTGATGATTATTAAGAGAATATGACTATTTAAATGAACGTTTAACAGGTACCTTTGTATTGAGCGGCATTAAAATTAACCGTACTAAATTCATTAAAAAATATTAAATGAAACTAAGAAAAATAAAATGTTTAACTATTGTAAAAGTTGGTTGTCTTGTTCCTAGAGATGTCGTTATAATGTTGTGAGAACACAATTAACGATATTCTTAATATGCGTTAGACTTCAACTGTATGATAGCTCTTATCTCATTCTCCGAAAGCTGTCATTGAAGGCTTGAAGTTTTGATGAGTGTCTGCCTATTTAAAATAGGTGTTAAAATATACTTTTTTTACTGAGCCGTAATTACGGTCAAACACACTAAATCATTAAAAAAAATTATCAAATGAAACTTATAAAAGAAAAATGCGTAACCATTACACATAATTTGGTAGTCATGTTCGTAAGATGTCGTTACAACGTTTAAGTGAGGATAACAGTAATGACATTCTTACAGTCGTTAGATTTCAACTGCATAGTCATTATCTCATTGACTGAAAATTGTCGCAGTTTTAATGATTGTTATGTGAATCTGCTTGTTCAGATTGGTGTTAACCTATTAAAGGATACTTTGTAAATACCAATAACATCTTCAAATCCGAATAAAAACGTTAACTTAGTGTTTTAGATGAGTTTTTAGATGAGTTTTTCGTGTAACTTTATTTTTGTTCGACATAAATTGTTCAGGACTTTATTGTCTTACATTTTGTTTATTTAAATAAAATTAGGCAGAAAGCATAGTTTCGCCTAGCAAATTTTCTTTCCAATCGTAGTTAATAGGTTAAAAGTACCTTATTTTTTATAGCAGTCGATTAAGCCGCCACAATGCATAACTAGACTAAATTTATAATAAAATAATAGCAAGAATAAAGGAATGTCATTAACAATTTCATTCTGTGTAAGTGCTTTCTAAGCAGAAGTACCCAGTATGGAGTCAAGTATGTTTCAACTTCACTTATTTAAAAGATGTTATTAGTGTTATCCATGTTTTACATTTTTACAGATTTTTACTTTCAGTTATCTAACATAAGGGTAATGCGGATGGGGTCAAAAATCATAAATGGAGATTTTGTGTTTTCTACACGTTTTGGAAGGTGCCGATTTAAAAAAGTGGTTTTGAACGTTAGTCCGTCTGTCTGCCTGAAACAACTCTACAGCTCGAGCTAAAAGAGCTACGAAAACTTAGCACGCGAGTTCCTAGTACATGTCGGACGTCATAAAAAGGTTTTCGATGAAATAGCGCATACGCAAGGAGTAGCTGCCATATAACTGTTTAGGTTTTAATTTTATTGAAATTACATTATAGGGTACATAATTACCATTCTTACACGCCCTACTTTTTCGAACAATCATAAAATGTTTAACTTTTTAGTTTGTTCTTGCACCAACTGCATAACTTTCAGAAGGAAGTAACTTATCCACCGACAAAGAAGTGATGATTTAAATTTACCATGTATTATAACAACACGCGAATTCAATATAAAGACGAAAGGTACAATTTCGATGGCAAGAATACATAAATCAAAATTTCGCTTATAAAAAAAACCCAACAATCACGTCATAACAGGAAAAAAATATGCATCGACCAGTTTCGAAATCCCAAAATCTTATCGATCGTTAATCTTAAAAGGGACAGTCTGTAATCATTCTAATTTTATGCAGATACCATTCCAAAGTATTAGGTTACCAACCAGGCAAGGTCTTCTGACACAAAAAACCGGAAAAAATGTACGGAAGCTGCTTGGTACTAGATCGCGTGAAACAGTTGTTCTTTGGAATGAGTTGTTGTAGTTTGTTCATGTTGTATTTTAATATCCTATTTTTATGAATTAAATGACATTTAAAAAAAAATATAAGCCAGTTTTTTTATTATGCTTAAAACTAAATTTTTTTTATCACAATTTAAAAGTTATCGCATCACGCAAGATAAATTTAGAATAGTTTGACTAATGTATGAATAAGAAAAAATATTTAGTAGGCAAATAGAATAAATAAGTTATAGAATAAGAGGAATTAAATAGGTTTTTAAAGTTCAGAAATTAAGACTGATAGACATATGTCCCCCCCCCCCCCCTTATTAAGTTAAACCAAATTTATTAATTTTTTCATTTGCTCAGATTTATATTCTAAAATCGTAAATTTATTTCTAAAATCGTAAAATTAGGACTTGTCTTTAGATTGTTTACCAAATGTTCTAAAATTTTGTGTTATACAGTATTTATTCAATTTACAGTAAAGTGATATGCTTTTACTTGTTTAAATTCTCAAAAAGCATTGGAACAAGATTGAACCTTTTGTTAACAAAAGGATTGGGGTTTTTAAGAATTGAGGAATTTTACAAGAATAATTGATTAATGTGGACGATTCAAGCAATGATGTGATCTGTTGCGAAGGAGATATTATGTGTGGATACTTTGACTTTAAAAAGTTAAATTTTCGATATAATGACGCAGTGCGTTATTCCTCATTTATACAAAGTTGCAGAAAAATGTCGGGTACTTATGAAGGTAAAAGCTAATTTCAAAAGACTTCGAAATATTTCGAATTAAATAAGAACGCCCCAGTGCGAGGAATTACGAAACGACCGTTTCGAAGAACTAGTAACAAAGCGAATAATATTATTTCTTTTTTAAAAACATTTTTCCTGCTTACACCTGATGATTATTAGCCACAATTAGTGGAATCTGTTTAGCAGAAAGACCGACGAAGACTTCAAAAAAAAAAACATTGTTTTCCCAGAGAATTCTTCCGCGATAAGTTGTCAGAATTGTTCTTTTATGCAAATCATTCGAATCCGTAAGCGCAATTAGATGTCGAATACAGGGCGAGGCTCGGAATAATGGAGAATATCGAATTTAATGTTCGACACTTCAGAGTAAGATTTAGATTCATTGCGCCACAGTGCTTGGTATTCAAGGGCAGAAATATTACGGACAAAGAACAAAGCTTGGTGATTTTGTATGTGCAATTAGGGCAGTTTGATTTTAAGACAGTCCTGCGATTTTGTATGTTTATATTAACACTCCAGGCTTATAGTCAAAACCCGAGACACATAGTGAAATCGTGTTAAACAATAAAATTAGGAAAGTGCAACTTAACCTAGTCATACTTTTTAATTTATTTTAATATGGAGTCTTTTAAGGGTTTAAAATTTTAGTTATCCAAAAATATAGAGCATGGTTGTCTCGTATTTGTTTTAATCCAATTTGTTTACCGAAACCGATGTAGCATGAAAAAAAATGTCAAACCCTCATTCATTAATTGATTAATGAATAAGTAATTACGTTGGGTGATTAATTAGTACTTGATAGTTCAACCTTCAGTCGACTTAAATGTTTCTCCGATTTTTTTTAAATTTCTACATTTTTTAAGTACGCAAGTACTGCAAGAGATGCTTAGGAATTTGAACTATTGATCTTGTTTTTAACTTCTAACCATAAAATATAAATGGCGTTAAATATTGCTTTTAAAATAAATTTTTGAAATTAATGAACATTTGATGAGGGCATCTAAAAGGACACTCTAATGGCTAGCTGTAAACGTTAGAAAAATCAATGGCTAATTACATCTAACTGAAAATTTTTGTAAACTAAGTCACAAGTTAAAATAAGCTTTTTAAATTTGAAAAACAATCAAACTAAATAAAACCTTTTGTATTATTTAGTTGCAGTACAGTCCCTGTAAGGAAAACAAAGAGATTTATCCGATTCTATGAATAATCATAGATTCCGCTTCCTATATATTTACCTATTTTTATCCCTTTTTAAAATCAGAGCTCTTTTATGATAAAAATAAAATATCCGCAATTCGTTTGAATCTTAACAATAAATTAAAACCGAAAGATAAAATCTAAGTTCTATTTTCTTCAAAAATCTGCAGATATTTGAAGTTTAGGTTTTTAAAACTAAAATAAAAGTTTCAATAATTCCGATTTTTGTAAATTTATAATTAAAAAAAAAGTCTTATAATTTTTAATAAAAACTATTTTCTTCAAAAATCTGCAGATTTTTGAAGTTATGACTTCAAAGACAAAGGGAAAATGTCAATAATTCCGATTTTTGTGAAAAAATGTATAATTCTTTACCAGGCTAAAGCCATTTAATTATAAAAAAACAGTAATTTTTTTAAACATTTTAAAAAAATTACAGATATCTGCAGAATGTAAGCAATTCTTTTAAGTTGAAAAAAGTCTAAGTCCAAAAATCTTCAAAATATCTGAAGAAATTTGCTGTTTTTCAAATCTGAAGTTTTATTCTGTAGATTATTTGGAGATTTTTGAAGAAAATCTGCAGATCTTCACTTTTCTGCAGAAAATGTTTAGCTGGGCACTGCAAGATTTCATGTAAAATATTAATTACCGGGTGATACTGTACCGTTTTATTATTTTAAATTGATTTGTTTTTTATTTTTATATTATCCAATCAATTACCGATTTATTTGGCATAAATAAAACAGCATTTATTTAGAAAAGCATAAGTTTATTAAGTTTTAAAGAAAAGTGAAATTAATGTTTAGTAAAAGTCAATATCTATTTGAGCCACCTTTAGCCGCTATCAAAGCTTTAATTCTGCGCGGCATGCTATCAATGCAAGACTGTACTGTCTCCTGCATTTGAGGGTGATGATTCCACACATAAATACAGGTTTATACTTGTTTAAATTCATGTACCACTTCGTCAACACAGTGTTGCCCTTTGTTAAAAATAAATACAAATATGTAGTTTACAACAATTCTTTTAAATAAAAATCAATAATATTGTAGTTTAAATATACCATTATTGCATAAAAACTCTTAAGAAACATAAAATTACTAAAAAAATACAGTGTAAAGCAGACTAAGTAAACTATCCCTATTTTAAAAAAGTTGAATGATCACTTTTTAACACACGTGACTTGCACTACAGAAATGGAAATTCTGCGTGGAATTAGCCCAATACATTTTTTTCCCTGAAACATATATACTAAAGACTTTTCATACCAAACTGAAAAACACATAAAACAATAGTCTACATTAATTGCTTTTAACTATAATAAACGTGAATCCACATTAATAGTGCAATTTATGCCAGTCACTAATCTCTTTGTCAAAAATAAAAGATATTTAAGAAGTGTTTGACCAAAGAACAAAATGAATTCCGCAATTGGATATGCCAATTCCCAATTCATCACGTGTCAACTTAAACCAGTTGTATCAACCATTGTTTAAAACTGTTACAAACTTGTATATCGGGCAATTGTTTAACTCTGAGGTTCCCTAACTTATGTTAACCCTTTCGCTCCCAATGGTTCCATTTGGAAACATGTAAACAGTAAATTTTTTTAAATCTTTTTTTCTTGCTCCATACCTTTTTCTATAAAGTTATATTTTCTTTTTGTATCGTTAGATGGAAGAATCATGTCTTTTGAAGAATTCAATAATGTTTGTTGTAGTTGAATGAAAAACATAATAAAAATAAAATTCACTCGGAAACAAATTTATTAAATAAATTGGAGCTAAATTCTACATGCTTGCATTTTTATATGTTTAAATAAGTAGGTTTGTAGTAGAATCTGTCACTTAACCCTCTTCCACACAACAGTTGTGTTTAACAGGTAAAAAGGCACCAAACACAGCATTAATTCTATATTAAACATTTTTATGCTAAATTTGGCTAGTTTCATTAAAATTTTATTTCAAAAATTCAATAATTGTTGCTTATCGTTTGCCAAAATTAATCTCTATTTTAAAGAATAAATATGTAATATTCCTCGCTTTTAAATAGAATGAAAATATTTCATATCAGCATACGAAGAATCTCGTAGTGAAATATATTTGACGTCATTTCAAACTGATCGATGTCGTAAAAATAATTTTATTTTAATTTATTGTCTAAAAGAATTAAATTTTCTCGAGCGATTGTTGCGAATGGTAATGATGATTTAATTCCAATAAAAATGGCTTCCTTTGATTTTTAAATGAGCATTCAATTTTGCAGTTTTTTACATAATTGAAGTACTTCGAATTAGATTTTTTTTCTGAAATTTTCAATGAATTCTAATTTTGATGCGCTGAATTTTTTGAGGTATCACACTTGTACGTAGTATTTGTAGTTTGGGCTATGAAAGTGGACGAACGGTCGTGACAGACAGAAACAGACGAACTGAATGATTATAATACCTTCCTCTTTTTACGTTATAAACATAGTGTGGAAGCTAAAATTTAATTATAACTATTTTAAAACAAATAATGTTTTGAAATTTTTTTGTTATTATTTATTCAAAAGATATGATTTCAAATTGTTCCCCTTAAATTTTAGTTAATTATTTTTTTAAATTCTCCTGCTTTTCACCATTTCATTCTAGATGCATAATGAGTCTATTTCATAAATTTTAGATTTTTAGAATAAAAAAAATGAAAAGTTGGGATTGAAGGGGTTAACTCGGAGGTTCCCTAACTTTTTTTAATAATTGTGCCCTTTCTCTGAGTGTTATCTGTTTCCCGCAGCATGATTTATTACATCCATATTTTGGAAATGAGTCGATGCATTTTAATAAAAAAAAAATCTGCAAATATTACTTCAAAAATGTAGAATAACTTTTATTTACCAAATTTGTAGCTATGGATAGAAGCAGGCGACAATTTTAGTATCAGAGGCAAATTTAATCATGGCCGGATTTCTAAATAGGCTAAGTAGGCTGTAACCTAGAGCGGCGAATTTTTGGGGGCGGCAAATTTTACGACCAATTAAAGCGGCATTCGGCATAAAAAAATTATTCTAAAGATACGAATATTTTTAAAAAAGGAAACAAATAATTTACATTAATGCGTAAACCGTAAACGTATATATAGTACTAATATTTCGTAGTAAACATACCACCGTATTTTGCAGCTAACCAGCTACCTTTCCCCGAAAGGGGAGAATATTGTGACACGGACGGCAAATCAATCGTAGCCTACAAGCGGCAAATCTTTAAATCCGGCCCTGAATTTAATGATTACTTAAATCGATGCTCATGCAACATATTTTATTTTACCAACATCCAACTAAAAATTGCTTAATATTTTGTGTTTGGTAGGGTTTCTGGTGATTTTTTCGTTCTAAAACAACCGAAATAGATAGGAACTGTTTACGAGTTTTTTTTATTCGATTCAGTTTAATTGTATCTGCATGCCAAGTCAGATTCGTCAAAGACGTATTAATGTACAAAGTGTTTGATGTCCCGAAAGAATTAAATCACTTTCCTGCTGAAATTCTAGATTTTATTCTCGAGAAGAGAAAAGATTGCTCACTAAAATTTAATTATCTCATCAAGCAATTACGAAACCGAAACTGACTCTAATGTACGAACCCACATTGCGAACTCATAGGAGGTACAATATAAAGTGAGATAAAATCAAGTTCTGCAAGTCCAAGTAAATTGTTCTAAATAGATTTCCTCCTTTGGGAGAGCGATGTTTGCGGAGATTTGTCTGCTGGATGAGCAATGCCTATCTAGAAAGAACCAAGAAACTAGTTTTCGAAAATAAGTTATGGTAATGTCAGGACTTGTATCAACGACAAATTTAACGTGCACTAATCAATAAAAACTTAGAAGTCGGATTTTATGGTAGGACCAAAGTGGCTCCAACTAACGTTAAATTATACAAAATGATAGATTTTTTTAATTCAAAATAATAGTTTGGTTTGAATTATCCGTCGCACTAGAGCTACACGAGGGCGATTGGCGACGGGCGTCGTATTTTAGAACCACAGTCAAAAGACGAGCCGACACCTGAGTAGGCACCCAACGCAACCGTTAAGGGCGACATCGTACGCAGCGTTGGGACTTTGGAGGATATTTAACGTGCACTCCCTCTACACGGGGTATTATTCGTCGGACATTTTTGACTGCACGGGCCGTTTATAGGTCGGCAGTTATTTTGGCGATGCCCGGACCCGAACCTGGGACCTTTCGCATGCTAGGCGGACGCCTAACCGACTGCGCTCTCCAGCCCCAATTCAAAATAACAAGAAAATGAAGTAGGTATTGACATCGGGCCAATGTCCGTCTACAGCCCCCTTCCAAATGCGGTTCGATCTGTTAATTAAAAAAATTAGAACTGTATGATATGAGAGACCTTTCTGTCTAAGGCGGTCTGTCATAGTTACGGTTCTAACCGTAGGATTTAAAAAATTAATTTTTGTTAGAAAAATATTGCATTATATGACCATCTTTTTTTTTTATTTTTCTGTACATATGTCCTTCCGCCAGCCAGTTCGTTTTGTATGTGCGTTTTTTCGTTAAGAGTCGTTTTTTTTATAAATTGTTATGGAGGTATGACATTAAATGCTTATATTTTACACGCTGTTTTCGTGTATGTATGACTATCCAATACTTTAAGAACAGTGATTGTTAAAGCAACGGGGAAAACAGGCTATTCTTCATTCAGAACTTCTTGTAAACATAACATATTTCTATGTAAAATCCAGTACGTTATAGCTGAGGTTTGTTTGGTTCTTTCTAATCTACGGACCTCTTTAACCCTCTGCGGGATAAGGAGGTTGGGTGAAGTGTAAGCTTGTTTTCTCATCAAGACATTTTAAGTTAAAATAACTTTAACTGAGGTAACTTTAACCATGGACGGTAACTTTCAAGCTTTTCAAACTAAAAACTTCTCATTAATTACTCTTTAAAAATATACAACTCTGTTTTGACCTATACGTAAAAAAAATATTGGAGAATATAGTCAGTACTCACGGCCAACTTCAACAACAAGGTCAGAGAAGCTTTCCCAAACATGAGCGTAGACGGAAATTTTGACGTCACTGAGTGCCGAAGATCGAGAAACGTCACTCGGAACTATGGCGTCCAAATTTCCGTCCCCGAGCGTGTTTGGGAGAGCTTCTTCGGCCTTAGTAGTTGAGTAGGCCGCGCAGTACTACACTCTTAAAACAAACGAGCGGTTTTGACTCAGTCTGAGTTAATTTCCACTTATTTCCGGTGCCGAAAATGCACTTCCCCTATATGAGTGGATTTCACTCTTTTGATTTAAGAGTGTAGGATTTTATACTTGGGCCAAAGGTACCCCATTTGACAGTGTTTGATAAAATTATTAAATTTATAAATTTTTAAAAAAAAAACTAATTGCGTTGCTTGACATCCTAACAATCAGGTGACAGGTTTATACGTCTGTATCCTTCAGAGGGTTAAATCTAAACAATAAAACTTTAAATCAGAATCATTAAATCAGAATTATCATGTACAAATACCACATCGAAATTATAAATTATACTCTCGTATACAGATTGCAATCAGAGATTTACAAGCATCCTTCATTATTATATTTAAAAAAAACCATACCAGGTACTAAGCACCACAGTGGAGCTCCTGTATAAACCTCTTAAACGTGAGTCACGATATCAGATTTGTATTTATAGTATAATAATATTTGATCCAAAGACAGTTCCTCCCAATATTTCATAGTTTGATTGTTAATTTTTAAAGCGCCAAGGCCGTTGCTTGTCTTGAAATGGTTTTATTAAGTAGATTTAGAAAGGTTATTAATGGATTCAAATGTGTATTCAAACCTATTAAAGAGAAGATTTGTGAGGTGTGGATGAGCAGATTTTAAATCTTAAACGTTTGTTATTTTCCAAGGTTGTGTTATCAATGCATATCGGTATATGTTTGGATAATGTGAATTTATGTCCTTAACCATTCATAATTTGGCTTCAAAATCCCGCAATATCAAGGACTTTCAGCTACACGTATCTTGACAAAAATGTGATACTATCACAGATTGGTTTTTAAATAAAACTGTACTAAAAGAGCTCAAAGATATAGTGCATACGACTTTTTTTTTATCTCTCGGGGTAATTACCAAGATCAAAATCTCTAAATTTAAGTACACGGTCAGATGATAACATGTGTGCTGTCGTAAGTGATCTATTTGAATCAGCCTACATCGAATTTTTCCCTAATAAAATGTGAGCATCTGATTTTGAAAGTTTTGTTAGTACGTTTAGAGTTGCGAAAAACTAAATTAATTTCAGGTACAGAAATTAATTCCTCGGCGCAACAGCCCCATTCCAGCTTTCGTGACCTAGGGCTCTGGGGTGCTAGGCATATGTTCCGTTAAGGTGGTCAGCCTCACGCGGAACCCCCAGTGTTTAGTTCCCAATCATGCTTGGTACCCATTTTATCGATCCACTTAAAAGATGAAAGGACTGAGTCAACCTCGCCCAATCCGGTTTCAGGTACAGAAACTAAAGGAAATGTGATGTAAGGTAAAGGTGTATGATTATGTAAACAGAATCAGGGGGGGGGGAGTACGTAACTCATTAACCACGACTTTGTGAGTTCAGGACCATGGTCTTTATTTGTTTTATATTTTATTTATATAAACTTAAGCAAAGAGCTCATTTTCACGTGGATAATTTCTTTTCGTCAATCGCTATTAATGGGTTAGGTTGCATAATCGTCACATTATAGCTACACAAGGGGTACTGTCCACGGGCGTCGTATTTTAGAACCACAGTCAAGTGACAAGTCGACACCTGAGTATGCACCCAACGCATATTTAACGGGCACTTCTACACGGGGGTATTGTTCGTTTGGCTTTTTGGCTTTGGGCTGCATAGGCTCAGTATTGACTTTTTGGCTGCACAGGCCCAGGGCCGGATTTAAAGATTTGCCGCTTGTAGGCTACGATTGATTTTCCGCCCCTGTCACAATGTTCTTCCCCTTCGGGGAGAGGTAGCTGGTTAGCTGCAAAATAGGGTGGTATGTGCTGTTTAAAATAGATACACATATTAGAATCACCTATGTACCTAAACACACTAAATCGAAAGCGAAATAGGCGAATTTTTTTAAAATGTACTATTTTTCTTTCAACTTGGAAATCCGGGATGCAATTGCCTTAGAAGTGATCAAGTTTGCTACGAAATATTAGTACAACATATGTTACCGTTAAAACCCGAAATCAGCTAGAACTAGAATTAACTAGTGAGAACTAGTTTTAACTGAGACCATTAGTTAAAACTAGTTTCCACTAGCTAAAACTAGTTTCCACTAGCTAAAATTAGTTATCCCCAGCTGATACTGGTTTTAGCAAAATAGATTGGTTCAAACTAGATTTAACTATAAAAAACATTTCTCTATTAGATAAAACTAGAATTAACTGAAAATAACGCGATTTAGGATAATAGGTTTAGTTTAGTTATTCGAATTATTGCTGAAATGCAATGAAGGCGTTATTGTTATTGGAAGACTCCTTTAAGAACGGTACTATGCGTTTTTTTAAGGACTACATTGTCGTAATACGATTATAAAATTCCTCTTTTCAAACATTTAATAATGGATTCATGTTTAATTAATGAAACAAAGTGCGAGATCTTAAATTTCGTGTTACAACGACGCTCTGCAACAACAAACAAATCTTTTAAGTTTACGTATTGCCACTTCTTTTTAAAGAAATTAACGTTCACAATAATTTAAAAGTCAAGCATTTGCAGTTATTTCGACTTTTATCTGAAACATGTCGGATACTTCTAGTTTTTGCTAATTACAACTAGTTTTAACCAATGCAATTGGTCAAAACTAATATTAGCTAGGGAGGTCTAGTTTTAGCTAGTGGAAACTAGTTTTAACTAATGGCCTCAGTTAAAACTAGTTCTCACTAGTTAATTCTAGTTTCAGCGGATTTCGGGTTTTAACGGTAACATATATACGTTTACGGTTTACGCATTAATGTAGAATATTTATTTCTTTCTCAAAAATATTCGTATCTTTATAATAATTTTTTATGCCGAATTGCCATTTTAATTGGTCGAAAAATTTGCCGCCCCAAAAAATTCGCCGCTCTAGGCTACAGCCTACTTAGCCTATTTAGAAATCCGGTCCTGCACAGGCCGTCTGTAGGTCGGCAGTTATTTTGGCTGCTCCCGGACCCGAACTTGAGACCTTTCGCATGCAAGGAAAACGTCTTACCTTACAGACTGAGCTACCCAGCAATTCATTAACGGGTTATAGAATATACAAACAGCTAACTATCAGAATTTAATTCACGGGGCTGGGGAGCCCAAGTCGGTTAGGCATTCGCCTAGCATGCGGAAGGTCCCAGGTTCGGGTCCGGCCATCGCCAAAATAACTGCTGACCTATAAACTGCCCGTGCAGCCAAAACTGTCCGACGAATAATACCCCGTGTGGAGGGTGTACACGTTAAATATCCTTCAAAGTCCTAACGCTGCGTACGATGTCGCCCTTAACGGTTGCGTTGGGTGCCTACTCGGGTGTCGGCTCGTCACTTGACTGTGGTTCTAAAATACGACGCCTGTCGCCAATAGCTCTCGTGTAGCTCTAGTGCGACGATAATTCAAACTGAACCTTTAATTCACCTCTTTGCGAATCTTATCTAGCAATTTAATCAATACTTAACAACTTTAATTTCTTATTCCATCATCATCACGCAAGACACTAGCTACTGAAACATAAGAAGTGACCTCCATCATCAAAAATTATGCAAGTTCCAAGAACAGTACATTTCTAACACTTTTAATTACTTATTAACCTATGAAAAATAAATTGATCGATCACTAACTATTACTCAACTTTTTAACTATGTTCACAAAACGTATAACGTGTCAACTCCATTATACCCTACTCACGAATTAAAATATAATTACTTTTCTTTATTTACTGAAATAAGATGAATATATTTGTCACGCCGAAATTATTTTGATCCGATGGCGAAATATAAAATGGAGCAACATGTTTTTTGGTGTTTTAAATGGACGCATTGGGCCGTCTTACAAAGGTAAGTACGCCCCTTTTTAATTTATTTTCAGAACAAATTAATTCTTCAAATCAGGCAGACAGCTTACGAGGCTATTTAAATTATTGCCACTTTTATTGTACCTTCCTTTTACGAGTTAATTAAATTAGTGAGGTAAGTCAAGTTCAAGAAAAATTTACTCAACATAGCTCGACCCCGACTTTCACACCATTGATTTGAAAATTTACTCATTTATTACAATACTTCACATTCTAAGAGCGTAAACAAAAATAAATTACACCATAAAGTAATCACAATTGCCATTCGCAACAATCCCTCGAGAAACTAATTCTTTTAGACAATAAATTAAAATAAATTTATTTTTGCGATATCGATCAGTTTGAAATGACGTCAAATATATTTCACTACGAGATTCTTTGTACGTTGATATGAAATGTTTTCATTCTATTTAAAAGCGAGGAATATTACTTGTTTATTCTTTAAAATATAAATTAATGTTTTCAAACGATAAGTAATAATTATTTAATTTTCGAAATAAAATAAATGAAACTAGCCAAATTTAGCATGTAAATGTTTAATATAGAATATTAATGCTGTGTTTGGCGCATTTTTATCTGTTAAACACAACTGTTGTGTGGAAGCGGGTTAAGTGACAGATTCTGTTACAAACCTACTTGTGTTTCTTTTCCAATTAAATGGCATTCACGTTCTGGCTAGCACAACTTTCGGAAATTAACTCGAAGACTATTTGTCAGGATGTAACAACATTATGAAAACACTTTTTTGAAGAGAAATGCTAAAATATGCTTTATACTTCAAAAAAACATGCATTGAGCTCACAATCGTAGTTTACTATTATAGATGAAAAAATTAATAAAAATTTTAAATTTTAAATTGAGTAAAACTAATGAATTTGTGCAATTTTTAAAATTATTTTTGGAGCATAACAAAAATGAAAATATCAAAGCTGGTATCGATGTCTGTATCCCTCTATTTTTCATTGATTCATTAGTGCACTGAAATTGCAAATGTACTTATAAAAAAGAACGTAAATTTTTAAATACGTCTGTAAGTTATAAGTATGTTTTCAAGTATGTATGCGTCTGACTAGTAATCTTAGTTAAAAGGTTTTTTTATATATTTACTTATAGGCAGCGTTTCAAGGTCAAGGTTATGTCATTCAAATTTCAATTTAACCTAACACTGCTTTTTGTTTCTTAAATACTGTCTTTTTAAAGTTTAAAACAATTGAATTGAGTGTTTTGACATTTGACAAATCTGTAATTAGTTGTAGCTCCAAATCTAATGACATATTTTTTTTATATTTCAACATATTATGCATGTTTCTTTTATTTTATACATTTGTTTTTATCTTAACATATTTCAATTAGCTTTTAAAACAAGGGTTTTGAAACTACGGCCAAGCCCTCGTTTGTTTGGCTCAAAAACACTTTAGATTCGTAATAAGTTAATAAAGGGCTAAAATGTTAGTTAGAGAGAATATTTTTTTACTTGCGAGTGGAACCAATTTTATAATGTTTTTTTTTATGGGATGAGTAACATAATACATATTGAGGTGCATTTTAAACTTGAGCAATCTAAATTGAAAATTTTGATGATTAATCTGTATACATTTTTATTTTTGGAGTAAAACTGAATATAAAACAAAATGGTCGAAAATATGTAACCTTATCACACAAAATCCCACAAAAAAATTCAAAATGAGAAAATTCAAAGAGAAGATTTAATAAGGCATATAAAAGCTAATTTTCTTAAGTGAAAAATTAATGCAGCGAGTACTATTTGGTAGGTAAAAAGTGCAAAAAGAAAACCATTGGTTTTTAAAGTATTTCGAATTTTGATTTATTTTTGCTCCGAGAATAGCATACAGACTTCAAGGTCAACGTTAACCCCCTTAAGTTTGCATAGCGATGGGTCTTGCTGGACGATATTTGAATTTTCGTCTTCTAATAATTAGAATGCAAGTTAATAAAATGGACTTTGCTATAAGAAATGTTATAAACTAGTACTAAATAATAAAAATTAAAAATGCACAAAAAGTCAAACTCAACTTTGAACTCCCATACATTTGTAAAAAAATCATCTGTAGAAAAAACGTTAGACTATATAAAATCGTAAAGAAATTTGTTATCAAATAAATAGTTGTATTTAATTTATGAAAATGTTCTATCATCAAAACTTGCACAGTAATTATTTTTTAGTAAGTTTGTGCGTTTTTTTTACTTTTATATTTTATGTTCGTGTAATTTTATCACAATAAAAGTTTTTTTTATACAAAAATATTTATAAAGATTTTTTATAAGAGTATTTTTTCAATGAGAATTAAATTTTAAAAGTAATTTTGAATCAAGCTTTTATGTTAAAACGTTACCCTTGTAAGAAAATTGGTAATAAAAACAAACGTTAATTGAAAACAAAGAGACAATGTCCCTATTAACTAAACACCTGAGGTTTTAAGAAAATTAACCAAACTAGTATAAACTTGCTATCACTGCTTTATATTATTTTTATTTTTCACCCCATTAAATATTTCGTTACGGTTATACTGAAATAAAGTCGCACTAGAGCTATACCATGCTCTTACGACGGGTGTCGTAATTTAGAACCACAACCTAGGGACAAGCATTATATATTTTGTAAAATTTTATTGATTATTTGTGTATGTTAAAAGGTTTGAAAAGATTATAGAAAGAAAATTGTATGTATTGCTTAAAAAAATAGCAGTATCCCTGCACGGTTTTAAGTCAAAATTTACTAAAACATTATTTCCAAACATGAAATTTTAAAATATATTAGGTGGCAGCACTATTAGGTAATTAGAATAAAGTATTTGCGTCAATTTGTCATTCGGATAAATTATCTAATTTTTTAAAGCGTTATTAGAAAATTATTTTATACAATAATTTCAGATATTTTAAAAAATTAAAGTAATTGGAAACTTACAAAACGGTAAAAACTGTTTTAAGATTGAAATGTATAAAGCAACTTTGAAACAAATGCCTCGTTTATCTTAATCTTTCATTTCAAATAGTTTTTTCTGTAACAAGTGCATACTTTTTTTAAAAAACGAGAGGACATGTTTATTTAAGCCCAGCGGCGTGGTAGTGCTCGCATTGCCATGTCACAGGTCTGGGATCGAATACCCAATAGCGCTAGGTTCACTACATCCTTTATTCCTTAAAAGGGTCGATAAAATGAGAATCAAGCATGCTCGGGAACTAAACACTGTTGGTTCCGCGTGAGCTTGACCACCTGATCGGGACATATGCACTTGAGCCTTTGGTCTCGAAAGCTGTAATGGGCACGGCGGGCCTTGGCCCACTAACGGGCTATTGTGCCGTGGAGTTTAGTTATGTTTTTTATGGCATGAGCAAGTCAAATAATTTCCCCGGTTGTAAAAATTTTAATGTAAGCGAAAGGTTTGGATATACTATATTTTGTAATAATGAGGCTATTTTTAATACGTAATGCAAGATTTTAATAATTTCAAAAAGTTCAACAATTTAATTTACAGCGTTCTCAATATTACAGCTCTCATTCTTTTTATAATCACGTGCAAAACTTTAGTGTAATGTTGCATAAAACAGCACAAAAAAAACCTACAATTACGCACAATTACTTAAAAGTAACTGACACACCGGTTTCTAAAAAACTTGACTTAACACACGTGTATTGATTTTAATTGGTAGAACTTCAATATAATAGAATATAAACCTATACATTTTTTTAAAAAATAGTAAGACAAATAACATACATTTCTAAAATCTAACATATATCTACAAAAATATTTTAAAATAAATTAAATTGATTGCCCTTACCTTTTCGTAACCGTACTTCCGATCTTTGACTGCCGAGTCGGAAACAGCAGACGACAAAATGTTTTAAATAATCAAAACAAACACCAATTTCTTCCGAGTGAATACGTTTTACAATTTCATTTTATATCCAAAGGCTTTTCACACTTTAAACACACATTTCAGTCCAAAAAACCATTCCAAAACACTTCGAACAAGCAGTCATTTTGAGCACAATTCCAACAGTTGGTCGATGTAAACACGAGTGGGATGGGACTGATAAAAAAGAACTAAAAAAAATAAGAACTTTTTCTCCACTTTCAAGTTCGCATGGTCGGTATTTTTCGAATAAAATTGAATTAAATAACCAGTAATAAGTTCATAGGCACCAATAAACTTTTATTTACCCTTCACTGAATATTTTTTGCGGTTTTAGGGTGCTTAAAATTTATAAATGCCGCTAAATCTGCCAGAAATAGTCACATTTTGACGGAGCAGACAGCTTTCCAGCGCCCATCAGCGAAGTCCCGTATGTTTGGTAAGGAACGGTGACGTCACGAGGTCACGTGGCTAAGTGGGACAGCTGATTGCCTTCGGAGACCTTCGGCTCTACTCGGTTCCTCTCGGAAAGTGTTCTTGAAGATTCTTTTTATACGTTCTGGAAGTCAAATTAATATAAAAGAATTAGAAGATGAACTACTAAAAGAAATATTTGAGTTTTGTTGGATCAAAAAATGGAATAGGTTTTTAAAATTTGTTAGGTTAGATTAAGTTGCACGTTTTCCGGCTGTCTATTTCTAGTCTCCAAGGAGCTCTAACACAGCCAGATGGAGTTTTAATTTTGAACCCTTGTCAAGTGACAAGGTCGAAACTTGAGCGGGCACCCAAAGCAAACCAAGTGACGCTATCGTTTTCCTGTTTCTCGGCTTTCGACTCCAAATTAAATACGAATGTACTCAGACGACTTACGACGCCATGTACTCAGAACAAATACAGACAAACACACAACACAGACATCCATGCCGGGATTCGAGCCCGGGACCTCCTGACTGCAGAGCTCCCCTGACCCTTCTGCCCCAATCGACAGCGTATCGTTAGGTTTTGCACATTTACCGGTAGTCTATTTCTATCCTCCATGGGGCTTTAAAGGCCCGTTTCCACTAGCGAGTTTAATCCAGATCAACTTAAGCTAGCTTAAAGTTAATCCAGTTCGGAAAAAGTGCCGTTTCCACTAGCAAACTTTAATCTAGTAGTCTCGAACCCAGAATTTTTCAAAATGTGTTTTTTGGGAGGGGTTTCGAGAGTAGTTTTGTTTATATTTACAAATTGCATCATTCAAAGATTCTATCTCCGTATTATCGCTCGCAAGTGCATTGCACTCGCATTTTGGAATTTGTTTAAAATTAGCTTTATTTCCTTATATTTATTTGATCAACAGTCTTTTTTAAGACGAAATAATTGTCTCTCATGGATAATTTTAATTTAGTACTTGCTGGTAGTAGAAGCCTGATGGTACTGCTTAATCGTCGAACACGTTTAAGATCCCGTATATTGCGGCTTTTTATGATGATTTGCATCAATGTATCGATCCGAAGTCACGAAATGTGGACAAGACGTAGAACGGACAATTGGTGGGCAAAAATCGTGATACCGATGGATGAAACTGAGTGGCGCAACAACTTTAGAATAAGCAAGTCCACGTACCGGTTCTTGTGCGAGAAGCTAACGACTTTGGATAGGATGGACACGAGGATGCGGCATGCCATTCGAAGGGACAAAAGAATTGCCATTGCAGTGTATACCTTGAGTTCTTCAGCGGAATACCGGACAATCGGAAATTTGTTTGGAGTGTCAAAGTCGTCAGTGTGCAAGATTGTAGCCGAGTTCTGCACTTTGTTTGTTCATTTATGTTCCAAAGATTTCATTCAACTTCCCACTACCGAACAGGAAATTTTACGTGCAGCTACGGAATTTGAAAGCTTTTGGGACTTTCCACAATGTGTGGGTGCAATTGATGGCACTCACATCAAGATCCAGCCGCCTAAAGTTCATGCCCACAGCTACTACAACTACAAACAGTTCTACAGTGTTGTTCTTCTAGCTGTTGTGGACTATGCATACAAGTTCATGTATGTTAACGTTGGCTCCTGCGGCCGCAACAACGATGCATATGTGTTTCAAAATTCAAGCATGCCTGCATACCTAAGGCGAGAAGAGATGGGAAAGTGTTCAAGAGAACTTGGTGGACTTCAAGTGCCTGTCTATGTTGTTGGAGATTCAGCTTTTCCCCTGATGCAGACATTGCAGAAACCATACCCGGAGTTTAATGGAATGCCAGATACCTTGCGAAACTACAATTATAGACTTTCTCGTGGGCGCAGGGTAGTAGAAAATGCTTTTGGAAGACTAAGGCACGTTTCAGGATATTGAGGAAGCTGGAAAATCGTCTGGACACTGCTGTGAATATTATTCACGCTACATGTATTCTCAACAATGTCTGTGAGATATTTGGAGATTCAGTGGACCCTGTTTGGATGAATGATGTTCAGCTTGACAGTGCAAATACTGTCTCAATTGTTGGTAATAGAGATGTTGAAGCTAACAACATTCGGGAGGCAACGGCTGCCCACTTGTTCGAGAACCAACTGTAACAGAACCAACTGCAATACTTTTACCTTATTCTTTACCCCACAAGACACTTAATTTTTCTCTATCACGGGATAAGCCTTGACGTGGCGATAGGGCTTAAGCCATTAACTGATGGCGAACTAATTATCCCAATCCAAGCAATAATACATTTTTAATTGTTAAAAATAACATACATGCCTGGTGTGAACTTCTGAAGGTTAGACTTAATTTTGCACAAGCTAATATTTAGGGGTGATTTCCAAGGCATTAAAAAATATGTTAGAACAATATTAATGAAAAAATTTCTTTAAAGTTTAAAGAAGACTATCAGCTGAAGATATTGGTTTAACAGACTCAAAACGGAAGAAAAAACTGAGAAAAGTCACCTAATTAATATTTAATTAAATTATTTGTGCTTTATGCTGCCAATGATAGCTAAATTTCTAATTTTTGTTACAATATAAAGATGATATTGCATTTAAAAAAGTCTTTGAAAATTAGTCAGTACCTGCAGAAACCCTGACTGTAGGAAGAAGTGAATATAGTTAATTAAAATATATCTAACACAATAAAGAAACTTATTTTAACAATCAACTTTATTTGTTTGAAATTTTTAATAACAAATAATTTTGTTGCTCCAACAACTTGATGATTCTATCATCATTTTTTTCCATTGCTTGATTTGCTCTAGAAAACTCGTCACACAGTTTGTTCAAGATGTCGTTTTTTGTTTTTTTCTTGTCTTGCTCATTTCTTCTAGCCTATTAAAAAACATTAAAAATGATTTAGTTAAGTATTATCAGTTAGTTATTTTTGCTGAATAAAATTGACTAATAAATTTTATTTTAAGAGGTATTTATTTATATGAAAGTAAACTGATATCATAATGCAGTGGTGTATTCAGGATTTGTCTCCGAAGGGAGGAGACTGACTAATAAAGGACATGGAACTTGGGGGGGGGGGGGGAGGGGGTTGGGGATGAAATAACAATTTTGAATAATTCATGTGCAAAATTGCATCTTTGCAATTTTTTGATGAGCTAAAATATACTTTAACAAACATACCAATTTTTTTGTCCTCAAGCAGGAGGGTCTGGGTCTTTTTGCCCCCTCTCCCCAATTAATACGAGTTATGATTATATGGAGTTTAAAAAAAAAACACCCATTCAAGGACATTAATTATCTAACAACTTGTTGGGTGCTTTTTAACATCAACCACAGACAACATAATTTATTTTTTTATAAAATTAAAACAAATAGTACCATCTTGAAAGACCTTGATGCTGGCGTTGTCTTGGCTGCAGATGACCCACTTTGTGGAGTTGCACTAACCTGCAACAAAAATGTACTCATCATCTGAATTGTAACTTGTATGCTAAGCTGTCTCATTGAGAAACAATTATATTAATCTTAAATAAGTAATTGTGTGTTTTCACACAAGTAAAAAAAACATTGGTCTTTTGCCAAAATATTAGTTTTTTAAAAACTTTAACGAATACACTTAATATTCATATAACTTAAAACATCAATATCTGGAATAAAACTCAAGTTAGTAAATGGGAAAAGGTTCTTTTATGACAATTTTACTTCAACATTTTAGATTTTGATGAAATATGATGTAGAGGTAATAAACATCTAGGTTTAAAAAAGCATAGAAATTCATAATATACATTCATTTGGAAAATGCAGCTATTAAAATTCTACAAGTTTTTCAAAATACCTAAATTGACATATCTAAGGGACTAAAAAAGGAAAAATAATAATAAGTACTTTCTAAGATTTCTAAGCACTGCACGAACCCTGGCATGACAAAAGATGACTTAAGATTTACACAAATAGTAATTAAACAACTACCACTTCAACAGTATCAGGTCCTGGAGTCAAATTTGGAATAGACCCGAGAGCTGGCATTCCTTCCTCAGCGGATTCATCCATCTGCAATGATAATTATTTATAAGTTTGATGTGAATGTCAGATAATTTTTTAACTTGGGCAAATCTGCCAACCAGAAATCGGCACAATTTTAAATTGTAGACTTCCTATGTTTATGTAAAGAAAAAAATACAAAATATCAAAGAAATGCACATTTTGAGCAATTAAAAATAATTTTTTCAATAGGAAATTTACTGTTTGAATACAAATATTCAATTCTGTATTTTTAGAACAATTTGTATGAATGGTTTATTTTAGAGCAAAAATAAGTTTTCATGCTTCCAAAACTTAAAATTACGTTTTTTTGATGTTGTTTTGTTTCTTTATAAACATTCAGAAATCCCTAAAACAGAAATTCCTAACTTAGGCATATTTCCTACATTCTACTGTAATTAAAAAATTATTGTCTTGTCTTTCTAAAAGAATAAATTAGGAAAAAAAAGCTCAAATAAAATTCAGAAAATATTCTAAAAGAAAGAAAGGTTATCTCTATAGGCAATTATTGTTTCAAGCGAATATATGTATAACAAATCTTACATTCATGTCTGCATCTACAAGCAGGCTTTCTTCATCTTCTTCAACCTAAAAATATGAAACATTAAAATTTCTGACATTTTTACAAGAAACTTTAAACATTAGATTAATTATAATTAATTATTCGCCTTTTTATTTTCATGTTACGATTAATAATAATTTTAGTTATTTGTAATTAATAAAGCTAATTAAAGCAGCTTTACTCATTCATAAATGTTCTTGTGTTTATAAAGGCACCTTGGCTTTATTACTAAAATTTTTTACAAAGAGACAATGTCAAAGTTGTATATTTTGATAAAATTGCCAAGTTTCATTTTTGAAATTTTATATAACACTGCCTCTTAAACACTCATATCCTAAGCATAGGTTACTAAATTAATATAGGGATAACACTTACCATTCTCTCGTTCTCTTTACTTATATAACCAGACGTTGATGGATCATCAGAACCTGAAAGATAAATATTATGTTACATGTTGAATAGGACAGAGAAAGGTTGGTTCTGCCACTAAGGTCACAAGAAACTGCACATGCATAACTAAATACTTTTACAGAGAATGTTTACTTGATAGGCAGAAAAAGGTGTGTGTTGAGGGAGGGATTATTTTTGGAAAAATATATCAAAGGTTAAAATAAGGCTAATTTTTCAATGAAGTATACAACTTAATTTAGATACATATATAAATTTGATTAATCACTGAAAAAAAGAAAATATTCACCATGATTACGAAATAAACTATCTTGCACCAATGAGTTGGTGTTGCATGGCAGTTGGTCCAAAATGGCCGAGACATCATTGAAAAACCTCCACTCTGAAGGTTGCCCTCCAGTTACTCCCTGTAGGGTTTTTTCCTTCCTAATAAGAACAATGATGCACCAGGAATTAAAATAAATATTTCTATTTTTTATGAAACTTTTTATTAATTTACTTTTTTTCTCCTCTGAGAAAGGTAATGATTATTTAAGAAAATATTCTCTATAAATAATCAAATAACTTACCGATAAGTAGCAGTAAGATTTTTGATCTTCAAGGCAATTTCGTCATGCGTTCTAACAATTCCATATAGGGCCAACTCCTGGGCCATTTGGTCATAAACATGCCTAGAAGAAACATATATATTAAGAGAAACACATTAAGGCAACTCATACACAAGAAATATAAGGATTTTAACATTTCTTTTTGTAATGAATGTGCTATGAAAATTTGAGAATGCTTGTCATTTATTGTAACAACTCTTTTATATTACAATAAAATACCACAAATCTGCCAACGAGAAATCCACAAACTGTGCACTGCAAACTTAAGATGTTTATGCAATAAAAACAAAATAAAACATCGAAGGGAAGTCATACTTCCGTTTAAAAGAAAATTTAGTGTAATTTATTGTTGAAACTTAATCAACCAAAAAGTACTGATTGGTAGGTTAAACTAGGTTTTGGTACAACAATGTTCATTTTTAAAAATGTTTAAAGTAATTACTTTGATCATTGTACATGCATAATGCATGAAATAGAAAAATACTAATAATTTTTGTAACATCATAGGCACCAACTCCATGGGGACAGTGGGGCTTTTAATGAATATGCCGATTTTAGTACTTTTCATTTTTAAATCTTGTGTTTCGCATGATTTAAAACCCATGGCCAAATCCAAAAGTTGGTGTCTATGTGTTACACAATAGTTGTTTGTATATTGAATACTAGATTACCAGGAATCAAAATGTATGGTGTTTTTCGTCTCAAAATGACTGAAGTGTCCGAATTGCAAGTCATGTCATTAGGGGTAGTTAATGTCAACATACCTGTTTCTTCTTGCCGACAAAAGACTGGCATTATGCACCCTCCACACATCAATTAAAAGTTGTATTTCCGGATCGCCCCAATTTCTTCTTCTGGGTTTATCTTTACTAGCCATCTTAAAATCATAGAAATATAGTCAATACTCGATAACTCGAAGTCCCAGGGGACCCCCAAAAATATTCGAGTTATCCGAAGTTCGAGTTATCGAAGTTACTTCCCATTCCTGTCTACTGGTACTTAGGATAGGTCAACATGGTTTAATAGGTGCCATAATACTATAGTTGTAAACATTTCAATTTTTTTAATAGCCTATGTAAACAGCAAGAGAAGAATGGGGTCAAAAGGTTTATTAAAACTCAACTTTAACAAAATTTGGCCTCATTACTCATTAATTAGTATACATACCATGTAAATATCATTTGAAAAAAAAGCAGATATTTCTTGTTTGTGGTCCGTTTGAGCCCCACATCCGTGGTCGGTGACTTTTTAATGTTGCCAAGTTGGCGACATCGACACGTGATCTTTCGAGAGCATAAAGAAAATTTAAAACAATGCTAATTGGCTTTTTTTTTTTAAAAAACCCTCTCAAATATAAAAATGACCTGTAAAAATCAAATTCAAACAAAAAAAAACCTAATAATCACAATCGCAATGTTAACCTGTTGGAATTATCTATCGCCGTTCTGCTGCCGCAAAATGTTGCCGACCACGATTCTATGATTCTAATTTATAGTAAAAAGTCTCTTGAATGAGTTAGATTCAAATAAAAGTGCACTTAATTTTTATAAACATCCTAACCAGCAGTGCAAAGGCGGCGGCATGACAAACAAACGGCATGTAGAACGCTACAAAAATCATATAATATAGAATCAAACAATCGAGCACAATAATTCAATATTAAACCCTTAACTTCAAATAAATGAGAATAAGAAAACTTACGATCATGCAACAATTTTCACAAAAATATAATCGCGAACGCTTTCAATCTGAGAAAAAGGTAAACAAACAGAAACTTAAGCTAGATTAAATAGTTAATCGTGTTCCCTGAACTAGATTAAGTTAATCGCGTTCCGAACTGGATTAACTGCCCAGCTCATGACGTTTCACTTAGGCTCCGCCCTTGATCTAGATTAAGTTCGCTAGTGGAAACGGGGTATAACACAGCCAATTAAGCCTCGTTATTTAGAACCCTGGTCAAGTGATGAGCGCGTCGTTTTAGACGTAAATTCGTTACTTTGAAGTTGTTATTCTTTGAAATGGTTTGTTCTTTGATTCACCAATCAAGACTCGATTAAGAAATAATTCAGCATTTCTGTTGCCCCTCAAGACCTGAAACATGCCAAAAGGTTCGTTGTTCGCGTTAATTGTTTCGATAGCTGCACAAGATGTTCTACAATTTTTAGCTTCCACACTACGTTTATAACGTAAAAAGTGGAAGGTATTATAATCGTTCAGTCCGTCTGTCTGTCTGTCTGTCCGTCACCCACTTTCATAGCCCAAACTACAAATGCTACGGACAAGTGTGATACGTCAAAAAATTCAGCTCATCGAAATTACAATACATTGAAAATTTCAGAAAAGAAATTGAATTCGAAGTACTTCCATTATTTAAAAAACTGCAAAATTTAATGCTCATTTAAAAAGCATTGTAGGCCATTTTTATTAGAATTTAATCACCATTGCCATTCGCAACAATCGCTCGAGAAACTTTAATTCTTTTCGACAATAAACTAAAATAAATTTATTTTTGCGACATCGATCAGTTTGAAATGACGTCAAATATATTTCACTACGAGATTCTTTGTACGTTGATATGAAATGTTTTCATTCTATTTAAAAGCGAGGAATATTACATATTTATTCTTTGAAATGTGTATAAATTAATTTTTGCAAACGATAAGTAATAATTATTGAATTTTCGAAATAAAATAAATGAAACTAGCCAAATTTAGCATGTAAATGTTTAATATAGAATATCAATGCTGTGTTTGTGGCCTTTTTACCTGTTAAACACAACTGTTGTGTGGAAGCGGGTTAAGTGACAGATTCTGTTACAAACCTACTTGTTTTATTAAAAAATAAGTTTACTTAATTTTTTATTTGCATCTAAGCGTTTAATAATGATTATTGAAGTTGTAAAACAAATTATTAATTGATGAGCTTGTCTGTTTCTGTAAATGGAATGTATGGAATTTTAACTTGTAGTTTTGTTTCGAAAGTGATAAGTAGTACTAATGCTGTTGTACGTTTACATTAATACTGAATATAAATTGAATTTCAAAGAAAAGAAATTAAATGAATCTAGCTAATTTTGACAATTAAGAATGTCCTAAAGTACTAAGTGTTGTGTTTTGAGCTTTTTAAATTCGTGGATTTTGTGTAAAAGCGGTTCTAAGTGACAGTTTTTGTTACAATTACACTTTTTTTATTTTTCAAAAAATGCTTCCAAAATGTTCGCTAAATTTGTACCAGGGTTTGGACAAAATAATGCACGTACTTTACCATTGATTTATTTTTTTGCATTTATCAAAAACTTCTAAACAATATATGAAACTCTTTCAATGAATTGAAGCTAGTATTATGGTTCATGTTTTGAAGCATAAATAAAATAACCAATATAATTACGTGATGTGGAAAATGGAGCCAAGATCAAAAACTTAAAATAATAAATAATTAAATAAATAGTAATTTATATAAAAAAGTCTAGATAGTGTTTTTATTGAAATATAAATATAGATTAAATATTAATTGCAAATTGTATCATAGAACGATTCTTATTATTATAATTGATAAAATAAGAATAAGTTTTTTATATTTGAAAGGGAATGAATTTAAATGGTTAAATATAAAATTTTCATTGTATGAAACTTTAACAGTAAATGAATGCAAAATAAAATATTTTAATCGGCATATTTAGGAGTTAGCGCCTGCATTCGCATGCTGATATTTATTCTAGGTACATTATTTCGGTAAAATTTAAGAAATTGTAAACGATAACTAAATTTCGTTTTCAGTGTTTTAACCATAGATATCATATAGATAAAGTATTAGATTGGCTGATCACGTGACCTCCAATGCTAACAACGGGACGCGCATGGAGGCCCAATAAGGGGGCAAAATGGCCAGTGCTGCTGCCACTTTAAGGAGAAAAATACTACGAAAAAATACCATCTAATTCTAAAATTACAAAAGAATATCGTAAAAATACTAGCTGCATTTTGGAATTTTTTTAATGACTTTAAATCCTTTTCTAGTATTTTTTTGTAATTTTTTAATTAAATGGTATTTTTTCGTTGTATTTTTCTCCTTAAAGTGGCAGCAGCACTGGCCATTTTGCCCCCTTATTTGGCCTCCATGCGCGTCCCGTCGTTAGCATTGGAGGTCACATAATCAGCCAATCTAATGCTTTAACTATGATATCTATGGTTTTAACCCTTTACCTACTGACGGTACTTATAAGTACTACTTAAAGGGAGCTATTTCACTTTCATTTGGAGAAAAAAATTGGAGATAAATGGGAAAGATGGAATTTTTTAATTGACATGTTATTCAGTTTTAGCACATTAAAGTCTATAAAGGTAAAGTAAATTCTTCCTTTTACTTTAGTTTTCCTAACATTAACATATTCAAAGACAAATAATTAAAATTAAAATATAATTTGGTGAGCAGAGGTTTTTCCTCCTGGATATTTGAATCACCTTCTAAAAAATATTGTCTAAGTTATCATGGTTGAAGACATCGTGATGAAACTTACTGTTTTTAGCATGGTTGAAGAAAAAGCATCTCTCCCTCCAATTCTTTATCTTTAACATAGACTATTCTTTTTATTATAATGAACAATATTTTTAGACAAAGGTTATAAAAGCCTTTTCTTCACTGCTCAAAACATTTAGATGAGCGCATGGTTTAAACTCTTTCACCGCCAATGATTCCTTTGGAATCATCAGTTTTTGATTTTTTTTCTCACTAAGTTGAGCTCTTATGTATCGTTAGATGGAAGAATCATGTATTTTGAAGAATTAAATAATGTTTGTTTTAATTAAATGAAGATATGAAAAACATATAAACTGAAATTCACTCCAAAAAATTTTATGAAATAAATTGACCCTAAATTCTTCACGCTTGCATTCTTAGATGTTTAAAAATTGATTTTAACTTTCTTTTAACAAATAAAGTTTTGAAAAAAATATTATTATAATTTATTCAAAAGTTATGATTCCAATTTTTTCCCTCAAATTTTGGCTTAAAAAAAATAATATTTCCCCCCCTGTTTTTTACCATTTCATTGTGGATTCATGATGAATCTATTTCACAAATTTTAGATTTTTAGAATAAAAAATAACAAGTTGGAATTGAAAGGGGGTTAACATAAATACGCAAAGTGCTCCCCTAATTGTTTTGAGCAGTGTATATTGACTTTATTGCTATATTTCCAGATGGCGGCTCTATTGGCGAATAGGACATTGGTCCTTAATTTCTCATTTGCGTTTAGTAGCTAGTTTAAATGTGAAAGAATTTTTAATCCAATTGTTATTACATCAAAATTATATTAAAATGCTATAATAATCGGAGTTCCATTCCCAACTTTTATCGACATGTTATTATAATATTATTTATTAAGTATTATTATAAATCAGTGTAAATTAAATTCGCATTTAATAAATAACCGCTTATTATAATTAAGTTCATAATCTTGAGGTGTGAATAATTTGTTATAATAATGTTCTCGTCGATATGAAATAAACTTTGTTTTAGTAACATTATAGTATGATTCATAATGTTATCTAAAAATGCCATATCACGGGGCTTTTTGAATAAAACTGCCGACCTTCAGAATCGGCAATATTTTTATAAATATTGATATCTCCAGAGCTTTGTAAAATATGCGATACTTACCTAAAAGAGTAGGCTATACCTATCGAACTTTTCTAAAATATTACTTAAAATATTAACAAAATTTTTTTTAAAAAAAAAGGATCCAATTTGCCCCTTCCCCTACATTATGTTAACCGATTACTCATTTTGTTTATGGTTTCTTTTGTTTTCCCCTACTTTTAAAAAGTAATTTTTAATACTGAATAAACAAATCGTTAAAATTAGCTGATTTTTTGCTAAAATTTATAGATATGAAATAGCCTCTTATATATGAGTGAACCAAAATATTTAAAAATAAATTTATGTTAAAAAAAATCTTTTACGCAGGCGTGCAGATATCTAAAAATTTTCAAGTAAAAAAATAGCAATTTTTTTTAATGAAATATATGTCATTATAACCTGAAAGCTTTGTTCATTTTAATTAAAAAATAAATATTTTAATATCAATATTAATATTTAAAACGGATTGTTACTTTTGTTTAATGCTTATATCTCCTAGTAAAATATTTTAGATTAATTTTATTTCTTTTGCAGATGTTTATATCTTGGTTTGGAAAATATGTCTCCTTTAAGAATTAACCTTTCTATAGATTTTTAAGATCAAAGTGGTCCAAACATTGGACTTTTCCACTTGCATAAGTAATAGTGACGCCATCTAACGCTCGTTTTTCAAACAATTTCTTTTGCTTAAACATCCACAAACATCGCGATTTGTCTTATTCTTTAATTTTTTGGTAAATCGTTAAATGTATCGTAATAGTTTGTACACCTGTACGATTGTCAAAACAAACAAAAATTTCATTTTTGTTCTAATAACACTTCCTCGTTAAAATTGCTTTATTGCAACTTTTAAATGACTAATACATTAATATTTTAATGAAAATATGCGTTATTTTCGTGTTTTATTATTCTTTTATTTATGAAATTTGTATATATTATGGAAAATACCTAATAAATAGAATCATTTATAGTTGCATATGATCCGGTTTTCTATAGAATCCCTGACTTTATACTTTGCCGGTCACAAATGCAAAGAGGTAACAAGAGCAAAATGCATTCAAAGAGTAATTTTCCTCATATGTTAATCAAAGCTTATAATCTTGCATAAATTCCCAACTTTTGAAAATATCTTTAAATATTGTTAGCCGCGAATTAACAAATAATTGCAAGCAATTTAGATTCCGTCTTTTTGTGTGAAATTTCCAAATTGAAATTCAATGCATCAAATTAGAATTCGATACATTTTATGGGTGTTCATTCTTCATGAATAATAACTAAATTTATACCAATGTGAACAATATTAAATACGGAATTGATTTATCCTCCTATTTTGAAATACTATTTTTGTTATTCAAGAATTTACAGTCTTGCAATCTTAGTTTCGAATTTTTCATTTTATTAATCTAAAACCAATTTTAATCTAATAATTTATTCTATCATAATCTATCATATTTGTTTTTGGAAAGGAATTTTCTGTCCTTATCTGAATTCTCTAAACATTAAATTTGATCAAATGTTTAACGAAATAAGTACTACTATTTGCTGGGTTCAAATTAATATGCTTGAAATACTAATAATCTCAACTTGAGAAACGAACTACATTAAAACATTAAAAGCAAAGACTCTTTAACTAGTGTCGCCATCTCGAAATGAAGTATTGAAATAACATTTAAATAACTCAACAATTTATTCTGAGAACGATAGTATATCAGATTTGGCCGCAATTTGATCCACTTAACCTATTTCCGAAATTATTGATGATAACCTTTTTGTCATTTAATTTCGATTAGTTTTCTTAGTTTAAATTATTTTACTTGCTTCAGAAACGTCATTATATAAATGGGAAATAGTATAATGGTTTATTTTAAAAAAAATTGAAATATAAGCGAAATTTCAATTAAAAAAAATCTCGTTAGAATATTAAATCTTGAAATGTATCAAAATATATTTTCATAAATTTTTCTTCGCAATAAAACTTGGTATGTTATTACCTGGCCAATATAATTGGCCAGATAATAACAAGCCAAGGTAAGCCGCCTTCCTTGTATCTTTCAAAATGTTTTGTAAGGAGTTGTAACAGAACAAGGCTAAAGCCAAAGTTGTATCCTAACCCCAGTGCTAGAAATTGGAAGAAAAAATTTAGGAGTATCTGTGCTACTAATATTTCACAATAAAATAGGATCAAATGCGCATTATCAAGAAGTATTTTTTTTAAATAATAATATTTTTTTGAAAAAATGCTATTTTTAAGAAGGATTGTCAGTCCCATTGAGTTAAGGCATTAGTTTTGGAATCACAACTTTCGCCGAAGTATTGCTTTGCCATATTAGCCCTTTTCCCCCAGGTATGGGAATCGATATTACATCGAAATGAAACAAATTTGAAGCGAAAATATTATCTAGTTATTTAATTACATATATTAAAAGTTTTAAAATGCCAAAAAATTACAGCAGACGGCGACACTATTTTAAACAATCAATTAATAATTAAATAACCGGATGTTATTTTCGTTTCAATTTTGTTTTAAATTGATGTTATGATGATTCCCATACCTGGTGAAAATGGGATAACATGCCAAATCAATACTTTTGCTAAAGTTGTGATTTCAAAATTAATGCATTAGCTCTATGGGACTCATAGTCCCTCTTAAGTAATTTATCCACAAGCATTGGCCTTTCCTGTGACTCTGTGTGATTTTAAGATCCCTATAGTTGCACACGAATAGAATCACCCATGTATCGGGCGTATCGGCATTTCTTAGCTGCTGGTTTCCAAATTTTAAGGTGCCCACTATCGCCAGAATTTCTCTATTTTACGATCGCCGGCGTATCGTAATTTATGTATCGACACAGTTTTGCGATTTAAGGATCACCGAAGAAAATTTTTACAGTTTCAAGATCGTTGACAATCTGCGATTTTGAGATGATTATTTTTGGCGAGATCTTTGAAAACCACCTTAAAATTTTTTAGTGACATTTAAAAAGACATTAAAACTCAATAACTGCGACAACATTTATTTTGAAGTCGCAAAATTGTAGGATTTGGTCGCATTTTTCGAATGGCGATCGTAAATTTCGAACAATGATCCCAACCACATTAGTTTTTAGAGCAGCTACGCTTTGAAACACTAATCCACAAATAAGTTAATTTATTTACCTATAATTTATTAATATAACTATTTTTTATAACATGAATTAGTTACAATAGGACTCAAATTCTAATTATCTTTATAATTCAAACAATGGTTTTGCTCGGGTTATAACTGGCATACGTTAAAACCTAACCATTTAATAACAGCTAGGGAATATCTTTTGAGTTACCTATTAATTTAATTTTGTAATTATTTAGGGTGCTTTTTTGCCAAGTGTAGTTAACAACTGCCTCTCATCGAGAAATAGGGGAAAAAAGGAAAAATAATATTTTTGTATTTCAAGGGTAAACAATACTAAATTCTTCATAAATCTAAATATTTCATAAATCACTAAAAAACAGATTTTTTTTTTTTACTATCTATTTTATACTATCGTAATTTTGAAACGATGCATGTTGCGGTTTTTAATCTTTATTTTTTTTAAAAGTAAAATGTGTATTTTCTTATAAATATAAGAGAGATTAAAAAGGCTTTTTTAGGGTTTGTTTTTCACTTTGCTTAAAAGCATGGATGCAAAATGAAATTTGAAAAACCTTTTAACATCTTTTTTTCATGTAAAATGTTTTTTTTCTTCATTTGGTCGGGTACAAGATCATCTTGTTTTACTATGAAAAAGTTTCCAACATTTTATTAATCAGATTATGACATAAGATTTAGGCTTTTCGTTGTATTTTTACTGGGAAACTAAGAAATCAAGTATTCTATCCTTCTGAGGGATAACGAAATTGAATTTTTACTGCATAACATTAAAATTTAAATTTTTAACTAAAATAATTTATTTATTCAAAAGAAAGTTCATAATAAAAAGTAAAGGGTACACACATATATATTATTAAGTAAAGTATAAAAGTTGTAAACAACATATACTGCATGTGCTGTTATTATTCACAGCTTTTTTTTTGCTTTCTTTCCCGTTTTTTTTATGGTGTAGGCAAAGTATAAGAAAAACTATCAATTATATAATACTACTTTTTGTGTATTTACAATTGAAACAAACAACATTAAACTTAAGAAGGACTTTCAGGGGCTAACATAGCAAAGCAATACTTCTGAGGAAGTTGTGATTACAAAACTAAAACATTAGCTCTATGGGACTGACAATCCCTCTTAACTCATTATTTCAATTAATACAATTTATTGACGTACGTGCTTTATTGTTGTTTAATAGTGGATAAAACCAAATATATATAGTTGCATATGATCTGGTTTTCTATAGAATCCCTGACTTTATACTTTGCCGGTAACAATTGAAGAGTACGGGGGAAGAACTGCTTGATTTGTTAGGAGTCGTCCCGTAATTGTGTCTGCTTGGCGGACATTGGCGGCCGGAAACCGGTATCTCTCTTTCTTCTTCGCTTGGTCCAAGCGTCGGAATCGTGCATCGCGAGAATCTAGGTAGGTAGAAAAGTCGTGGTTTAGGACTTTTCAATAAATTTGCGAATCTTAAAATTTCTCCTCGTTGTTTTAGAAAAAATTCGTGATTTTCAATCAACCGTACTTTATTTTTAAAGCTTAACATGATGATGAACACAGTTTTTTTGAATAAAAAGCGGAACTGAATTTCAGGGTTTCTGTGAGCTAGAAGATGCACAAGAAAGTGAGAAACTGGTTTTCTTACACTAGTTTAGGCGATTACTCGCTATCATCGCCAAAGATGCCTGATGAGGAAAGTTTTCTACGAAATTAAGCGGTTTTTCCCCTGTACTCTTCAATTGCAAAGATTTTAGAGCAAAATGCATTCAAAGAGTAATTTTCCTCAGATGATAATCAAAGCTTACGATCTTGCGTAACTTCCCAACTTTTGAAAATATCTTTAAATATTAATAAGGTATCCCTTTGGTCAACTGGCATAATTGAATGACTCTTATTAGTATTATAATATTATCAAAATATTTTTAGGAAAACTTAAAAAACAAAACAAAAATCCTTTCATACCTTAAGTGGGTCGATAAAAAGAGGACAAAACATGTTTGGGAACTAAACACTGGGGGTCCGAGAGAGGCTGACCACCTTAAGGGGACACTTGCCTAGCACCCCAGAGCCCTTGGTCAAGTAAACTGGAATGTGCACTGCAAGCCTTGGTCCACTGACGGGCTAATGCGCAGAGAAGTTTAGTTTAAAAAACAAATATACTGGAACAAAAAACTTTTAAAATAGAACTTTAATAAATTTACGAAATAAGGAAAACCCTGAAGATATTGCTAACACGACATAGTTAATTGATAAATAACATCTTTAAAATGTACAGAAATATTTTATTAAAAACTAGAAAATTTATACCCGTTCTTCGCACGGAATAAAAAAATATCAAATAAATTCCAAATATGTGTACCATATAACCTGTTATAGGATCATGAACTTATTATTGTTTCCGCTCGTTATAAATTATAAAATCCCGTTTCATTGCCTTAATATTCCAAAATGAAAAATACGCTATAAAATGCACTCATAAATGTCATCACAATTCCCTCATAAATACATAAAACCTTTTAGCTCATTTGGAGCGTTTTGGGAAATAATTTGGCGAGAAAATAGATATAGCTACCCACACCCATTATACAGCTCTAACACAATGACCTTCGAACAACCAACCAGCTTATAAATTATTTACAAAAGAAATTGCCTATTTGGCGAATTTTAGTTAATAATTTAACGAGTTTGGCAACGTGTTTGGCGAAAAAATAAAGACATAAAACACTAATAGCTCTAGTGCGATGGCCTTTATTAACCATCATAGTTCAGTAATAGCTTAACTATACATTTATTGCTTAAATATGCATACATGCAGTCAACAGAAAAATCAATGAAAAAATCATCAAATAAACCCACAATATAATCCGGGAATGGAGACTGGCGGAATTACGTCACTTGAAACATGACAATTATTTTTCAAATGATGAATTTAGTTTCTGAAGGTAATGGCAAAAGAATAAAATAAACATTTTGAATTTTAAATGTTTTCGTTAAAAGTTTTATTTAATTTTTTCAGCCGATGGCATCAGGAAAGAGAAAAAAATGATCGGATTTGAGCGAAAGTGGTGTATTTTTTTCAGAAAATTCGAATTTTCTCTAAAAATGGAACAAATATGAAAAAACTAAGCCTCAGGTTTACACGTTAGTATTAAAGGGAATCTATCTTAAAAATTTCGAATTTCTGAGGACAGTATCCAGTTAGCACCCCCATATGGGCCCACGTGGTTTCCTAGTGGGCTATCTCATATGGGGCCCAGAAAGAAACGACCCCCTTTTTTTTTTCGGTGAAACCACGTCGGCCCAGATGGGTTTTCCCACATCGGCCGGTGTGGGCTGCCCAGATGGATCCAGAAAAAAACGACCCCTTTTTTTTCGGTGAAACCACGTGGGCCCAGATGGGTTATCCCACATCGGCCGATATGGGCTGCCCAGATGGATCCAAAAAAGAAACGACCCCCTTTTTTTTCGGTGAAACCACGTCGGCCCAGATGGGTTATTCCACCTGGGCCGATGTGGGCTGCCCAGATGAGAGACCGGCATTATCGGTATATGATGGTGATACTTGAACGGCAGGAGGAGGACAGAACTCTCGATCTCTGGGTCCACGGGGAGGCGCTTTTGTCGTCGCGGCTATGGAAGCTTGTAGTGAAGGATGTTAAAGGAGTTTTATGCTTTTGATTAAGCAATTTGAATTTGAATTTTCTTTGCAGGTTTCAATTCCTTTAAATATTACTTTATTTAAGTCAACAACACTAATAGAAATATGTCATATTTCAAAACAACTTTTGGTAACTTACGTATCAAAAATTTTTATGATTCATAATATTTATTAAAAAATCTATTTTATTTATTCGTTTTTTCAAAAATTAATCATGGGCAAAAAAGTTAAAGAAATTAATTTCGAAGTAAATAAAAGAAATCAGTTATCATGCGGTTAAAATATTTAGCCTTGCCCGCAATTAAAAATGTTGTGGATAAGTAAATAAAAAATAACGATTACCAGTTTGAACACGGCCAACTTCAATAACAAGGCCAGAGAAGCTTTCCCAAACATGAGCGTAGACGGAATTTTTGACGTCACTGTTCCGAGTGCCAAAGATCGAGAAACTAGTTCGGATGCATTCGGAACCCTAAAAATGTGGTCAGCCGTGAACGAGTGGTTCCGAACAGGTTTCGAGACAGGTTATCTTCATCTTCGGAACAACGTCACTCGGAACTATGACGTCAAAATTTCCGTCCCCGAGCGTGTTTGGGAGAGCTTCTTTGGCCTTAGTAGTTGAGTAGGTCGTGGTTTGAACAGGATTTTTTCGGAAATGAAGTTTTCAAAATAATTTGACGCGATTTGTATTTCCAAATTTTTCAGTTTCTTATAGATTGCGATATCGATTCGTCATAATTTTCCGATGAAACGTACGTTGATTTAATTTTCACCTTTGACAGATATCGAATCAATGACTTTTATCGATAGAATTTCGTTCACCGATTGCCGATGTCGTCTCCTGAACGTTCGGATTACGGATGCGATATCACCGGTGAGTTTTCGTTAAATCCGATCAACGATCGTTCGAGCAAATTTCAAGAAACATTGCTACCTAGGACTAGGACCAGAATCAGTTACTTTTCCCCCTTTTTGTAATAAATTTTTACTTAACCTGTCCTCAATACTGTTAATGTTTGCACATTTAACACGTCTTCCAATTTGTTGAACTTCCATGTAACTCTCCTGTATGCTAGTTGTATAGCATGCTAGTTAGCATAAAAAAAAGCAAAAAATAGCTTGTCAAGGTAACTACCTCAGCATGTAACTACCAGGTAACTACCTCAGCAGTAGCTTGCAGTGCTAGTTAGCATTATATGCTAGTTTTATAGTATAAGATGCTTTTTTTCTGTATGCTAGTTGTATAGCATTTTATGCTAGTTAGCATAAAAAAGCAAAAAATAGCTTGTCGAGGTAACTACCTCAGCATGCTTTTGAGAAGCTTGCAGTGCTGTTTACCATCATATGCTAGTTTTATAGCATGAAATGCTTTTTACTGTATGCTACCTTCATAAGCATGGTATGCTAACTAGCATAGGGAAGCACATTGTAGCAAAAACATAGCATAAAACATAGCAAACATAGCAAAAACTAGCATAATTTTTATGCTAGTACTAGCATAAATTTTGACTTGGGTATGCAGTTAGAGGATAAAAAAAAAGTAGTGCATTTGGACAGCAGCTGCAGTTTTGGTGTACAAATGAGCAATCCATATAGATTTAGATGGGCCATCCCACATCGACCCACGTGGGCCATCTCACATCGACCCACATGGGTCATCCTACATAGTCCCACATGGGCCATCCCACATCGACCCACATGGGCCAACCCACATAGGCCTACCTGGGATATCCCACATTGGCCCACGAGGGCTATCCCACAACGGTCCGTATGGTTTTCCTCCAAATTGGCCGACCTGGGCTTCTCCACATCAATGAATATATTTTAGTAATATGTATAATATACAGTAGGAGGATAAAAAAAATAATACACATCTGGACAGCAGCTTCATTTTATAGGAAAGATGGGCAATCCACATCGACCCACCTGGACCATCCCACATCGATCCACCTCTACCATCCCACATGGTTTTGTTCCACATTGGCCCACCTGGGCTTCTCCACATCAGCCTAGTACAATTGTTCATGAGCAATCGATTTTGCCTTTCAAGTTGAGCGATCCCTTTATTAGTTAATAATATACCGAAACAATTAATATATTGTACTAATATGCATAATATACAGTTAGAGGATAAAAAATAATATTATATTTAGACAGCAGCTTTACTTTATAGGACAGATGGGTAATCCATATAGATTTGATGGGCCATCCCACATCAGCCCACCTGGGTTGTCCCATATCGGCCCATTTGGGTTCTTCTATAAAGCTCGGTTTTGTTAAAATAGCTATAAATTGTACTTATATATTTTTTAAATGCTTTAGTACTGAACAACATCAAATATTACTTCGTTTTTTTCATGGTATTGATTTTCTTTATCAAATATAATTTCAATTTGCCTTGAGGAATTCATTTAGAATAATATACGGGTGTATATTTTTTATGGTACAATATAATTTTTAGTTAACAATGAAACCAATTTTATTTAAGTTATAAACAGTCGTTTTTACTAAGAATGAAAACCGAGTTCTAAACTATTTTAATCAAAGTCGTGGGCCTGTTATGGTTAGCCCACAGAAATCTATATGGGTTACCCATAATGCCCCATGTAGATCCACGTATTTTTATTTTTTGATAGAAAAAGTGTAAAATATAAAACTTGTAGCATCCAAATACATTAATGTCACTTAATTATTACAAAATAAATAATATTTTATTCATATTTTATCGTAATTAACGCATAATTTGCTAAAATTGAGTACATGGGATTCACATGGTTTGGTGATGGGCTGATGGGGCCCACCAGTGCCCATCTGAACCACGTGGACCCACGTCGGACCATGTGGATCCCACATTGGTGTGCTACCTGGGTATAAGTTGGTCTTTTACGATCCGAAGACAGACACACACACAGACAGACTCTTTCTTTTATTATTATAGATTATGTTGATCTTGTGCAAAATCACAATTCCAGATCATATTGGCTGCTGTTATTTCAATCCCTTTCTAGTAAATAAACATTTTTCACACTGCCTAGAATATATTTTAAACAAGTAATTCAAGTTATCCTGAAATTTTATGGTTTTCCTTTGCGCTTATTTGATATTTCACAAAATTCCCCGTAGTTTTGTCAACACTTCAGATTCAGCATTAGCATTTCCAATAGCGTACCATCACGAGCCCATTTAGGATATGAAAGTCTAAAATACAACGTCTCTGACTCTAAAGAAACCCAAAACCTCAGAGCAAGGACAAAGTAAGTCCATGTAAGACGATTTTTATGTGACCCAAAGTTTTTAAAATGCTACAAAATGGTCATAAGTATTTATAAATGGTCCAGATATCGTAAAAAGTCCATTGTGATATTTGGCGAATAAATTATCATAACCCTTTTTGACTCAATTTGTTTTTAGAAGGAAATTAAAACGTCTTTTGGTGTGTTTTTTTATATTTAGAGGGTGCAAACGATAATGTCGCCAAAAATGTACAACCACCGCCAAACGGAATACTTAAAATGGTAACCTTTAACTGCGCATACTGTGTACCTTTAACTGTACATACTGTGTACCTTTAACTGTGTATACTGTGTACCTTTAACTGTGTATACTGTGTACCTTTAACTGTGTATACTGTGTACCTTTAACTGTGTATACTGTGTACCTTGAACTGCGCATAATGGGGTCCTTTGACTGTGTATACTATTTTATGTTGGCAGAAGGATCCGTTTATCGACAGAGATTCCGTTTGGCGAAATTTGAGAAAGCAAAATGAAAAGGTAGCCTTTTTAGGACTTCATTTGACAAATTCATTTTAGCAGCGGTCGTCTCGTAACGAAGTAAAAAGCATAAAATAATCATAATCCTAAAGCTGTTTGATTTAACGTGTATTCTTTTATATATATATATAATAACAATTAATGATAACATAGGTCTATAGTACCTCGTAAAAGACCTAAACTAGATTGGCTCTTTGGCGTAGAACGCATTATGCAACTAGCGTGTAAATTTCCATTCAAATTTAAAACCAAACCACATTTCGAATCCAAGAGTCATTGTGAGAAAAGATTCCATAATAAATGAGTTTCCTTTAATGAAAAGGCTTTTGTTTACTGCTGATGGAATCCAGGAGATAATAGGATGCAATAGAACGAATCGGAGAAAAACGTTGGTATAATTCCATCGAGTAGCACTTTTGTAATCTTAATCCTACTTCATTATCGAAACAGCTTTTTCGAAAAAAAATGAAGGAGGTGTGGTGGTTCACCGCACACGCAACCTCAATATGCCATCAACAACTAGGTGGCGCTGATTTACCATCTCGTTCCTACCACTATTCTTAATTACAAAGTTAATAGAAGTATATAAGCCGAAGTAACTCATCTCCACCTTGAGGATCCTTTTGGTAGACTGTGGGTTACTGAGGCAGCTACAGAAGATTGGACGTCCAAGATATTTTATTAACAAGAAATCATTTACAGTATTTAAAAGAATGGAGCCAGGAGCCAAACATCTGCCTCTAAGCACAAAGCCTCACGTGTGGAGGTCTAATTAAAAAGTCACTCTATTTTCAATGGTTGCGTGGTGAGAAGGGTGAATCATAAAAATTGTGCTGCTTTTGCAATTTTTCTGGGAAATAATTTATTGACGAGCCGAAAAGGCGTCATTACCGTGGGAACAGTTCGAGGAATCGGCAAGATATTAACTGAGATATTAAGAAAGAACTTACATTAAAACAGTAAATAACTGAATATTAAAACATTATATTATATACATTATATATATTGGCTCTGCAAACTTAGACCAAGACGTGACAACCGTGGCAATATGGTAACCAGCATTTACCCTAGTTTTATTCTGGGTCTCTGTTTTAACTATACGTAGGAAAATTATACACTATATTTCATTTTTAGTTATAGTTTTATTACTATAATATAATAGTCATGCATATATATTTTTTATTTCCGATGAGTTATTTTAAATAAAAAACATTAAATATTAAAATAAATATTAGCATAAAATACATTGATTCGGGACAGAAAGTTAATGTTTTGAGAAAATCACCCATTTTACTCTTTGCAATATTTTTGCAAACAATATTCTACAAAACTTAATTAGTGAAATGTGGCCTGATGCTGTTATACTGTTTATTCACTAAATAAGAGTTAAAAGTCAAACGTAACCATTCAACAATTTAATCTAAAGCAAATATTTGACCTATTTCCGACAATTAGTGAAACATCAATGAGTAATAAAACAGTCTAAGAAAAATTTAAGCTCAATTTTTTTGCCGAATTTTTGTGAAAAAACTCAACTGTAACCTAACTAGTTGTGAGCGGTACTTACTTTTTTAAGCAAATAAAAATGAATTGAGTATGATAAGCATGTTTCAGGTCATGAGTGGCAACATAAATGTTAAATGAAAATAAATTATATTTCTATCCTCGATTGGTGAATCAATGTCACGTGGGTACAGAGCACCAATCGTAGCAGCGATCAAAGGAAATGCAGAAATGAATAAATAGAAGTTAAGTCATCTGAAACGAGTAAATTGCTTATTAATTTAGTCTTGAAATCCACAGCCATTCCATAACCTAAATGTCAATCACTATTTAAAAAACGAAAATTCATTTTAATTGTAGTTTTTTTTTCACAATCTAACGCATTCTTAACTCATCCTTTACGTAATATTTGAGTTTTTCACAACTAACTTTTAATAACTTGTAGGGCTGTGGGGAGCCTAGTGGTTAAGATCCCGGTCTCGGGATCGGAAGGTCCCGCGATCGAGTCTTGACACCTCTGAAGACCCACCGAGTATATGAAAAGTAGGTGCTCGTTAAATCTGTTGGGTCCGAAAGTTCTGTGGTCGGTCATTGCGCAGTTTACCACGGGTACAGGTCCCTGGAGACTATTTCCCTCCCCTTCAGGGACATGTCTAAATTGTGGAGGTGGCGATAGATGGCAGCATCTGTCTTGTATGTGTGTGTATGTCGTGTCCGTTCTTATTGACGAAGGTTTATAAGCGGGTCTCTGTGACCAAGCACACAAGCCTTAAAATATATGTCTACCAACCAACTAATAACTTGTCCTATACAGATTGTAGAAGAGACCGGGGCTAGTTTTCCAAGCTTTTTTCTATTATATTGTATATATATTTTTGCTTTAATTTATTTTTTTTGAAGAAAATAGGATATCATTCCGTTTATCTACAAACTAGCATTAGCACTTTTCTAAAATTTCTCTATTCTGGAAAACGACATAACGGTTATTATCATCTGGATCACTGTGAAATTATGTCAATGTGTCTTCCCTTTATCTGTAACTATAGTTTGGTGCTCTTTTAAGGGGATACGGTACCCAAAACATTATTTCTAGAAATAATAACATAAACTTGTAAATTATACTTGAAATTAAACTTGAAATAATAACATAAACTTGAAAATTATACTTGAAATTAAACTTGAAATAATAACATAAACTTGTAAATTATACTTGAAATTAAACTTGAAATAATAACATAAACTTGAAAATTATACTTGAAATTAAACTTGAAATAATAACATAAACTTGTTAATTAGTGGTTTTATATAATGTTCACTCTAACTAAACATTTCCTAGCAATAAAAACAAATATTTAAAAGAAGTTTTTCATTTATTTTAAAGAAAAGTCACAATTTTGAACTTTTTTAAAAATGCTACTCCTCTTTCAATTTTGAGCTCCACTAAACTTTAATAACTCCACTAAACTTTTATAGTTTGTTTTTAGTACTATTTGTTCAAGAAATGTGCATGGATTGTAAAATGTGAGCTACAGTTAAAAAGTTACATGTATTTATACTGAAAATCACAAAAAAATTACAAATTATTGAATTCAACATTTTTTTAAAACACAACTATATATCGTAAACCTTATTCCATGCACAATTTTGTGCAACACACACACACACACATATACATATATATATATATATATAAGAACACAGGTTAAAAATTTTAAAATTTTAACTTGAATTGCAAAAAAAGCCTTAGGGATTTATTAAACACAATAATTGAAAAACGCGAAACAGAGAAAAAAGGTTATTTAATAACTTTTTTTTTACAAAAGATATCATTATGAAACTTTCAGTAATTGTTCAGAAAAATGTTGTGAATAATAAGCAGTAAAAACTGAAAAATCGATATTTTGACCAATTTTTGGGTACAGTATCCCCTTAAGAGGTGCAAAAGAGTGAAAGAGAGAAAAGCGCCTTTTAAGAGTGCAAAAAGGAAATCGTATCACATGCACTAACAACTTTTAAAAAACGCAACTAACAACTTTTAATAACTTTTTACATATAGATTGTACAATTTACATACTTAGAACAAAATTTAGAGTGCCAATATTTAGAACATTAACATTCTCTACCCGTGTCGCATAAAAAATATTAATTCAATATAATGAAAATTCTCATCAAATCACATATTTTACAAAACACGGATTACCAGCTTGGCAGCTTCTAAAGGGGACTAGAAATAGCCTCTTAACGATTAAATTACCAAATGACAAGTTTCACATTCTTCGTATAATATCCCGATTAAGTTCCTTCCCAAGAATTTCCCCTCCAATTTATTTTGAAACAGATTACTACGGCTTCAGATTACTTGGGAACAAAGTTAAGGTAATATATTCATCTACGCGCTTAACTCCTAATCGGGGTTACTGAACTGCAAAACCCCTTTATTTTGACATTACTGTTACGACAGAGATTTTTCAGATCCTAACACACATGTTAATAGTGGAAATTGGCAGTGTTTCACCATGATATTGGTTGGTTTCACCATGATATTGGTTCTTAGTAGCTGCAACGCTGAATTGGTGAAAGTAACACACTTCTAAGTTTGGTGAACCATTTTTGATTTGGAAACAAAATCCGAGAAATGGTTCAACGAATACCAAAAATATGGTTGAACGTCACCATTCAGCCGTTGATTGCTACTAGGAACCAATATCATGTTGAAACCAAGCACAAAATTTTAACAGTGCATGGACCCAATGTATAATGGCACGTGGAAAAATGCGGAAAAAAACAGTGTTCAAAAAGAACAACACAAGTATTGTGTCAAAATGGCTACTTTATAATATCGTATAGTTTCAACGCGAGAATTGTGTTGAGGATATACGAACCACGACCTACTCAACTACTAAGGCCAAAGAAGCTCTCCCAAACACGCTCGGGGACGGAAATTTTGACGTCATAGTTCCGAGTGACGTTGTTCCGTAGATGAAGATAACCTGTCTCGAAACCTGTTCGGAACCACTCGTTCACGGCTGACCACATTTTTAGGGTTCCGAATGCATCCGAACTAGTTTCTCGATCTTTGGCACTCGGAACAGTGACGTCAAAAATTCCGTCTACGCTCATGTTTGGGAAAGCTTCTCTGGCCTTGTTATTGAAGTTGGCCGTGATACGAACACGAATTTTTGTTGTTCCAACACAATTGAAGATCGCGAAAGGAGACAATTGTTATATCCTTACGCGATTGAAAAATAACTTTAAACTATGCTATTTCTTAAATAGGCGTAGCATAATTATAAATGCATTTTAGAGTGAGTACCGTAATATATATATTTTTTAAGCATGAGTATGGCTATTTATCTGAAACAATAAAGAGCAGATGCTGAGCTACTTTTCGGAAAAAGTGCTTCCGAGCTGCGCCATCAACACAGTTTTTGTGCTAACCATGCAGTATTATTGAGTCGCAACACAATTTTTGGGTGGTTTCAACACAATTTGTAAAAACAGCGAAAAATCCTTTTTTTTTCAATGAAAGTCAACGCAAGATTTTTTTTCTAAGTGTAAGAGGACACGTCAATAAAAAAAATATATAGCTAAGTTATAAAATACTTTTTTGTTTCATTTTGGTGGAGTATAATGTATTCAGACGAAAGTTTTAGTTTATTTACATTCACAATTTTAAAATAACCAATGAAAAATTCTATTTAACCTACTGGAATTTTGAAAGGAGACAAAATAAAACCACAATAATGAATGGTACGAAGGGGCGATGAAATGAAGCCAAAAGTACTAAAACATGCATTGTCCTTTACCTTACTTTGCAAAGTAACTTACCTTACTTTGCAAAGTAACATATGGGAGATTTACCCCAAACTTGACCTGGTACAACTATATTTTTGGCCGTATATATAGTCTTTTGAAGTTCGCCAAACAAGATTATTTGGTTTTACAATAGACCTTATTTGCTTTACATTACATCATTCTAAGCAGAAGCAGTAGTTTTCATTACAGCGTAGTTCATAAAAACAATTTTAATTACAACCGCACTCATAAAAAAATTTGCTGACTAGTTTTTAACGAAACTAAAAGTTACAGCTTCACCAAACCACTAGTTAACATTCAAATAACTTTATAAGTTCCACGAACTGAGAAGAATTGTTTTGACAAATATTAAAACTGACACCTTTAATTGGATGTGACTCGATTCAGGTATGACATTGTCTCCTATAACTTTAATGAATTTTTATGAATTAATGAATTTTATTATAATTCTAAAAGTGAATACATTATGAAGGTTTATTTAATTTACATAGTTGAGGAGAAAGCTACTTGGATTTTCTCTTAAATGAATTTTTGCTTACACTTCTTTTTTCCTCAATTTGAAAGAATTAAAAAAATAGGAAAGAAATTACTGACATCGAATATGTATATCTGTCTCTACTCTCTTCCTAATCCGGTTTGATCTCTAAGATTTACAAAAATATAGTTTAGAAAAACTTTTTTTGTAATCCATCGGTCATAAAACTTACACTCTTAAAAAAACGAGCGTTTTAACTCAGTCTGAGTTAAATTCACTCTTTCGTGCGAAATGCACTTCTCCTATAGAGTGAATTTACTCTTTCGGAGTGGGAAAAAAATAAAAAACAACTGCGTCCTACACTCTTAAAACGAGCGGTTTAACTCAGCTGAGTTATTTTCACTCCTTCCGTGCCGAAATGCACTCTCTATAGATGAATTCACTCTTTTGTTTAGAGTGTACTATCTTCTATACTTTTCTTATGTCTGTATGCTTTTCCTTCCATTTGTCTTTCTTAAGATGGTCTGTTACATTTTTTCTTCTAACCGTCTGAATTTAAAAATTCTTATTTTTATTTTTTAGAAGGATATGACATGCTAAGTACTGGGGGCCTTCATGTTCAGATTCCAGCACAACTCTTCATCCTTCTGGGATCGATCAATGAATGCCAAGCTTACTGGGGATATAAAATTACTATCAACAAACTATCCTCTTGGCATGGACAATCCCCAATTAATTGAAAATTAACTGTGGCTGTCATTACGGTCCCTCAAAATCAGCTGACCAGTAGTTTTGGAGAGTTGGAGAACGCTTTATTACTCCAACCGGGGCAATTTAGTTCCAAACTAGCGATCCTTCGTGCGTTTCCCCGAATATGATTGGTTTGCGCCAGTTTTTATATCGCCAAGGTTGTCACACATCTGCTTATGTTAGTAGGGCCACTAGCTGAAAACCTAGCTATTTTATTATAAAGTTTAGCAAAACGAATCATATTTAAAAGACCATATTACAGTTTCTTAAACACAATACGAACAAACTATTCAACTATGCCAGCATTATACTGATTTTTTTTTAAATCAGAAAATAAATATCATTCCGCACTCCTGATTTCCTTCACACCCTAACCTTTTCACTCCCGAGAAAAATCTTACACATATAGTTTTATATAAAAAAAACTTCAAAAAATTATACATTTAAAAGTATGTTTTGCAAGTATTGAAAAGAATAGAACATTTTCTCACCAACACCTATTTTGTGGAATTCGAGGTTAAGCGGTAAAAATACACATTTATCGTGTGCTATGAATGAAACAACAAGCTCTACTAATTTTTTGTTTTATAATCCTTTCTAACTTATGTTTTAATCCAAAATATCTTATAAATGAAATGCTGAAAAACTTTTATTTTTTCAAGGTCTCCTAAATCTACTTGACCATCTTTGTTCTTTTTTAATACAATTAATAACTAAGCTATTACTGTATTTGCATTTTTAGACAGCCTGAGCATTTTAGTTTATGATAAAAAAGTTAGTACCAAAGAAAGTTCTAAAATAAAGTTGTACAGCGAGTTCTACAAAAATCCACGCCTGTGTACCTAGAAAGCGAAGACGCTAACGAACAGAATGTAATCGCCTAAAGATTTTACTATAGCCAATCCTTCACTTTGATTTACAACCTTGCAGTATAAAGCCACGGAAATAATAAATTGCCCGACCCGGAAGCTAACAGCTTTGCATTTTAATGATGTAGAGCTGTAGAGTTCTTCACGTTAAAAGTTTTGCTCTATGCATGGTTCCGCTATCTAAGGAGCTGTTCAAAGGGTTTGATTTTCGTGTTTTTAAAAGGTGCTCGTCTATAAATGAAATGTAAGGTATTGACAACTTCATTATTTTTTATTAGTATAGTTAAACATTTATTCCTATTTAAAAGAATAAATATAAACTTCGATTTAAAATATACAAAACACCATTACGTGTATTGGTCGGTTGTGTAAGCTTGTTTATTGCTTCGCCCGAGGCGCGCTTATACCAGTCTTGATCCATTGTAATAATTCTCTCACTAGAGGGCAGCACTACTGCTCGGAAGTGGATCCATCTAATTTTAGAGACAGAGGCCAACTAGAGGTATTGATTTGGTATAGTAACTTGGAGAGCTTTGTGACGACTGACGGAATTTAACGTGAACCAGTCACCATTAGCGTACACGGGGGTTCTCGTCCGGCAGAGCTCGAGCTCGCAACCTTAGGGATGCCAATCCAAGACACTACCAACCAGGATATCCCGGCCCTACGTAAGGTAATCGTTTCCGGCTGCCTATTTCTAGCCTCCTTCAGGAGCTTTAACACAGCCAATAACGCCTCGTAATTTAGAACCCTGGTCAAGTGACGAGGTCGACACCTGAGCGGGCACCCAACGGAACTTCGAGCGACATCGTATCCTAACGCCGCCGGGACTTTGGACTCCACAGATTTAACGAGCACGTCTGTCCCTGTGTACTCGGGCCCAACCGTGATGAGGATTTTTATACTATTTCCAGCACGGATCCGATTTATAGGATGACTGGCAGTAGGTGGGATCGGCCCTATGTGTATTGTAATCTTCAATTTTGCTGTTTGGAAGCGATTGTGGATGTCTATTTCTATCACTACATACGCGGATTTAACACAGCCAATGTTACTCACGAAAGTAAGCACAAAAAGTGTTTATTAACTGCGCAAAGAACGATATTTCTTACACATGCGTCTTGCAGGAAGTTTCCATGTTTGCAGCACATGGTCTTGTTATTTCCAGGTATAACCGAGATTTTTTTCCTATTTCTACAACACAGTTGTTTTTTTAATAAAATAAAAATAACTCTAAGCTATGATTAAAAAAAACCCACAGTGTGTTTCAATTTTTACGTAACCTCTTTCGTGAAAATAGCCAATTTTGCATACTAAAGATCTGTAACTAAGGATTGAAAAGTTTTCTAATTCAGAGTTTGCGAAATTATTAACAAGCTAAGCTGCATAATGTTGTCGAAATGCAGATAAAAACTGTATACCACCATAACCTAACTCCATATAATGTCTGTATAACAATAACATAATAGATTTAAAATACCACATTTTAATTTTTTTTTCTCTTTAAATACCACGCATTAAATCCCTTTATGTTATTGCTACTTAAAAAAATATAAAGGAAAAGGACACGAAGAGCATGTGCTGTTTATTCAAGACTTAGCTAAAGTACTATCCGTTGCTTTGGTTAAATGAACATTCGCAATACTTAGGAAAAACAAATGAAGTAAATACAGTAGAATCTCGATTATCCGCCCCTCTTTTATCCGAAACTCTCTGTTAACCGACCATCCTTAAGTCAACATCGAAAAATAGCTCCAACAAAGTCATTTTCGGTTGAAAAGAAATAAGTTTCAGAAATATACGGCGATTCTAAGGTGAGGAATCTCCGATAATGCTGAAATAGACAAACTTCCGCGATTCAAAATCGAGAATCTCCGGCGTTTTTTAAATCGGAATTATATTCGGTGATTCTGAAATTGGAATTCTGCACCGATTTTAAAATAAGGAAATTATCGGTGATTATGAAATCGGGAAACTGCAGTGAATTTAAGATACCAAAACTTCAGGAACTAAAAAAAAGTAAAAGCGAATTTCGGGCAATTTTAAATTATCAGGCAACTTCGGGAATCTTCTAAAATCGTAAGACTCCACATCTCTACTATAAAACAAAAAAATACACTTTTCCCAAAATTCCGCTAAAAAATTAAAAATATTTTAGCAAGTCTCAGAGATAACTTAACACTAAAATTCAATGTTTACTGATGGAAAACCAGCTCAGATTTGAAGTTGGCAGTTTTGAGGTCCGAGGAATTTCGGCGCTCCTCTGTACCAAAAGTTGTATTATTAAATGAAAATTCTCTATTATCCGGAATTTTCGATTATCGATCAGTTAGATCGGATAATCGAGGTTCTACTGTACTCGCAATTTTGAAACAATATTTTTTTACCGCATATGAATAGGTTGTTTGAATAAGGCAAATACTCCAAATTTTTATTGAATTTTTTTCTTTACTATTATCTTTACATGTATATACATATCGTTCGTCATGGTACATGTATACGTATATAGAACAAAAAAAAAATTAGAAACACGAGTCGCTTTTTTGAATAAGGAAATAACTCCTTGGAGGTGATTCCTCATTCAAAGTAACATCCATCCGGAGTCCAGAAATTACTTAACTGAAATTTCAATTCCATATTTTTCCCTGATTTTACGATTGTGATCTTAGAAATAATAAAAGAAAAAAATAGAAATTATAATATAGTTAAATAAAATGTGCTTATTTTTTTCAAAATAAGTGTAAGCTGCAACTAAAAATTAAAGTAAGTATCAATGGTCAAAACTTACCATTGTTTTATGTGGCAAAATTTATTGTTACCGATTCACTATAATAAAGAATTTTTCGATATAATTGTTAGTTTTCTTAACGTCCCCTCCATTTCGTAAAGTTCCAAAAACGAAATTTAGTTTTTGTAGCAGTACAAAATGATTAATGCACAAAAAGAAAAACTTTTTTGACGTTTTGTTGTGAATGTCAAAGATTTATTCGTAGATGTTAACTTCTATTACACTTGCTTTAAATCGAAAATATATTTCAAATAAAAACTTCGACGAATTGAATTTATAAAAGAGGATTTACTGATTTTAATAAAAAGTTTATATCAATATAAATCTTTTTTTAATACCCAAAAAGCGATTTAGTTGATTTATTGTGTAGAGCGTTTAACAGTGGACTGCATACATTCCGTTTATTTGATGTTCAGAAAAGGTGTTTGTAAAACTGGTGTATTTTATGTTTAAGGTATTAAATATGCCGTTTATTTCGTTTGTCTTGTAAATTGACGTTATATGATGTTGTTTAATTATTTATTTGCTAGCAAATTTGAGAAACCACAGCACCGCATATTTTGATCATGCCGTTTTTTATTTGAAAGTGTATTATACTTATTTCGCTTTGATGCATCTACTTAATTTACTATTAATTAATTAAAATTTTAAGTTTTAAAATATTCAAAATTAAAGAAACTCTTATAAGAAATTGATAATTGTAAAATATACATTTTTAGGGATTTTATCATCTATTTTATTATATTTAAGTGTATTTAAATGTAAAAAAATTATCATTTTTAAATATATTACACACATAGTCAAGTTAAATAAAAGAATCCTTTACTAAGAAATGTTGGAGTCAAGAAAAGTAAAATAAGTAACGATAACAAAACCTTTTTGTATTTTTATTCAAATGCATAAATTTTAAACTTAACTAAACACTATTTGTTGGTTGGTAGACATAAATTTTCAGGCTTGTGTGCTTGGTCACAAAGACCCGCTTATAAACCATCGTCAAGAAAGACGGATACGACATACACACGCATATAAGACAGATGCTGCCATCTATCACCTTCTCCACAATTTAGACATGTCCCTGAAGGGGAGGGAAATAGTCTCCAGGGACCTGTACCCGTGGGAAACTGCGCAATGACCGCCCACAGGACTTTCGGACCCAACAGATTTAACGAGCACGTATTCCGCATATACTCGACAAACACAAACATCCATGCCTTACCGGGATTCGAACCCGAACCCAGAGGCTCCAAGGGCTCCCAGAGGCTCCCTAACCGTTGCGCCGCCGGGTCGCCACTAATGTAGGGTGGTGGGGTTGTACATTATATTCCGCTTGTGTGCTGATCAAGACCGCTATAACCTTCGTCAAGTAAGACGCACAGAGAATTTTACTGTCCAGAGAGGAAATTACACCCGGCGAAGCGGAATCGAACCCGCACCGGTACAGTGCGCAGACTGTTACGGAGCAGCTATCTTAACCACTCGGCCACCCGGGCCCCACTAATTGTATTTTCAATATTTATTTACAGAACACGAGAAATTACTTCACTAAAATTCCAAATAATGAAACTTTGATATTGATTATTTTCAATCACACAAAGTACTTTTTTTTTAATCTCACATCAAGCCCAATTCAATCTGTTCAGTTTAAAATCAAATCACTAATAAAAAATAGTTTTAGGCAGATTTTAAGCAAAAGTGCAATAGCAATCCTTATTAAAACAACCAAATGCAATCTTTAAAAAAAAATTAGCGTTGCCAAAAATATTAAAACTTGGAAGTAACACATAAAATGAGAAATATACTTTAAAAATGCCGGTATGCTCACTTTTTTCAGAAAAAATAAAAATTAAGCATAAAAATTCCCTAAAAATTCGATATTTTACAGCTTGTATTTTTAGTGGAAGTCATTTTTGGCAGTACATATCATATTCTCTGAAAGATCTTAGCGTGGAGGTAGAAGAAGATAGAGAAGCCTTCCAAGGGGAAAAAGTGAAACCATCTGAATTCTGTCGATTTTATGCACTCCAACATACTTGTAAAAACTTGTGTTTAAACAAAACAAATAAAACACAAGTACAGTAGAACTCCAAGAATCCGAAGCAATTGGGACCTAACCACATTAGGATAATCAGAAATTTGGATAATTGGAGTTAATCGGAAAAAGAAGTATTTTAAATCAATTACTTAGTGCATTGTTGGGTTGTGAGATCATGTTGTTCTAATTGCGGTCGTCATCAGGCCAACCAAACTAAAGTGTAAGGTGCCGTTTGAGTTATAGCTTTTTTTAAAATTCAACTTATGTCGGAATTTTGATTTCGTTTAGAAGCTGATGAATGATAGATATTTAAAGTTTACTGCACTATATATTCAAAAGATAATTTACATATATAACAAATAAGGTACTTGACTAAAAAAAAAAATTGATTGGCTTAAAATATTCTTATGCCAAATATATTGGACCCGTATTTTTCTTTTTTTCAAATACCCCATAAAAAGGGGAAAAATGAATTTTAAAATTAGGACGAAAAATCACTCCCGAAAACGCTTTGTGGCTGTCACGTGGTATCTATGATGTCACTAGTAACTATAAACAAACTTTGAAACACTATTTTGGAATCTACTTTAAGCAAATTTGAACTATCCGCTTCTGTAAAACCTCCACCCATTATCTATATAATTCTTATTTTAATAGTAAGTTATATTAAAACCAGTTTAAATACAAACAAAAAAACATCACACCGGTTTGTTTATACATACTAGTGACGTCGGCCAAATCGACGTGTTTGTGATCACGTGACGTACCGATGAAAAAAAAAGCCATTTGAAAATGATTTTTATGAATTATTTAAAGATTTATTTTGCAAAAAATATATACGTTTGTTATATTTGGGTTCAAACTATAATTTAATTAATATTGGAAGGTAGTTTAGCGATACTGTCAAGTACCCTATTGGTACATAAAATAAAAGCAATTACAGTTAGCACAAAAAATTCATATGTGACCTATAAACTTTCATACCCCGCCTATTTGTTACTGTTCGTCTCTGTTGCATGTAATGCCTAGTGTTTTTTTAGTCGATCCAAAAATAATTTCTAGGTATGACATCCATCAAAGACGAACAGTAACAGGTAGAATTTATTTCTGATATTCGGATAATTAGCAACGCTTCTTGTAATTGGAATTCTACTGTATTGTGTAAAAAAAGGCAACAAAGCAATATTTGCTAGAAAATGTTGTACACAGAAACAAATTTATGTGTTCACCAACTGCATCGGAGGAGACGATTTACATCAGTGCTGTTGATGAAAACAACACGAACTAAATCAAATTATAAATTGGTTGTTTACAACAACACCCAATCTGGCTATAATCGAGAGGAGGGACCCCATTATTACATCAATGCGTGATTGAAAAAAAAATGTGAACTATATTGGTTTTTCAAATTGTATAATAAAGTTATAACAGTTGTTTCGGAAAAATACATCCGTGCTGTGCCTTCAACACAACATGCATTATTATTTGGTAACATCAAAATTTATTGTACTTTTTAACACAACTTGCAATAACTGGGAAAAATGCAATAATTTTTTTTTATTGAAAGCATACATAAGTTTTTTTCTGAGTTCAAAGCACGAGTATAATGAAAAAATGCATAATTTCATTATTTGGGTATTTGTTTTAATTTAAATAATAATAAATATTTGTTTAGTCAATACTTTCTTCACTTTTACAATATCATATTTTTTCTATTATATTTCTTTCTTTCATATTTCTCTTTATTTGGATTTTGCCAGTGGAATGATGATTTCTTAATAATATCAACATTATGGCTGCATTGTGGTACAGAATACTAAAAAATGTATTATGCCTGTTAGAAAGCATGTACTTTAATCATAAACAAAGGAAAATAAGCTTACCTTTAGTTTGGTTAGAAAAAATGTATTCATGGGGAATGATGAACAATAAAAATATTTTGCTAGAATATTTCTTTTTTTGCTCGCCTACATCGACAAAACAAAAGTTCCACAGAATGCAAAATTCCTAGAATTCGTATCTAATAGAGTAGATAAAATCGGAAAATTGCCAAATTTGACTTCAGAGGCATCTATTGAGGTTTTATAAAATATGTTTGTTTTATAAATGCAGGGTAATGATGCTTTACTTCAGGGACATACTTAATTCTATTTTTTTAAAAATTGCGTCACAATAGATAATAATGTTTTTTTTCATGTTACAAAGCAACAAATTCTGAAGCTATTTTGATAACAACAGTTGTATAAATTTATATTTGGTAAATTTATAATTCAAGTAGTTAATAATTTAAGCAGTAGGTAACAAAAATGTACAGATTTTAATACAAATAAAAGTTTTAGGTACAAAAATATTTTAAATGGGACTAAAAAATGGGACTTCGTTTATGTCCTAAACACGCTTGTCCCCAGAGCCCTCTAGTCAGCCTTCGATCGGACTTGCTAATGGTAAGTCTATGAGGAAAATATGGTTTTTATTACAATAAAAGCAATGAAATTATAGGAATATTTTGATGCAGTTTTTTTTAATTCATAAAACTCCAATAAAACTGTACTTTTAGAGGTTATTTTTTTAAAAACGTTATTTACTTTTTTCTGAAAATAAAATTTCTATTAAAAAAAGGAAATAACGTTTTTAAAAAAGTAACCTCTAAAAGCACAACTTTATTGGAGTTTCATGAATTTAAAAAAAACTGCATCAAAATATTCCTATAATTTCATTGCTTTTATTGGAATAAAAACCATTTTCCTCTCATAGACTTACCATTAGCAAGCCCGATCGAAGGATGACGGGATATGGGGTTGATAAGCAGCCTTAATCTTGGCCAGTAGTTATTTAAAAATTAAGGATTAAAATTCGTTAGTGGAGTATTGGAGGGTTGTTTACGAAAAACACGCCAGGTGTTACAAAGTCCGATGGGAATGTGGGGGAAAGCTTTAAGAGGAAGGAAGTTAAGGATCATGAAAGGCGACTTCCCAAGCCATTTCTATATCGGATCAAATTGACTTTGTAGGATATAGCAGTTACTCAATTCGGATTCTAAGGATAGGGTAGAACTTTGACACTAAAATTTCTATAGAAACCGACAGGAGGTAAGACGCTTTTGTGTAAAAAGTTAGAAAAATTTGTAAACAAGCAGTTGAGGTTCCAGGAATCGGGAAGGTATTTTGACCCTAGAAAGAAGCCGCCGGACCAATAAACGAAGATTTGCGTCACTGGCCAAAGTCCCCCCTCGGGCGAATTAGGAGTTGGGGGAAGGAAATGGGGAGTGATATTTGGTTCAGGATTGGATATTAAAAACCGGATGGGGTTTGGATTTTAGACCGGAAGGGCGGATCTTTAAAAAAACAGGCTATCAGAGATGGTACGAAAAACGGAAGAAAAAAAAAACCCCTTGATTCAGACTAACAGAGCACAAGCTCTGATTTTTGGTTAGGATTAAATTACTTAAAAGGCTAAGTCCTTAATTCCTAATACTTCAGCCTTAAGATGTACCGGAAACAGAGTAAGTCCATTCCCTTATCTCCTTCAAACGCGTTGGACTCCGTTCATTGTATAATTTATGTATTAGTATTAACTGATCTTATCGTATTATTGTAACTGAGAGTGGTAATTGTTTATGTAATAAATGTTTGTGGCCAACTTCCTGTCCTCATCATTTCTAAGGGATATTGCGTAACTTAAGTAATTAGTATGATTAATAATTTACGATTAGTTATTAAACTATAAGGAATTAAGATTATAAGGTCTTCATTATTAAAATGTAACGCATTGTACTACTATGTTAACCACTATACGACTAGGCCATATCAGTGAACTAACTAGCATACGGCAAGTAAATTATATAGTTAATAACTATGATTAGTTATTTTATTAATTTAGTAATTAATATGGTGAGTCATTGTAACTTATTAGCAATTGACCGGAAGAATCCGATCAAGACTTAACGTGAAGATGTAGTAATTCTTTGTCTCACTTGTAACTTTATGTTTTTACGAAATTAAATGGCTCTTCTACACTTTGAGTTGCTGTTTCTTCTCAACTGTCCCTCCTCCCACCAAAACATTTATGACAAAAAGAGCTTTATACTATAACAGTATCTATCTCCGACAGGATACACCATTAACACATAAAGGTTTGATGGATCTGCTATTATATTTAAATTCCCTTGGGTAGTCAGACATTGTTTAATAGGAATAGAAAGATCCATACAATGCCAATGAATCATTCCCTAAACTATAATATAGATTCCACCAGATTGAAGTGTTATAGATAGTATTGGTGGTGGTTGCATAAAACTATCAAGTTTTCATAATTAAGTGGCCTGTCAGTGTATATGCGTATATGCGCAATTGTATATTACAGTGCAAAATCAGATTAAATACAAGTTTATAATATTTCCCTACAAACGAAAAATTTCAATTTTGATTAGTAACTTCATTGAATGCAACATACAGCAAAATCAGTCATCAATTGCACTAAAAAAAATTGTGTTGACTCTCAATACAAAAAATTGTGTTTGTTTTATCCAGTTACTGCAAGTTGTATTGAAACAATTCAAAAATTGTATTGCGACCAACTAATTAAGCGTGGTTAACACGAAAATTGTGTTGAGTGCGCAGCACACCTGTATTCTTCTGAAATGTAGGTAGACATCTCTTCTTTAAAGTTTCAGACAAATAGCTATACTTTAGCTTAAACTATCCATATTAGTACGGTACCTTAAAATGAATATTATAATTTAGTCATACATATTTTAGAAAAAAATAATACACATTTTTTTTGTCAATCGCGGAAGTATATTATAATTGTCTTTTCTCGCGTGTGTTAGAACAACAAAAAATTGCGTTCGCATGTCTTCAACACAATTCTTGTACTGAAACAACACAATATTGTAATGATGATATTTTTACAAATACTTCAGAAAAGATTGTGTTCAAACAACACAGTTTGAACACAAACAAGCTTTTCTGAATGTGGTTTGCTTGGGTGCAGAACAAAAGCTACCAATTGGCTTCAGTTTGAAACCGGTTTTAACATTGTTTCTTTTCCGTCAGTTCCTACGTCTTATGTAGCCTCCATGAATCTAACGATTCCCATTTTAAAGAGACTTTAAAGTCCCTCCTGCTATTTAAATTCTATTTACGTAACTCCTAACTGCAAAAAGATGCGCTGCGTCATTTCTGTTTACGTTTTATTTACTTGTTTACAAGATTTTTTTTTAACGATCACTCGCTAGAAAACGGAAACTGAAGGAAACAATTCGACGGACGTTTTTGGCATTTTTTATTCTTCACCGACTGCATTTTTTGCAGTCAATCTTATGAAGTATTGAAAAAATACCAAATATTATTTAGTTTGCGTGTTTTGATGTGTGTTCAATTGATTTCTAGCATAGGTAAACAAGTTTTTGTAATGCTGCAGCGACGGAATGTTGGGAAAAAAGCATGATGATTACTTTTTAAACGATGCATGTTTCGAACATTTATTTTTAATGAACATTTATAATAAGTTATATTTTAAGCAAAGGTTTACATTGTTCTTTTCTATTGTAACTATTTATGCTGGATTTATATCTATATATTGTTATTTTTATAATGGGAGTTAGCTTGTGTGTCACGTATATCTATAATAATAAAAGAAAGAGTCTGTTTGTCTGTGGATCGTAAAAGACCTAATTATACTGCCCTCAGAAATTCGAAATTTTTAAGATAGATTCCCTTTAATACCAACGTGTTCACCTGAGGCTTAGTTTTTTCATATTTGTTCCATTTTTAGAGAAAATTCGAATTTTTTGAAAAAAATACACCTTTTTCGCTCAAATCCGATCATTTTTTCTCTTTCGAGTTGCCATTCGAGAGAAGAAATTAAAATGAACACAAAAATTAATTAAAATTGCTTTTATTTTCTTGCCATTATCTTCAGAAACTAAATTAATAATTCGAAAAATAATTGAACATGTCAATGAGTTAATTTATTAAAAAAACCAGAATGGAGGTTTTGACGTGAAATAACATTGTTATTGTTATACATTTATGGTTAATTTTGAATTCATCAGGAAAATCGCGATGACAGTAAGTTCATATTGAGGAAGATTTTTTGTGAAATGAGGATGTGCATTTTATAGTGATGCATTTTTATTTTGGAATTTTAAAGCAATATAAGTAGCATAAGTAATGATATTTTATTCTTTATAATGAACGGGAACAAAGGCAAAGTTTATTATCCTATAGCAAATCAAATGACACATATACTTGGATCGATTTGATATTCTTTTAGACCGTGCGAGGAACGGGTATTTATTTGCTAGTTTGTAATAAATGAAATAATCATTGTATATTTGTATGTCAGTTGCATTTTCAAAATAATCCAACTTTTAAAAATATATAAACTTATGATTTTACCCATTCATGGGAAAGGATGGTAAGTATTGTTAATACATAATTATATATTGAAACAAGATATATATCAATACTTTTTATTTTTTTATATCTTAAAATATATCTTAACTTTCTGGCTACAAGTCCTATACTACTCTGAATGAATACGTCTGTGAAATTCACACAAACACAAATCCGCGGAACTTGGTAATTATAATATAGATCAAGATCAAACGTACATGCAGACGAGTAGGTGTACACTTCAGACAGATAGACAGACAAAATGTACAAAAAAATAAGTCTCCAATATCATACCTTTCAAACAGAAAAATATTTAAAATCGGGTGGTATGTTAGATCCAAAGTTTAAATGGATGCCAGACACACAGAAATATCAGCCCAATTCTTTTTTTTAATTCCTCTAATTAAAAAAAGAAGAAATAAACTTAAAATTTCAATTGTTTATCATTAAAAAAAGCTAAAAAAATACATCATAAAGCATTCTTTTTCAACAGATTAAGTTTAAATCCTTAATTTTGCTTTTTTCAATGACGTAATTTTCTATTTTAAAGCACAGACTTTGTGAAAGGAGTTTCACATTAAATTTTCTTTGTTTGAAAATAGATCAGTGACGTAATTCGAGACGAGAATCTGACATATTTTAGGCTTATTCTTGAGTACAAATGTTAAAAGAAATTATTTTTTCGATAAAATATTTTTTCGATTTGTAGGGGTTGATGTCATTTATTATAATATTGGACAGCGATCGTTGTTTTTTTGTTAAATTTTAAGTAACTTTCATCCACCAACAGTCGACATTTGACCTCGAGTACGGGCCAAGTTATTTTATTAAAGAGAATTGAATATATTTAATATTAAGCTTGAATACATTTATTATGGCTAAACATAATAAATGTATTCAAAGCTACAAATAGTTACCACCTATAGGAAATTTGCGTACTCAGTAGGCCAAGTTATTTATTAAGCGAATTGAATATTATAGTACTGATACATTATTATGGCTAAACATATAATGTATTCAAAGCTACAATAGTTACCACCCATAGACATTGTGTTGACCTCAGTACCGGCCAAGTATTTAATAAACCAAATTGAATATATTAATAGTAACTTGAATAATTTATAGGTAAACTAATATGTATCAAACTACAATAGTTCACCTATGGAACTTTGCTGTTGACCTCGAGTACGGGCCAAGTTATTTATTAAAGCGAATTGAATATATTTAATATTAAGCTTGAATACATTTATTATGGCTAAACATAATAAATGTATTCAAAGCTACAAATAGTTACCACCTATAGGAATTCACAGAAAATTCAATAACAATTCTAACTATACTGTCCGGCACTCAACTATTCGGTCTCCTCCGTCCGGTAATCTACTCATGAGAGGATAATGTTAAATTTTAAGTAACTTTCATCCACCAACAGTCGACATTTGCTGTTGACCTCGAGTACGGGCCAAGTTATTTATTAAAGCGAATTGAATATATTTAATATTAAGCTTGAATACATTTATTATGGCTAAACATAATAAATGTATTCAGCTCAAATAGTTACCACCTATAGATCACGAATTCATACATTCACTATACTGTGGCACAACTTTCGTCTCCTCCGTCCGAAACTACTCTGAAGATAATGTAAATTTAGTACTTCACCACACAGTCGACTTCGTTGACCTCGAGTACGGGCCAAGTTATTTTATTAAAGCGAATTGAATATATTTAATAGTAAGCTTGAATACATTTATTATGGCTAAACATAATAAATGTATTCAAAGCTACAAATAGTTACCACCTATAGGAATTCACAGAAAATTCAATAACAATTCTAACTATACTGTCCGGCACTCAACTATTCGGTCTCCTCCGTCCGGTAATCTACTCATGAGAGGATAATAAAATAAAATTCCTCTTTCTTAGAAGAAAGTAGTTTCTGATATCTAAGAAATGTGATTCGTCAGGATAGAGGTAATGCAATGTAACTTCTGAAGAAGCTTTACTATATTGATTCTTTAGTTTGGTATGGTTGTAGACAAATGCTTTATATTGAAAATAAATTTTATTTGTTAAAAAAAGTCTGTTAATTTTACAGAATAAAACATAGTTATAATATAGTTATTTATGCAACAAGTGTGAAAAGTAAGCGAGTGAAATAATGACACGTGTTTTAAAAAGTTTACTTTTCACACGTGTTTCATACACTATTTTTTATAATTACGTGAAAAAAAATCAAATCTCATTGGTTCAAAAATAATTCACGTGCTAATTTTTTTACGTAAAGAAGATCGGCATCGGTAAATCTCTGGAACTACAAAAGGCAAACATATTTTTTAGTTTAAAGTCAAACATTTGAACATGGATACTGATTCAAAAATAAATATTATAATAACATTCACGCGCAAAATATTTATAAATAAAGCAGATCAATAAATTTCTGGATTTTATGAATATTATGAACTAGAAATTTTACTTGAAATGTTGGCATCTTAAGAAAAGAGTGAAAAAAAGTACTTTTTTTCACTGCTTTTGGGTGAAAAAAAAGTAATTTTTTATCACTGTTTCTAAAAAGTATAACTTTTCGCACGCGTCTGATATTAAAATTATAGTGTAAAAATCGGATTTTTTTCACGCAATTATAAAATAGTTATTTAGGCAACTAGTGTGAAAAGTAAGGCTTTTTTAAACGAGTTGAATAAATTATTTCACGAGTTTAAAAACGGCTATTTTCAACGTGTTGTCATACACTATTTTTTTATAATAACGTGCAAAAAAAGTATTTATTAAATTGGCATTTATTGATTGGCTTATTAATTATTTTATTATCACGTTCAAATGATTTGAAGGTGATTATTTATATTAATGATTATTTAAAAATCACGTGCAAAAAGTATTTCTTAGATTGGCATTGGAAATAAGACGCTAAATAAAGAATCACGTTCGAATAAAGAATTTTACACTAATCACAAATTCGCCGAATAAAATATCACGCTCAAATAAAGAATTTTACACCAATCACATGCTCTTATTTACTTTGTCGCACTAGTGCGTAAAAGTAACTTTGAAACACGATTTTGTTAAAAGCATCACTTTTGCCACGATTATTGGTTTGAAAAAGTTAGTTTCTTTGCACGATATTTTAAAAAAGTACTTTTATTTTATTTAAAAACTTTTTTTTCTGTAAAAATATACTGTTTAAAGTAAAAACAGATTTTGTTCTGTTTTCAACCGCATAAAGAGTAAAAAAATAATAACCAAACAAGCATTTCAACTGTTTGTTAAAACTCTATTTGCCTAAATTGATCAGTTAAGAGAGTGTTGGACTACAGATCTAAAGGTCCGTGGTTCGGGTTTGGCAATTTAATTTCCATCGTTTGGGTTGTGGACAGTATCCCCACCTATCACTGGGGTGAATAAGGGTTCATTTTTTCCCCCCCACCGGCTAGGTAGAACTGTGTTTTTTCTTTACAATTCGTCCAGTAAAAAAACAGCTTGTGCGTTAAAATTACTAAATGTTCGGATAAAATAAAGGATAGCTTGACGTCACGAAGGGCTTCAGTGGGTTCAAAGTTGAGTAGGTCATGTTATAACACATTTTACCTTGTGCGTTTCATTTATTAAAGATGTAATTTATTTGGGAGAGAATAAATTATATAGCATAATTTAAAGATGTCTAGAACTCTGTAACTCTGTTCTCTAGTTAGCCTCTGTCTTTAAAATTAGATGGATCCACTTACAAGCAGTTGTGCTGCCCTCTATAGAGAGAAATATTACAATGGATTAAAACTGGTATAAGCGCGCCTCCAGCGAAGCAATAAACCAGCTTACACAACCAACCAACCTACTAAGCACTGGCAAAAAAAAAAAAAAAAGAATTCACCCATAGACAACTATCATTTATAGAGCGAGAGCCTAGGTCCCCCATAGCTAAGTTATTTTCTCACGAATGAAATGTATCGGATTAGGTTTGGTGTTTTCATATACTTTTAGTGTATGCATAGCCGCTTGAGTGGACCGACGGCCAATTTATGGGTACCGGGTGCAAAAGGTAGGTAAATTATAAGTTAACTTATGTCATTTTCTCAAGGCTGATTTTTACGTATGTTTTAGAAAACATTGGTAAAAGTTAATAATCAAAATTCCAGACACTTTCTGCCGGTCGAAACTTTTGCCGGACGCTTTAAAGATCCCTGTAAAGTTCAGACTTAGTCCCACTCATCTGGTGGAGCGATATGGCGCTACGTATTTTCTAACGAAACAAAAATTTAATTAAATCGAAATGATAATCTTTCTTTGTTTTTATTGCTTATTGGTTGGTAGACATATATATTCAGGTTTGTGTGCTTGTTATTGCTTATTGACTCAGCTTTATTTCTGTCACCATAAAAGTAACGAACAATCACAGTTACTCTAAAAAAAATTAAAAAACGAAGAAAGATTATCAGTTCGATTTAATTAAAGTTTTTGTTTAGTTCGAAAATACGTAGCGCTATATCACTCCACCAGAGGAGTGGGAAAAAGTCTGAACTTTACAGATACCTTTAAAGCGTCTGGCACTTTAATTATTAACTTTTAACAATATTTTCTAAAACATACGTAAAAATCAGCCTTGAGAAAATGACATAAGTTAACTTATAATTTACCTACCTTTTGCATCCGGTACCCGTAAATTGGCCATCGGTCCACTCTAGCGGGTATGCATACACTAAAAGTATATAAAAACCAAACCTAATCAGATACATCTCATTCGTGACAAAATAACTTAGGTCTGGGGGCCCTGTGGGCTCTTGGACTAATAGCTCTTATTTTTTTTTATCTCTTTGAATTAATGTTTTTTTTTGTGTTGCGATTAATATAAAATTGTTTTTTTGAGGTGCTTGGACGAGTTTGAGTTCCTTGGCGACTATTACAATAGGGTATTTGACTAAACATTTTTTATTAGCTTAAAATATTCTTATGCCAAAAATATTAGACCAGTTGTTTTTTTTGTTTTTCAAATACCCCATAAAAAGGGAGAAAAATGAATTTTAAAATAAGGACGAAAAATTACGCTCGAAAACGCTTTGTGGCTTTCACATGGTATTTATGACGTCACTAGTAAGTATAAACAAAGTTTAAAACACCATTTTAGAAGGGGCCCGGGTGGCCGAGTGGTTAAGATAGCTGCCTCCGCTAACAGTCTGCGCACTGTACCGGGTGCGGGTTCGATTCCCGCCTTTGCCCTGGGTGTAATTTCTCTCTCTGTGACAGTAAAAATTCTTTCTGTGTCTGTCTTACTTGACGAAGGTTTATAAGCGGGTCTCTGATCAAGCACACAAGCCGGAATATATATGTATCAACCCTACCCCCCTACCATTTTAGAATCTACTTTAAGCAAATTTAAACTATCCGCTTCTGTAAAACCTCCTTCAATTATCTATACAATTCTTATTTTAATCGTAAATTAGATTAAATCCAGTTTAATTGCAAGCAAAAAAACATCACGCCGGTTTGTTTATATATACTAGTGACGTCAGCCAAATCGACGTGTTTGTGATCACGTGACGTACCGATGAAAAAAAGCCATTTTAAAATGATTTTTATTAATTATTTAAAGATTTATTTTGCAAAAAAAATATATACGTTTGCTATTTTTGGATTCAAACTATAATTAATCTAATATTGGACGGTATTTTAGCGATACAGTCAAGTACCCTATTGTTTAAATAAAATATATTTTCTCTCTTCTCTTTTCAAATTAATATTGTTCCCGAACGGTCAAGTCTGTGTTGCAACTTTATCTAAACGAGAAATTTTTTATCTAAATAACGATGCAATGTATTGCCAGAGGTCAAATTTGTATTGTATTACTAGTAATTTATATTGGTCTCAGAAATGTAGACAATTGCTTCTGTGGAACTTCTAAAGTAAGAATTGTCCAGTTTATCAGTAACTTTCAGAAATGCAGTCAATTTTAAAGTGTAAACTGTAAATGAAAACTTTCTGTTACTGTATTATTTGTTTTTCATTTTTTTTGGTCTAACGTGTAGTAATACGTTTTTCATTTTGAAATATTTTCCACAAAAGTGAAATTTCGAAGTCTAATCCAAAAAAAAAAAAAAAAAATATTTGAACTTTCTAAATTTGGGATTTTAATCTCTAAAACATTTAGAAAATAAGGTAAATATATAAATTAGGCAATAGAAATTAAAAAAATTGCCTATAGAGTGTATGAAAAATCACATTTATAATAAACGCTGTTCGGTGAATTTGGATACATATATGATTCCTAAATACAGTATTGAAGTAATTCTCATCAAGTATATAGTTTTGAATTCTATTTTTTGTATACTTTCAAAATTAATTTAACTAAAAAAAATTCAAACTTAATAGCTAAGTTAAATAAATAAAACAAGTTCAATGCATTCGAGTTTAACATACATACTTGTAAAGGCGTAATGAAAATTACTGGATTACATTTAATTTAATTAATTTACCGGAAAGAGGCTAGGGTAGGGTTGGTACATATATATTCCGGCTTGTGTGCTTGATCAGAGACCCGCTTATAAACCTTCGTCAAGTAAGACAGACACAGAAAGAATTTTACTGACACAGAGAGAGGAGTTACACCCAGGGCGAAAGCGGGAATCGAACCCACACCGGGTACCGTGCGCAGACTGTTAGCGTAGGCAGCTATCTTAACCACTAGGCCACCCGGGCCCCCTACCGGAAAGATAACAAGGTTTTGAAAATGCACTCATTCCGAAACTCCCAGGTAAAATCGATTGTCTGTTTCAGAGAAGATTTATTGTTAGCCTGAACTTGGTAAAGTGGAAACTATTGCTTAAACTACCTGAACTTTTGGTCCAATAACTCCGAGTCATTTAAGGGAAGCTTACTTGCGGAGTATAAAGATGAATGGTATCAATAAAAAGGTGCTGTGTGATGAGAATTACTTACCCTAGACTTAGCTTAAATGTAGAGTACGAAATCGTTTAATACGTAAGGTAGGGTGATATTATTGACGTGTATGTTGAGTTTTGGGAAAATTGGTTTGTTTAATTTTGTGTGGATTAATAGGGTACTTGACTGTATCGCTAATATACATACCTTTCAATATTAAATTAATTATAGTTTGAACCCAAAAATATAACACGTATATATTTTTTTGCAAAATAAATCTTTAAATAATTCATAAAAATCATTTTAAATGGCTTATTTTTCATCGGTACGTCACGTGATCACAAACACGTTGATTTGGCTGACGTCACTAGTATATATAAAAAAAACCGGTGTGATGTTTTTTTGCTTGCAATTAAACTGGATTTAATCTAATTTACTATTAAAATAAGAATTATATAGATAATGGAAGGAGGTTTTACAGAAGTGGATAGTTCAAATTTGCTTAAAGTAGATTCCAAAATGGTGTTTCAAATTGTGTTTATAGTTACTAGTGATGTCATAGATACCACGTGACAGCCACAAAGCGTTTTAGGGCGTAATTTTTCGTCCTAATTTTAAAATTCATTTATCTCCCATTTTATTGGGTATTTGAAAAAAAAAAGAAAAATACGGGTCTAATATTTTTGGCATAGGAATATTTTAAGCCAATAAATTTTTTTAAGTCAAATACCCTATTCTACATTTGTGTGCTTCTGAGGTTCAAAAGAGTATCTCATTTGTAATTTTTGCACACTTCAATCGATTTAGTTATTGCACTCTTTTTTTTATTTAGTAGTTTCATCTCAGAAGCAATCGAGTATTGCTTCTAACAAAAGCGTGTACGATGTGAATATGCTCCTAAGTCACGACGCAGCATACCATGTCGCCTTTAAATGTTCCGTTGGGTGCCTGTTCAGGTGTCGTCCTCGTCCCTTACCCAGAATTATAAGTTGCGATGAGTGTATGGGCTGTTTGGGCTAACTCTACTAAAAGATTAGTTAATGATTATGATTGGTATACGATTTCTCAGGCGAAACAGTAAACCAGTTTTTTTTTTAAAACTAAACCAGCTGTATGACATTTTTTTTTAAATGTTGGCTACAAAATCACAAATACTTGATTATGTAGTATAGCAACTCGTTTGTGTTTTTAATACGGTTCAGTTTTTTAATTGTACGATTGTGGAACTTACTTGCTGGTAACATATTCGTCCACGTGGTTGCACCATTGCAAAACATTTTATGGTACTTTCTGTTCACTGAATTTGTAAGGGCGGAAGGATTTACTTTTTAATACACACGCGTAGAGAAATGTCTGCCGCCACCACCATTTAGATACAGTGGTTAGCACGTCGAAATCCCAAAACCATCTTCCGCGGGAGCCACGATCAAGACAAAAACAAAAAAAAAGCAGAAAAATGGTTGATAGGGTAGAGGGTAATTTAATTCCGGCTGTCTATTTCTAGCCTTCCTTATTAGGAGCTTTAAAACAGCCTATAACGCCTCGTAATTTAGAACCCTGGTGAAATGATGAAGTCGACAATTGAGCGGGCACCCAACGGAACTTCGAGCAAAAACGTACGCTAAAGCCATCGGGACTTTGGACTCAGATTTAACGAACATGTCTCTCCCAGTACTCGTGTATTTTAGTTTTTTTGCTTGCGATCCGATCTGGGCTGATAGCGTGTCCAACGCTATACCGACTGGATTACCACGGTATGGCTATGGCCTGGTATATGGCTTTAAAATTTTACGATTTTCAGATTAATATAATTAATTGGATAGTATTTTGTCTTCAAACTAAATTTAATATTTTTATTATTATCATTCATATTAAATGGGTACTCTTTTCATTTCGCGTTCGTATATCTCGCCAAATGGAATTTTCGGTGACAAATGGAAATTTCTGGCGACAAAACACAGTATTATCAGTTAAAGGTTGCCATTAGAAGTAGTTTGGTGGCTTTACATTTACATTTTTTTTGTGCATTTCACACGCGAAATTGAAAAATAGGGAATATTACTTAACGTTTATTCAACGTTTTAAAACTATACTTTCAAAATTTTGATTTTTTATAATGTCGGACAAGGTAAATTAGACGAATTTCTATTAAAAAAAATATTTTTTTTACATAATTAAGGGGAGAAAGATTTTAGAAAATATTTTGAAAAAAATGTTTAAAGAAATATGATTTGGAAAAGTACTAAATAACGAAATTGTACATCAATGCTTTTACTAATATTGTGATGTCAAAAACAAAGCATTAGGTCTGTGAGATCCATGTCTCTTAAAAATAAGGGTAGGTACATATATATTCCGGCTTGTGTTTTTAATCAGAGACCCGCTTATATAAGCCTTCGTAAAGTAAGACCGACACAGAAAGAATTTTTACAGTCACAGAGAAAGGAAATTACACCCAGGGCGAAGGCGAGAATCGAACCCGCACCCGTTACAGCGCGCAGACTGCTAGCTTAATGGTCCAAACCACTCGGCCATCCGGGCCCCCTTAAAAAATATATAAACGTAATGCGTAATCTAAAAAGACTCATGCTACATCCGAACCCCATATCTGATTGATCACATCCATCGGATCCCATAGTTGCGTTGACATTCTAGTCTGTGCAGTGGTGACAATAATGACCCACTCCGGCGCCAATAACCGGATTAGGTCGCAAAAATAACCGGGAAAAGTAGTTTTCCGGGAGAATAAAAAAAACATATTCAGGAAAATAAATGTGTGTTGTTATGCGTTAACCATAATCCGCAAATGGCGGGAAACGCGTTGATGACGTAATGAACATGAGCCTATCAGTGAAAGGTGCGGGCATGCATTATTGAGTAGGTTGTGGTTGTTGGGTTGGGTTCTTATCGGTGCATGTTATAAGAAGATTGTTTCGGTGTTTTTTAGTGTTTTTCTTGGAATAACGTCGTACAAGAGGTACTACAGTCCATGGACAAATTATTAGACGCACTGCAAGATTTCATGTAAAATATTAATTACCGGGTGATATTGTACCATTCTAATATTTTAAATTGATTTGTATTTATTATCCAATCAATTACCGATTTATTTGACATAAATAAACAGCATTAATTTAGAAAAGCATAAGTTTATTAAGTTTTAAAGACGTGAAATTAATGTTAGTAAAAATCAATATTTAGTTGAGCCACCTTTAGCCGCTATCAGAGCTTTCATTCTGCGCGGCATGCTATCAATGCAAGACTGTATTGTCTCCTGTATTTGAGGATGATGATTCCACACATAAATAATCTTTTAATAAATAATTAATATAAATTCATCTTAATCATAATCATAGTTATCTTAAAATAAATACAAATATGTAGTCTACAACAATTCTTTTAAATAAAAATCAGTAATATTGTAGTTTAAATATACCATTATTGCATAAAAACTCTTAAGAAACATAAAATTACTGAAAAAAATACAGTGCGTCTAATAATTTGTAATAAGATATTGATTCTAATGACGGAGTCAGTTGTGACAAACATTATGGAAAGACAACCGGTTTTATACCAATCATACTTAAAAATTATCTGAAAAAAGTTTATTAATAAAGTATTTTATTAAATTGAAGTTATTTTAAATATACATAAAAATAGTATACTTAAAAATATCAAATGGTTCAAGGTTAACTAAAAACGAAAATGTCTAAAACCTACTAAAATTATGTCCGAAATCAGTACTTCTATTACAATACAATATTTGTACTCTAATATAAATAAATTACTTAATACCAGTTAGGATAAGATAAAGCAATAGTGCCAATAAGTCTGACAGCACATCATAGCACCCCCTCTGAGTAGAGTAGAATTTTTTTTAAACGGGGGGGGGGGGGGGGTAGAACAGGGAAGATACTAAACATTTTAATAGGACTAATTAGTATTAATTATTTTAAAATGGAATTACAGTAGACGCCGCTTAATGAGATCACGGTTAATGTTATCAATCGTTTAATGTTATCAAAATCGCTTAGTCCCGTCCGCTTATATCAAAATATAGTATGTAAGTATACTAATTAGTAATTCTTTTTCTTTAGTGTGCATTAATTTCTATTAAATACTATAGAGTTTTACAGCAACAACTCCTAATTTAAAATTAATTTTTATTTTAATACGTATGTAAAAAAACATTTTTTAGTTTAATTTTTTTTTTCGTGTATTGTAATCAATCGGTTATTGTTATCAAATCACGTTCGTCCCGATGTGATCCCATTAAGCGGCGTCTACTGTATTATTATTTATTTTCTACGTGTTTTCCGATGTTTTCTACATGATGCAGAGTAACATGAATGTTGTATTATTTTCATAAACAACAAAAATAACTTACAAAATCAATATTGGGTTAATGTTTTATTAGTAAATATTTTCATTTTATATCATATACAATACTCGTGTTTGGGATATGTTTATTCTATTTTAAATAGAAATATGGTACGAAAGTAAAATAACATGATAAGTAAATATTGATAAGAGTAATAGGACCAAAAATTTGTGTTATTTTATTTACACACATTTCAAAAAGCTGAAAATAATTTTCATAACTTATTAATGAAATAAGTTAATAACGTTAAGAATTTTTCACATTTTGTTAATGCAAACAAATATATAAGAAAAAATTATATTTAGTAGGGGCTGTATAAAATTTTAAAAAAAGATTGCTTCTTTTTATAATATTTGAAGCAAGATAATCAGCAATATATATTTAAATACTATTTACAAGACGATTCTACGTATCACTGTTAAACCATAAAGTATCAAATTTAATGAAGAATTTTTCTTTAATACTTTTATGTTAATTTTGAATCATTAATAGTTGGTAACATTTAAGGAAATATTTTTTAAAAATTTTAAACAGTTTTTACAAAAAGATATGTTCTTAAGATTTATTAAAATTCTAACAATGCAAAATTCTTCTTGATATTTAAAGTTATTTACATAGTATCATTTTAAAAGTTTTTTCCATGTTATGAAAGCATATTTTATTCTATCGACTAATAATTCTACTAATGTTCTGTTTTAGTTATTCCAAAGTCAAAGTAACATTTAATGCCTATTGTAATATTGACTCATTAATACTTGGCAACATTTTGGGATATATTATGAAATTTCAAACAATTTTTGCAGAAAAAATGTATTCCAAAGATTTATTTGAATTCTAACCGTGCCAAATTCTTCTTGATGTTTTAAAATATTTATATATTAAAATTTTAAAAGTATTTTACAAGGTATGAAATAATTTAATATTTTATTCTATCGTATAATAATATTCTACCTTTAGTTTTTGCAAAGTTAAAGTAAAATTTAGTGCCATTTCGTTCTTTGAGCCTTATTTATCTTTAAATTAAACGAAACTAATAATAGGAGTTGTTAATGTTATGAAATAACTTATACATAGTATGTCAAAATATAAGATTTGCGGCAGTAACTACTATTAATAACCACGTTTATATGAAACTTCCGCATGCAACCATTTTTCTTTGTCTTAAGATGGATGGTCAGTAACATAAATCTAATGCAGCGGTTCGCAACCTTTTCCATTGACTGTGAAAAAAGCTGGTTACGAAGATATTTTTGAGACGCTACAGATCGCATTTTTTTAGGGTAGGTGAGGAGGAGCTTTATATATTATAATTTCGGGATATAAGATTCAACAACAGTATTAAAAAATATGTAACATTATAAATGTTATAATATTGCAAACAATAACGATTGCAAAGTTGTTTAAAATGTGTGAACTCAAAATAATAAGTTTACAGACTTATGAATATTTTTTTATAGAAAAACTCACTAAGGGTTTAGAAAACTATATATATAAAATAAGAAATATTCCGCTGGAACATTGCCGTAAGACCACTCCTTGGGCACATTTTATAACATGTTTGGAGAACATAATTATACTGTAAACTGAATTCTCCTGATGGTTAAAGAAAATGCTATACTATTGTGTAGGTATTTTTCAACTCTACGACTGAATATCGTTATTTTAACTAGCAATTGTAGTAAATGTCAATATTTTAATTTACAAAACAGGTAAATTACCATTCGATGAAAACTTAGGTTACAACGAATTGATTCAGGACAGAACTAGGAAAACCGAGTGGTATTAACACGGGATTTTTTCCATGAAGTTCAGACAAATACTTAATAAAGAAATGCAGTAAATTTTGCCACAAAATAATTGGCTTCTAGTATAAGATGCTTCTAGTATATATTTTATTCATCAAATATTAGATAGAGGTTGTTTAACGATAGTAGTCAACATAGATGATGCCGACCAATGGCAAAATGGTACGCCAGAAAAACTTATCCGAACACCATTAACATATATAGAGCCGCATACAAGGTAAGTTAGTGTAAAAAGTTTATCTGATCACAATCTACGTAGATGCACCGCGTACTGGTAAACTTGTGATGTTAGGGTTTCCTTACTGCCCCCAGCTCCATGATACCTTTCAAACTGGACACGCTTCAAGTTGTACTCTGTAGGATAGGAGGACATGGTTGAACGTTGAATATTGTTATGTCAACTTTTTTATTAGCTATCTATATAATGTTTAATATGTTTTTTTCACCAAAAATTAGTTAGAGTCTTCCAATAAATGTCATTACCCGTTGCAAATTGAGCAATTATTCTGTTACCAATTAAGCGATTCAGTAATGTCAGGGAATGCATAGCTATTGCGCAACTAGTTCCATGAGCATGATTAAGAAAACATCAGTTTAATAGCAGGGTAGTCATTGCACATTTGTCATCATTGCCCTTTTATAAGACTGATATCATATTAAGAGTAAAACACTGCAATGGTAAATTATGTGAGCAATGCATGAATTGTACACTGTGAAATAGCGAAACTTCACCAGTTTTATACAATGTTCATCAACCCTTTTTCTTCATCTTCTGCCTCTATACCATTAGTAATCATTCTCTGACATGTACATTAGCATGCTGCAGAACAACAAATAGTTTCATATTTGCTGATTAAATCTTTCGATATCCAATCAAAACGTGCTACGTTTCATCAAAACTCTTTCTACCTTCCAATCAAACCACGAACTCTGGAATAGCCACCAACGCCTGCTTCTGTTCCCCGACTTTGGACTCTGTCTTCTTTTCCTTTCTGGTCAATGGAATTTGCTGTTGCTGAGACGCCGACACGCCCCCTTCGGATTTCCCCGCCCTATTCGTAAACCTGTCCCTTGACAGGAACTCGTCATACAGTCTCGTGAGCCGGTTGTCGTAGCGTTCGTTGCGTAAATACTTGGCGAGCACTGCGACCAAAGCGAGCACATAAAGGGCGAGCACGACGACGACGTAGAAGAGAGCGCTCGCCTCGGAATTGGCGTGCATTTCTAGGATCGCCTCGTGGCCACTGCTGCTTTCCAAAACTCTTGGGTTGGATGAGTTGTATGGGTCTTTGAGGGTCATCGGGATCGAGGGGGAATGGATGAAGTACACTGAGGATTCAGTGACGGCCATGTTGTCTTTCTTTGTGTCGTTGAAGTTCAAATCTCAGTATCTGAAAAGAAGAGGAGAAAAGCGTTAGGCTTCTTTTTCACATCAAATACGTGACAAAAGTATTATTTGAAAGCATAGGATTTGTTTTTAGCTTCAATACTAGGTTTGCAAAGTAAATAGTGGAAGCTTTTATAAAGGCTCTGTCCATATCTGTCTATCATCCATTTTTATGAGAGGGGAAAAGTATTAGTCTTCTTTTTCAACAAACAGAGGACAATTAAAGGTAACCACAGATGGACTAATCTGACCACATTAACAACATACCCTCGATGTCAGCGGAATTAATTTTCAGTGATATTTGGTGGAGAACTCACACTTGCATAGAAACATATTTATTGGCAACAGGTACAGTACAACAATGTCTCAGCTATATTTCAACATAGCCACAACCGAAATTGAGACACTTGTCACATCGTGGGATCAACTTTTATATCCCTTCGTCGCAGAACTCTGCCACCTTTGAATGGAACCAGCAGCGTGTAACAAAAGTCTTCAGCTCTTCGTTGTTGCCCAAACGATCACCGGAGGACGGAATTTCTTGAGGTGCAAGAAAACGTCTAACTAGCTGGGAGCGAAAAGTCTGTCAAAATTCTCACCCACCGAAATTCCATCAAAACAACTGCTGTGCGTGGAGCCGTATGGGAGTTATTTGATCATCTATCTTACAGCTCTGATCTTGCCCCAGCGAGTTTCACAATGTTTTATAACTACCTGTACCCTCCTCCGTTGCGCATTTTGACTATACGACGAAGAGCTAAGACGTATGTCACACGCTGGTTACCATTCGCAGGTGGCAGAGTTCTACGCCGAAGAGATACACAAAAGTTGACCCCAAGATACGACCAGTCCTAATTCTACAAGTAGTTTGTTAAAAAAAAAATAGCTGCAGCATTGCTGTACTTGTTGCCAATAAATCTGTCCTGAAAGTGGGAGTTCTTTTTTTATTTTAACTTCCACACTACGTTTATAACGTAAAACGTGGAAGGTATTATAATCGTACAGCCTGTCTGTCCGCCTGTACGTCATCCGCGTTCATAGCCCAAACTACAAACGCTTCGGACAAGTGTGATACGTCAAAACAATTCAGCATATCGAAATTAGAATACATTGAAAATTTCAGAAAAGAATTCGAATTCGAAGTATTTAAATTATTTTAAAAATGCAAAATTTAATGCTCATTTAAAAAGCATAGGAAGCCATTTTTATTACAATTAAATCACCATTGCCATCGCAACAATCGCTCGAGAAACTTTAATTCTTTTAAACAATAAATTAAAATAAATTTATTTTTGCGACATCGATCAGTTTGAAATGACGTCAAACATATTTCACTTCGAGATTCTTTGTACGTTGTAATGAAATGTTTTAATTCTATTTAAAAGCGAGGAATATTACATATTTATTCTTTGAAATATAAATTAATTCTTTGAAATATAAATTAATTTTTGCAAACGATAAGTAATGATTATTGAATTTTCGAAATAAAATAAAAGAAACTAGCCAAATTTTTGCATGTAAATGTTTAATATAGAATATTAATGATATTTTTGTCGCCTTTTTACCCGCTAAATACAACTATTGTGTGGAAGCGGGTTAAGTGACAGATTATGTTACAAACCTACTTGTTTTATTATTGAAACTTTTTTTTCTGAATTCCCCTCGTATGAAAAGCCTTTATGCAATTTCTTCACCAAGAAAACTCTAAACTAAATTGTTAAAACAGAAACACTACCTTTCGCAACAACTAGACGTTACTCTTTCAAGCTTGACACGCCATTTCCCCTATTCGCGCAGATTCTTGTAAATAAAAATGAAATATTTTTTTATAAAAGCAGCATTGTTACTAAATTATTTTTAACATAAAAAAAACCTCAATAAAATACTTTTTTTATTTTCTTATGCTTTAAGTTATGTGCTGAAATACCCTTCTAAACGAAAACTATTTTCAATTTCGTAGTATTAAAGAAAACTTAATCTCACGTTTTCCTTAAAATATTCTCTGACAGCATTACAGTGATTTCCGCATTCTGAATTTTCGAACTTATTCACGCTCAAAATGCATTCCATTATCTCCACTTCATTTCGGTAACCGGAATTCTTTCCCGTTTTTATTTTTGACTTGTTTATTCGTGATTCTCTTTCCAGTAATTCGTACAAGGAGAATTTTCAGTAATTACCATTTCCCGTTTAGTCGGAAGGACAGGCTGTGATATGTTCGAATTTTTCGCCTTTATATTTGAAAATATTTGTGATGATTTTAATGAATAGTTATGACTTTGTTCTGTTCTCTTTGCATGCGATGGAATCCTTACTTTTAGTACGGTTTGTAATTTACTAAGGTTTGATGTCTATAAAGGCGCGTTCACATATATGTGAAGAAATTGGCGGCATTTTGCCGGCTATTTTGTGAAACCTTATAAACCCGTTCACATGCAAATGCCGGCATCGCGGAAGCGACGTCGTAGCGTGAACGACGCCGCTCTTTTCGCCGTTTTAGGCAATTATATTTAAAAAAACAATTTTCCTATTAAAAATTAGAAATGCTTACAAATAAGATTAGCTTTAGATCCGCAGAATTAACTTCATAATTACAATGATAAGCAAAAAAAAAATTTGAATTATATTTTTGTTTAAATTAAGTTGAAAGATTTTTTTAGTTTTAACCAAAAATTTTGAAAATAAAGGGTTAGTAATAAAATAAACTCCTGCCAGGCATCTTAAGAATAAATATTTCCAAAGGAATGATTAAATGTGTAGCAATATGAAAACACAATAAAATGAAAAATTAACAAAACCTTAGTAAATAAAAGCATACTAGCTTTATATGCATTCTAGCATTCTAAAACAATTGCTCCTAATAAGATACAACTGAAATTTTTTTTGCATTTGATAACCGAGTAACTGACGCCAGATATTCCTCTGATCAACAAACCGCAATGCATACAGAGGTGGCATAAAATCATTACTACCTACGAGGCAGGTACGTTTTCGTTACCTCTATTTTCCCTAGAGAGGTTTTTTTTCCCCTGAAAGCCGGCAAATAGCCGGCATTTGCCCTGCATGAGAACGGGCCCTAAGAGAAAACTAGCAGATAAATAGAGAAGGACCATGATTTCTAAATTTTTAGAGACAATGAAATTTAGGTATACATTCTGATGGAAATTCGTTAACAACGATTGTCAATGCCCAGTTTGACCTGATTAGAAGAATGCACATCCTATAAATTTTCCTCTAGTGAAAAAAATTCCTTTGCAAAAAATAAAAAAAGCTTTATTTTCAATAATGTGCATTAAGAAATTAAATGGTAATAATGAAAACCCTTGGTTCTAAACTATAATTCGAAGTAATAACTAAAGAATAAAACACATACAATCATATTTTTAATTTTATAGAATAAAGTACAATAAAAGAAATCTTATCGAAATATTACGAAGCTACTACGGCACTGTGATCGATAAAATAAGCAACAAACATCTTACACAGTACAATTTTAATTTTTTTTTAAAAATAACATAACACATTTAACAATAAAACACATTTAATCCCATTTTCAATTTTATAGACTAAAGTATAATTAAAGAAATCCTATCAAAATATTACAAAGCTACTACGGCACTGTGATCGATAAAATAAGCAACAAACATCTTACACAGTATAATTTTAATTTTTTTTTTACATTTATCTTGGCTAAAGCACTTTGTGCAATTGAAGTTTTGTATCGCAATATTTAAAGATAGCAAAGGATCCAAGGTATAGCGAAACATGGATTTGTTAGTTTGAATTCGTTTCTTCGGAATCACTTTACACTATAATGTACATAAGAATGTTTTCTTATCATCGAAAATGATGAGAGGGGCATGATATACCCTCATCAATTTTTAGCTAGATTTCCTCACACAACAAACCTGCAAGAGGTTCAATGTTTAATTGTCTTTCCTAAAACTAGTTCTCAGTTCGGATGTTAAATTATTACAGGAGGTTCTAAAAAAACATCAGCGAACATGATTCTTACTCAAAACGTCATAAATTTCAATGTATATTCGGTGGGAACTGTGCTATGTAGCACAACAACTACATTACTACTAAGGTAAGCAATTGAAAAATAAATTAACATCTTATCTGATTACGTGTGTTTAATATTTTTGTGCATTTCCTCCTTTTTTACAAATTCAAATCGTCTACATGCTCCTCGGTCAAGATTAAAAATTTTGTGCTAAAAAATTTCTCTAAGTGCGAAATTATTTCTCACTATCGAAAAAAGTAAGATTTTTCTTTTGAAAACTTTTGTGCTAAATAATATCATATTCAAGTGTAAAATTATTTTCCACAATCGAATAGAAAACAAAAAAAAAACTCCTCGGCGCAATAGCCCATTAGAGGACCAAGGCCTGCCGTGCCCATTTCAGCTTTCGTGACCTAGGGCTCTGGGGTGGTAGGCATATGTCCCGGTTAGGTGGTCAGCCTCATGCGGAACCCCCAGTGTTTAGTTCCCAAGCACGCTTGGTCCCCATTTTATCGACCCACTTAAGGGATGAAAGGATGGATCAACCTCGCCCAATTCGATCCCCGGTCCTGTGGCGTGGCAATGCGAAGCACTACCACTAAGCCACTGGGCCTTTACAGTTAAATAGAGAAATCATATTTTTTCGCGAATATTTGAAGAAACAGGTGTCGCATAATTTATTGTTGCATTTTAACTATCCGTAATGTGTCGCCAAACATCTTTCTTAAATAATGATAGTTTTGGTGTAGTTAAATATAGAAGGAAAGTAATTGCAACGCGATACTTAATCTTTTGGAAATGTCTCGGCTCAAATTTCGTTTGGAAGAGAGCAAAAGCAAAGATCACTGTAAAGATTTATTTGAAGGGTTTACAGATATAAGTTTTCTCGAAAACTAATTAGGGTATTTTAGATTACTTCGTATTTGGAATTTAGAAACCTTATTGATCCAGCATATTTGTTGGAGGACAATGATAAATGCTGCTACGCACAAACACATTAGTTTTTTTTAACGTTTATTATTTTTTTTTCTGAAAAAGCAATTATTTAAACTAGTTAAGTTTTCTAAACAGTGCTTCAAATTTTTGAATTAGTAGTCGATGTAGTATAAACTATAATACCTTAAGGTTATCGGGTTTCTTATAATCAAGTAAATTTTGGATTCGTCCCAGACATATAAGGTTAATTCAATGTAAATGCATACCTCAGGTGAATTAAAAAAAATTTTATTACAGTTGAAACTTTTATAAGTGATTTAGAAAAGTTTGAATTGTACAAATTTTGCATCAAAAACTATTATTATTTTTATCTGTGGTAACACTTTAGCTTCAAAGTGGCTTCTTTTTTTGAAAAGCATGGGTTACGGTTTTTCATAATTTTGAATTCTTGAATTTTAAGTTAAGTATTATTTTTTATCAGATTTTTTGGTAAAATTATTAAAATACACTATAATAACTATCTTAAAAACTCATTATTAACCAGCATTTATAACTAAAATATACTTAATTAGAAAGATAAAAATCCTTATTTTGGCTGTAGTGTAAGTCACGAAAAGATATAAAAGTTTCTATAACTTTTTAAAATAAAGCTTTGCTTTAAAATTTTTAAGATATTTTCTTTCTATATTAACCTCTGTGTAATTCCAAACCTTTACATTTTTAAATAAAAAGCATTTTCTCTAGTTATAAAACATTTTAACTTTATAGGGTAAGTCACAATAAAGTGTCAGTTACAGCTTCTGTTTGATTTATCTGTTGTAGATTAGCTATAATATTTGTAGCTTTCTTATATTTTGATAATTTTGATTTAAGATGACTAAATCAGCAGCTAAAAGAAAAAAGAGAGCAAAAGGAAAGACTTTAAGCGTGTGGTAAATTTCAAACCTTTAAAGAAAATTAAAGCAAAAACCACTTTACGGACAACACTTTAACTAAAAATACACCATCTCTATTGCAATGTTCCAACCGTTAGACAACATTGAATGGCATTTCTCTGCCACCAATGTTGGCCATCTTTACCTTTAGTCATGAAAAAGGAACAATTGATGGACTTGGTTATACAGTGAGGAGGAGATAAAAGCAGCCACACATTCCAGGAAAATTGACCTACATTCTGCTAAAGATTTTTTTCACTTTGCATAAGAAATTTGCTGAAACATATCACTATTATACATTTCTAACAACTGTGTAAAGGGCGAAATAGATAGTTTAAATGCTATTTGCTTATCAAAAGGAAAATAGATATTTCCGATTCCTAACACTCAAAAATTGCTCTGTTTTTTTAAAACTCAACAATTACCTACTTAAAATTGCCAATGTTTCATTAAATTCCCAAAAATACTACATCATGCCTTACACGGCTGATTAAACAAATGGAAACGTTGTAAAAGTAAATACCTTTCAACAAAATTCTGGAAATGAATTTGATGCTGGAAAAGGAGCTTTAGTTCCTTTTGTAAGAAAAGTTATCATTAAATATTTTGTGGGGTAAATGTTTAGTAAAGATGCTTATTCAATAAAACTGAAACATCTGCAATGGTAAGTCTTTTTGCGTGACATGAGAAGGAAGATTTTTAAGACATTGCAAGTTAAGAAAGAATTAAGAAATTACCTGAAACCAACTTTGGGGGACGTTGTGTAACTTTTTCTAACTATGATTTTACCATGTATGCAATTCTTAACTTACCATATTCTAAATTATTTACATATGTTATGTTATTATTGCATAAATTTCTATATCTGTGATAAATTCACATGATGTAGTGTAAGTCACAAATTGAATGTAGTGTAAGTCACAAATTGAATGTAGTGTAAGTCACGCACAAAAATTTTAATAAATTATTTCCTATGATATTTCAACACTTTTTTGCAATTAAATTATTTAGTTTAAAACCTTATACTTAAAATAAGCACTGGTAGAATGTTGATTTACTGCACTATGAAGAAGAAATTAGAGTTTATAATGATAACCAAAAGTCGACTTCCTTTCATGTAGTGTAAGTCACATCAGGACATTTTTATTATTTTTTAGTAAAAGATTAAATTAAAAAAGTTTTTACTGATTACTAAAAATAGTATACGTTCAGGGGTAAACTGACATAAAAATTTTTTTAATAAATAAACAATAATTTTGAACTATGCAAACGATATTTGTTAAGTCGTCAAAAGTAGTGTAAGTCACGCTTGGAATTGCCCAAAAGTAAACTATAATACCTTAAGGTTATCTGGTTTCTTAGAATCAATTAAATTTTGGATTCGTCTCGGACATATAAACATCCACTTCACTGTAAAAACCCTGTAATTTACCTTCACAGTGTGATGGTAAAAATGCTGCCATCACCATATGCTGCGAATTTACATTTGAAATAAAATGTATAGTGATTGCTTCACTGGCACTACTGGCAGTGATTGGATGGATCATTTTTTTAATACTATTGGAGTAAGTTTTCATGTGACTCTATGACTCTCATGTGACTCAAATATCAATTTGCTACAGGGTTGGCATGGTTTTACCACCCCGGTAAATACCATGGTAAAAACCGGTATTTACCGTCCTGGGAAAAATTATGTTTTTCCCACCTGGGAAAAACTCAATTATTGAAACAACAATTACTTACTAAATGTTATTTAATGGGACTAATTAAAATAATTTTAATTTTGTAATTTAATAAATATTTATCATGGCCTTAATATTTTTAAAAATATACAAATATTCTTAGTTATTTTGCATCTATGTTAACATAATAATCATATACTCTTGTTTATTATTATTTGAGCGTTCCCATCTGCATAAACATAAAACATAAATAATTCGTAGAATACTGTCAGTGGTTAATATTCATTACAATATTGCACAGGGTAAATAATTATTGAGTTTCGTCTACTAAATCTAAAAATATATAACGACTTTACTAGGCGGCTTTGGCAAACTACAATGGCTATAGTGGGGATGTTAGGGAACAAAGAGCATGAGCTTAACACTTGATCCCTTACACAGACAGTGGCATAATTGCAATCACAGCAAGAACACAAAAATTAGGATGTAAATAAAACAGAAAAACTGATGTTTACTTTTATAAAACTTTTTAATTAAAAAGAATTTCCCAGATAAGGTTTTTATCCAAGAAATAATGATATTTGTTTTTTTCTGAAAGAAAGAGGTATTTCCCAGTTTTTCCCGGTATTTACCAGTTTTTCCCACTGGGATGGGAAATATTAGTTTTGGACGAGAAAAGCCAACCCTGATTTGCTATAAATCAACCACTACACCACTGTAATGTAAAAAGTAATCGCATTATGGTGCTGTAACTTTACAGAAATTATTTACTGTGTTTCTTTCTTAGAACTCCAGAAAGTTAACGAGGATAACAAATGAATGAACAGTAAACTGAATTTAAGGTTGTTAAACACACGTGTGTCGTACGTTCAATCTTAAAACTAGCCGAATAACTTTTATATATTTGAGGATTTTTTTTTTCAGTTCCTTTCATTAGAAAGAGATAATCTATCACAATAAAGCTTTATTAACTTTACTTGTTCATCGATTCTGTAATTAGGAAGTGATTTTGATGATTTCATTTATTATTCTAATTGCTAAAGAACAAAGGAATAAAGAAAAAGAAATGACAATGCTACTAATGGTTTTGGACAAAGAAAATTATCTTCCTTAAAGTTAGCGCAATTGCCACATTATTCGGTTTAATTGTGATTTGAGGCCATTGGCATGCATCCATTAATAAGTAAAATTAAATTAATATACTCTAGAAATAGAACGGGGTAAAAGAAAGTTATCACACACTAATGTTCCAAAGGGAATTAGAAGTTTTTAAATCGTTTATTTAGAAAGATTTTTTTTAATTAAGGGGGACCAGACCCCAAAAATTTTCAAAAATGACATTTTAATGTTTTTAGTGTTTCTTAAAATATGAAATCAACTTTTCAAAGATATCTTACATTAAAAGTTTCGAGGAGTACTGGAAGTATTTTCAATATATTTTTAAACAGACGTTGTTTAGGTAAAATCCAGTCATGTTTTATTGGTAAGAAACCACTATTGTTTACTTTAAACGGTTATATCTCAAAACTTACTTTTTCAATGTCCATGTACCTTTTTCTCAAAATCTACTGTAAGTACCTAAAAATTTTTATACGTATTTAAGAAGTTGTTTCTAAATACCGCTGGAGGGATTTGACAACAAATATCTTACTTTTTTTTCCTTTTTAATATTATTGATGATTTTAGTTAAAAAAAATATGTAGTTTCACTTAAAAATTTATAATTTAAAAACTAAACAAAATTTTTAAAACTGCCTCCAGCAAAATATAGTTAAATATATCCATTTAATAACTAGTAAAAATTTCATTGAAAAGTATCAAATAGATTCTGAGAAAAAGGTACATAAAAAAGGCCATTTTAACATTGGCTTCAGGGGAGGAATATACTCAAGAAATAGAACGGGGCTTAAAAGAAAGTTATCACAGACTAAATGTTCGAAAGGGAATCGGTTCGAATAGGAAGTTTTGAAATCGTTTATTTAGAAAGATTTTTTTTTAATTAAACTAAAGCCTTTTCGTCTATTTCCGTAATCTATAATAATAAAAATGAAGTTGTGTATGTATGTATGTATATTACTTATAGACTCTTAAACTAGACTTCTGTTTGACTCGTAACTTGGCACAAATGGGTAGTTCATACTTAGATTTATGAATTTTGAACTTTCAGGTTTTAAAATTTTCTATTTTTCGAGAAAATTAGAATTTTTTGAAAAGACTACACCACTTTCGCTCAAATCCGTTCATTTTTTCCCTTTCCTGTTGCCATCGGCTGAAAAAATTAAATTAAACTTTTACGTAAATAATTAAAATTGAAAATGTTTATTTTATTCTGTTGCCATTACCTTCAGAAACTAAATTCATTATTTGAAAAATAATTGACATGTTTCAAGTGACGTAATTCCGCCAGTCTACATTCCCGGATTTTATTGTGGGTTTATTTGATGATTTTTTCATTGATTTTTCTGTGGACTGCATGTATGCATATTTAAGCAATAAATGCTATTACTGAACTATGATGGTTGATAGAAGCCATCGCACTAGAGCTGCATATTAGGGTTTTTATGTCTTTATTTTTTCGAATTCGGTTGAATCTCTAGGCTGATGCCCTAACCACTCGGCCACCGTCGCATGTGAAAACTCCTATTGACTTAGTATCGTTACTCTAATCCTGCTTCACCACGACTACAGCAACTACCTTTGAGTGTGAAAATGACTAACACTATTATCAAACCGACCGAAACAGCAAAGTCATTATTGAAGCCATCTTCACAGCTTCTTTGCAATTTCCCACAACAAAGAACAGCAACTTGATTGCCTTTACCTTTTTCTTCCGAAATAAACGTTTTCTGATGGCACAAAACCCTTTTCATTGTGACAAAACACGCCAGATCAATACCATAAGCCTTTTCCATTTCAGCATTCGACTTTTATTATTGGAGTCCTTTTCAGATAACGAATAATAAAAAGAGTCGCCAAGGGTTTACTGGCGACTTTTCATCGAAATTCAGTGCTGGTTCTTGACCACAAAAGAAGAAAGTATTGAAGAAGATTCTATTTTCTTTTGCTTTTTATTCTTTTCTGCTGTCTGTTTCAGTGAGATTCGGAAATTGATTCACTCAACGGATGTCCGTATTAGAATGAATGATAGTAAAGTTTTGGAACAACTATAGAAATCGGTGTTTTTTTTTCCCACCATAGCTTCCAATTCGTCGCCAACTCACAAAATCTTTAACAAAAGAGATGCAACTCTAATATGTGAAAAAGCAAATTTCCGGATGGTAAATTTCCTTACCAATCGTCGATCATGGGTTAACTCTCTCATTGTTCTAACAACAAAAGTTTTATTTTTAATGGAACATTTCCCTAAACTTGTAGACGTTTTTATTTGAAAGTAATTAACAAGTCTGGAAAGACCCCCCGACATGCTTTAAATTACAGCTCTCTTGAGAAATAATTATTTAATTAAATCTCCAAATTGGTCATTCATAAAAGCTTCATAAAATTCATTAAAAGAACGCTTAATGTGCTGTACTTGACAAGGTTATGATTGATTATGGAAGGGAAATTTGAGAATTTAATAATAGGCAAAATTAATCGTGTTACTTTATTAATTCCAAAGGGAATTTTCTTGTATGGTTTATTGATATTTCCTAACCCGTCCACAAACCCCAAAACACCAACCAATTTTTTTTTAAAGAAAGAAAACATTCAGTAAAGGATCAATAAGGTTGTTTCACGTCGTGGATGGCAACATCTCCAACGGTTTGTTGTCATGTGTTGCTTGGAATTACTTATGTTTTGGTATTCGAAAATGAGTTTTCTGTGAATATTTTAAGTTCTAAATTTTTTTAAATGCTAACTCCTTGCTGTGCTGTTGGTTGTTTAAAACAAAGCTTGCATAGAAAGAAAAAAATATGTTCATCTATATCGGTCATTTTGAGAGTGTAACCGAAGCAATCAATGAAATCCAGTACGGATACAAATGAAAACCAGAGCGTTAAATCATCCGAAACATTCCCAATGGGCTTTTGAGCTTTTAACGTACATAAATAAAATGTCCAATTTTTAATGAATGGGCTTGTTTCACGTAGTACGGAAAGAAAACAAAACAACCAATAAGATCGCAGTATAGCGTGACATCATAAGAAACATTCCCATTGTTTCATTGTTTTGAATTTTATTAAAAAAAATTACATATTAAAATCATTACCCATACCTGATCACTAAAAATGGATAAAAAATATTATGGTTTCAGATGACAGTTACTGTTACAAACCTACTAGTTAAGATATAGCTATGATATAAACGAATCAGTTAGGTTAGTTTGAACGATCTTCGCACTAGAGCCACGCGAAGGCTATTGAAGACGGAATAATAGGGTATTTGACTAAAAAAAATTATTGGCTTAAAATATTCTTATGCCAAAAATATTAGACCCGTATTTTTTCTTTTTTCAAATACCTCATAAAAAACGAGAAAAATGAATTTTAAAATTAGGACGAAAAATTACTCCCGAAAAGGCTTTGTGGTGACACGTGGTATATGACGTCACTAGTAACTATAAACAAACTTTAAAACACCATTTTGGAATCTACTTTAAGCAAATTTGAACTATCCGCTTCTGTAAAACCTCCTTCCATTATCTATATAATTCTTATTTTAATAATAAATTAGATTAAATCCAGTTTAATTGCAAGCAAAAAAACATCACACCGGTTTGTTTATATATACTAGTGACGTCGGCCAAATCGACGTGTTTGTGATCACGTGACGTACCGATAAAAAATAAGTCATTTTAAAACGATTTTTATAATTATTTAAAGATTTATTTTGCCAAAAAATATATAAGTTTGTTATTTTTGGGTTCAAACTATAATTTAATATTGGAAGGTATTTTAGCGATACAGTCAAGTACCCTATTTTGAACCACAGTCAAATAAACGTATCGGTCTGTTAATGGAAACATTTGGCAATATTGAAAAAATTAGAGTGAGTTCCTGTATGTATCAAGTTTTGTTGAAGTACAGTGTTTATCTGATTTACCCGGTCATTACTTGGCAACAAAGCAGCAGAAATCCTCAAATTAAGACCGGTCCCTACATTATACCTGTTCGCATTACTAAAGGTACATCCGTGCAACGCCATGTATATAAAGTTAGTAATATTTATTTTAAGTACAATGTTTCAATCTACATTTAATTTCGGGTTCAGTGTTAGTTAAAAAAAATGATTCCATACGCGTTACATTCAAATTTAATTCCTAAATACATACCATTAAGTAACACAAAGTACTCTTCAAATACAAATAATTACTCCCAAGACACCAATTAAACAAACCGGGCATTCCCAATAAAATTATACAACTGGGAAAGAGCTTATGGAGTTTAAATAAGATTGAACATGCAGCCAGGAGAAATGAAATGCACAAATAAGTTTGGCAATTGAAGCCATGGGTGTTTCGGAGATGCGCCCAAACAAAGATTGCGAATGATTTGGCGATATTCTAATGAATATATCCCGTTACTAAAAGTACGTCTGAGCCGTCCACTATAAAGAAGTAAAGCAGCTCGCTTTTGTATCGCAATCGGCAAAGTATGCTTATAAGCAAGTTCTCAAGTATCGCTCTTATAAAGCACTCGCTTTTGATCGCATCGAAAGTATTGCTTTAGTAATAAAGTGTCTAATGTTTTGCTTTTGCCGCTTAATTGAATCAGTATACGACGGTTTCATTGTTTGCTAAGGTGTGAGCTTTTGAAATGTTAAGTGGATTAGCTTTGCTACGGCGAGTAAGAAATTGGTATAGATTCTGGTTACTGATTGGTTTGAGAAAAACCTACTGTGATTCTGGTTAGTGCTTTGACCACTGCTTGGTTAAAAACAATGTCTGGTTGGACAACTAGACTAGCCTACTGTCTACGATCAATACTTTCATGCATGGCATGATTGTTGTAACTATCGCTTTTCTTTGCTTCGCATCTGGCTAGGGCAAGACTTTCATTTTCGAGCCTGCATTGAAGCGTGTCTCATCAAAAGCGATAAAAACATAGATTTCATACCTTTATGGGAGGTGCTAGAACCTACCTTAAAACAATAAATTTATATAGGAATAAGCAGCTGGCCCAGAGAATTCCTTAAAAATATGTAACACACTTATAAATTCGGTTGGGCAATAATAACGTGTTTGGCGAAAATGATCGAAGCGATAATAAACCTATTATTTGGTACCCTTTTTCCACTAAGTTGGACCTCTTTAAACGAAGTTGGATTGGGGTTTCAGTTACTAGTCTCATCCGAGTTCTATGGGTGCATCATATCGACTCGGCGATTTCCAGACGGTTTTTCTCGCCAAGCATCTCCATTCTGCAACCTCCATGAAAAGTGTCATCTTCCAAAATTCCTCCAACTGCATTTGGCATATTTCCCAGCTACTGATGCCAAAGAATTTTCAAAAATGCGATGTTTCAGTATTGTGTCTATGAAATTGCAATTCCGAATGTAGAATCCGAATTTTTAATAATGTTAATGGAAAATTGCCCCGGTTAGTACTTCATTCCGAAATACTTGAGCGGAAGGAATGTTTTAAGATGAAGTTAAATTGTTGTTGAGCGTAGAATTACATTCTAGTTATTATGAATGTGTTTAGTAAGTGTTTTAATTTAAATATTTAAGCTTAGTTGTAGTACTTTAGTTTATATATGGAGAGGATGGTAAGAATGCGTGTGCTTGTTTTCATAGTAAGACTAAATTTTCAGTTTTTAAAAACCGTGATAAAATTTCTCGAACTGTTAAAAAGATTTAGCACTGAAATGGTGTGAAATTCATAAATGCATTGTTTTTTATGCATAAATTATATTTTAAAACTGATTATGCTTTAAAATCATGGCAAGACTTTATTTCAAAACGTAAAGAATAATTTAATTTAATGTCTTCAAAATTATGAGTTGTTATTATTAATCAATCTCACTTTGTTTAAAAATAACGACAAATAACGTACTTTTGTAAAACTCTGATAGCATTTTTAATAGTTCTTAGCCTATTCGATCACACGGTAAGCGCGTTTTTTAATAGAAAGTAAGCATCAGATTTCTTAGAAAAACAATATAACATTCCACTATAAATATTTCCAAGGCTTCAGCCACAATATTGGTTAATGTATTGCTTTGACTCATGAACGACGATTAGCAATAAAATATGACACGCAAAAATGACCTTTCTGCTTTAGTTTATCTAAACAAGTAGGTTTGTAACAGAATCTTTCACTTAACCCGCTTCCACACAACAGTTGTGTTTAACAGTTAAAAAGGCGACAAACACAGCATCGATATTCTATATTAAACATTTACATGCTAAATTTGGTTAGTTTAATTTATTTTATTTCGAAAATTCAATAATTATTACTTATCGTTTGCAAAAAATTAATTTATATTTCAAAGAATAAATATGTAATATTCCTCGCTTTTAAATAGAATTAAAATATTTCATATCAACGTACAAAGAATCTCGTAGTGAAATATATTTGACGTCATTTCTAACTGATCGATGTCGCAAAAACAAATTTATTTTAATTTATTGTCTAGAAGAATTAAAGTTTCTCGAGCGATTGTTGCGAATGGCAATGGTGATTAAATTCTAATAAAAATGGCTTCCTATGCTTTTTAAATGAGCATTAAATTTTAAAGTTTTTTTTTATATAATTGAAGTACTTCGAATTCGAATTCTGTTCTGAAATTTTCAATGTATTCTAATTTAGATGCGCTGAGTTTTTTTTTATGTATCACACTTGTCCGTAGCATTTGTAGTTTGGGCTATGAAAGTGGGTGACGTACAGATAGATAGACGGACTGAACGATTATAATACCTTCCGCTTTTTAAGTTATAAACGTAGTGTGGAAGCTAATATACAAAATCTAAGACAAATGAAAGCCATAGTCCTAAACAATTTATGTAGAGTATATCAAGTTACATTAAAAAACGACTTTAAAAAACTTAAAGTTAACTTTTTAGGAAATGATGATGTTAATGGTATTCATCTAGTCGTCGATAATGGGTTAAGGGGGGGGGGGGGGTCCGGATGGGTGTTTAGGTCAAAAATGTCGATTTTCTGTTTTTCCTACTTTTTAGCTTCCACACTACGTTTATAACGTAAAAAGTGGAAGGTATTATAATTGTTCAGTCCGTCCGTCTGTCTGTCACCCACTTTCACAGAAAGAACCACAAGTCTCACAGACAAGTGCGATATGTCATTTTGAAGCAAAAAATCAGATTAGGCTACATTCCAAATTTCATAAAAAAATTTAAATTAGAAGTTTATTTAAAATTTAAATAACTAAATTTTTTTTATCTACATTGAAATAACATGCAAATTCCATTTTTATTCATATTTTCACTGTTGCCATACACAAGTCCCACAGACAAGTGGGATACGTCATTTTGAAGCAAAAAATCAGATTAGGATACATTCTAAATTTCATTAAAAAATTTAAATTAGAAGTTAATTTAAAATTTAAATAACTAAAAATTTAATCTACATTGAAATAACATGCAAATTCCATTTTTATTCAATATTTTCACTGTTGCCATTTCGTTAAACGTACGAGAAACTCTATTTAAAATCAAAATAACTTTTGAAAGAATATTTATTTATGCGAAATAATTCAGTTTGGATTGTTGTAATATCACAATAGAGTTCTTTTGATGGTTTATTATGTATGTATGAAGAAAGATGCATAGAGAATTCTAACTTGGCATAAAAAATATGTAAAGTGTCGCTTTTATTTTTAAAGCACCAATTGAACTAATTATATATTTTTCGAACTGTAAATTAATTTAACAAACGATAAATAACTGAATTTTTGAAAGAAATGTAAATGGTAAATTGTGGCGACACAAAGATATTTATTAAAAAAGATTACCTTATTATTTATCGAACTTCAAACAAATTAAGCAAACGATAAAGTCTAATTATTAAATCTGAGAAAGAAGATTAATGAAAATAATTAATTTTATCGTTTAAATGTTTAAAATTACAACTAGCTAAAGGCTCTGTTTGGCGAATTTCTTTCTGAGGTGTATAAATCGTTTGTTTCCTGTTGAGCACAAATGTTGTGTGGAAGCGGTTTAAGTGAAAGATTCTGTAACAAACCTACTTGTTTATTCCGCTTATCCTTAGCTTTACTTTAAGACAACATTTATCGATTTCTGTATAGTGGTGTTCTTTTTATAAGCATTTTCGAGAAACTCTTAGTATCGGTTCTTACCTAAACCTTACTTTTCTTTTGCGTTTCCTGAAATATAAGGTTTTTCAACAGTTAGGAGCATTTTTCTTAGGAGCTATAAAAGATATCAACATATTTTATTTTGTTATTTCTTCCCCAGTAATAGCTCTTTGATTTAAACTGAGGCATTTTAAATATCTCTGCTCCAAAAAATATATATAACTTTAAATCGGATTTTTTTTGTGGTTTTCAACACATATTTAAAAAAATCACTGTATACGTATTTTTTAATATTTTGAAATATCCTCGGTTCAAATAAAAGAGCTATATGTAAGGAATAAAATATAAAAAAGTTTATAATGATATTTCATATAGTTCCTGAGAAAAATGTTTCTAAAGTTAGGTAAATTAACATGGGAGAGATAGAACCATCCGACTTCCCTTAAACTGTTAGTATATTTCCCACCATGTATGAAAACAACAAAAAGACAAATTTGAATCGAAAATATCACCGTATAATTGACTATTAAAATTTTAGTTATTAAAATGTTTTCTCTTAACTATCGATGAACTATGGTTTATTTAATATAACACTTAAAATAATTAACTTCAGTCCCTGGACAAATTATTAGGCGCACTGTATTTTTTTTAGTAATTTTATGTTTCTTAAGAGTTTTTATGCAATAATGGTATATTTAAACTACAATATTATTGATTTTTATTCAAAAGAATTGTTGTAGACTACATATTTGTATTTATTTTAAGATAATTATGATTAAGATTAATTTATAGTAATTATTTATTATAAGATTGATTATGTGTGGAATCATCATTCTCAAATGCAGGAGACAATACATTCTTACATTGATAGCATGCCGCGCAGAATTAAAGCTTTGATAGCGGCTAAAGGAGGCTCAACTAAATATTGACTATTACTAACATTAATTTCACTTTTCTTTAAAACTTAATAAACTTATGCTTTTGTAAATTAATGCTGTTTTATTTATGTCAAATAAATCGGTAATTGATTGGATAATATAAAAATATAAAACAAATCAATTAAAAATAATAAAACGGTACAATATCACCCGGTAATTAATATTTTACATGAAATCTTGCAGTGCGTCTAATAATTTGTCCAGGGACTGTAGTTATTTTGTTCAAATATGTTTTGTTCTCTTGTTATCACTGCTTTCATACCTGGCGAAACGAAGCTGAAATTGTAAAGAAATACTTTGACAGATATTCAGTTTCAAAATTATTTATTAAATAATGCATTCGATCCATGGGACTGGCCATTTCTTTTAAAAAATTGGCAAAGCCATAAAGAAAACTGTCACACGTCCAGCAAAAAATATAAATTTATCCTGTTTTCGTTACAGTTCAACATACGCAACGATCTAATCCCCAAAAACCAATGTTTGTCTTGCTTAATTGAAACTGCTTCGGAAATCCTAAAAATAAACCTACGGCGAAATCTCCTGTAATCGTTAAGTAATACAACAAGCAACTTAATAGATAAAAGGCTGATGTATTATATTATATCGTTGAACATGGGCCCGTTTTCTAGGGAGGTCTGTGTAATAGATTAGTGTTTTTTTTTCGTCAACAAGTTGCTTGGAGCTAATCAAGTGACGAGCTACATTAAACGTCCATTTGCTTAATTGCATACACAACAATCATGTCACAACCTATTAAAGGTAAGGAAAAAATATTTGGTGGTTACACTTTTCCTTTTAACAAATCCCGCCATGAGCAAGTTAATTCTGTCGAAATGTGTTTATATACGACGTGGTTTTTATTTGTGGTTTTCATCGTGAAAATTATTTATTGAAAATAATTTAATTTGAACAATATGAAGTGCTCCGACCTTTAACAAGTGAAGAGTACAGGGGAAGAACCGCTTTATTTATTAGGAGTCGTCCCGTAATTGTGTCTGCTTGGCGGACATTGGCGGCAGGAAACCTATTTCTCTCTTTCTTCTTCGCTTGGTCCAAGCGTCGGAATCGTGCATCGCGTGAATCTCGGTAGGTAGAAAAGTCGTGGGTTAGGACTTTTCAATTAATTTGCGAATCTTAAAATTTATCCTAATTGTTTAAGAAAAATTAGTGATTTTCAATCAATCGTACTTTATTTTTAAAGCTTAACATGTGATGAACACAGTCTTTTGAATAAAACGCGGAATTGAATTTCAGGTTTGCAGTGAGAGAAAATGCACGAGAAAGTGAGAAACTGGTTTCCTTACACCAGTTTAGGCGATTACTCGCTATCATCGCCAAATATGCCTGATAAGGAAAGTTTTCTACGAAATTAAGCGGTTTTTCCCCTGTTCTCTTCAAGTGTTTTTGTTGAATTTCAGAAGTTGTACACCGCCCCTTGAGGAATAAGCAAATTGCGCAAAGTGTCAATTCTTGTTTTGTCTTCATGATTTTTAAATATTTAACTCATTAATTAGCTTGTTTCCGGTAACGTAAGCTTTCAGTCCTGCCTTTTCTTCGATCGGGGCTCTGTTCCTACGTGGCATTGATTCATCGATCGAATTTCGAGAAATAATTCATTTTCATGCAGCATCTTTGTTACCATTTAAGACCTTAAACTTTAGTTTTGTTTTTAATTATCGTCGCACTAGAGCTACACGAGGGCTATTTTCGACGGGCGTCGTGTTTTTGAACCACAGTCAAGTGACGAGCCGACACCTGAGTAGGCACCCAACGTAACCGTTAAGGGCGATATCGTACGCAGCGTTAGGACTTTGAAGGATATTGAACGTGCACTTCCTCTACACGGGGTTTATTCGTCGGACATTTTGGCTGCACGGGCCGTTTATAGGTCGGCAGTTATTTTGGCGATGCCCGGACCCGAACCTGGGACCTTCCGCATGCTAGGCGAATGCCTAACCGACTGGGCTCCCCAGCCTCTTAACACCTTAAACACGTCGATTAGCATTTTTTATGGTTTGAAATGTTTATTTTTGCTTTAAATTGTTTTAAAATGCAAATTTTAATGCTTTATATTTTAAAATTTATTTACTAATGGTTTGTTCTAAACCGACAGACTCTAGACGTGTTTATACTTCCTTAAACTTCAAGCGGGTAAATGGTTGTCTACCAGTCTCAAGGAAAAAAGCAACAAATAAGAATTTTAGTTAATTTCAATATTTACACCGTATCTTCCTAACAAATGCTTAAATATTCAGCAACTGAAATGTACATACGACATTCTACTACACCATTTTCGTTAACAAGGAAACAAAATAAAATGAGTTTTTCAAGATTTGTAAAAAATTAGCTGACTATTAAATTCGGAATTTTACTAGAGACCACAATTGAAGAGCTTAGTGGAAGAACGTGCTAAGTGACATTTTTGCAAAAATTGAGATTTGTGTGTCAATAAACATATTACTAAGTTTTTTATAGATAACAAGTTTCCCTTTTTTCATAAACATTAAATATAGTATATTTTTTACGCTTTACAAGTACCGTTTTCAACAGATCTGAGTGCAAACGAAAAACTTTAAAGCTCATTTTCTCTTTTCCCCGTTTTGTCACTTAGCACGTTCTTCCACTAAGCTCTTCAATTATCCTTCAATAAAAGGTTTATCGGTAAATTGCCACCACTGCAAATAAATTGCCAAAAAAAAAGACAGTAAAAAGTTCGAATTTTTCCATTCGTTCTCTTTATTACGTAGACTTTTGCAGGTACTTATTTGTGAAATCGCGATTTGTGTTTTGGAAATTATCTTGCAGTTGAAAAATGATTTTTTTTAATATTTCGCATGAATTGTTTTTGAAGTTAAAGAACGGTTTTAACCCGTCGAAAGTGTGGAAAATTTATAGAGAAGTGACGTTTTATTTTCAATGTATAAAGTATAAACGTTAATCAGCCAAGATGACTATGACCAAGATGATTAATTTATATTATTTTGTTTAAATTTTACCTTCCTCTTTATATATAAGTAGTAAAAATCATTTAAAAAAAGCTACTGCACAAAACTTAAGTTTATATAAAATTACAGGTTAAAAAACTAACGGTTCAGCTAACTCAATAAACATAAAATAAATTAGTACGAAGTAATTTTTTTTTCGTTGTCTTTTGTTGCTTTAATCAAAAATAATTAGTACTTATATAAAATAATTAATCTTAAAATTATATTTTGAAAAAATAAAGTATGGTATATAATTACAATCAAAGGGCTTAATCATTTGCGTCTGCATTTTTTTTTTGTAATTCAATGATAAAAAATAATTTTATATTTAAAGCAACTCAGCATTATTATAGTATATTTTTTTGTCTTATAAATATTCCCATAGTTATTAAGTTTTATAATTAATAAGAGTATTTTATCAAAATAATTATTCATAAATAAAGCATTTTATATTGTTTTAAGAAGTAAAATAATTTTCATATGATCAAACATTTATGCTTATATTTAGAATTACGACATTTTTATTATTCATGCATTATTTAAGAATACGCTACAAAACAATGTCAAAAAAATAGTTGACTTATGAATAATTTAAAAGCATGAAATTTTAAATAAATTCGTTTTAACTCATACTAGCGGGGAAAAGTAAAGCGGGGATATTATTATATTGCAAAATATTCAAATATATACTATGTGTGGTGCCTGTGGATTTATTCTGAAAGTGATATAATGGGGGATGGGTTATAGTTTGTGAAGAAGCTTTCTTATTATTTATCCGATACTTAGTGAGGAGAAAAAATTGAACTCAAGATTTTTATAAGTGTGATTTTTTTAACATGAATGTGAATAATTATTCTAGTCCTTTTTCTGTTTAATTTTAGAATTTTCATAAGAGAAAAGTGTCGATATACATCAGAGTTAGTAAAATGTACAGAGTTAGTAAAATATCCGACTTGACTCGAGCAAGTAATTCGGATCTTTCCAAGTAATTTTTTTCCAACTTGCCCAAGCTAAAACGTAAAATGTTTTAGTTTACGAATTATTTTAAAGAACTAAGCTTAGCGTCTTTATATAATATTTTATACTCCTTAATTATTTATAATTGTAGTATTTTTAATTAAGGTAAGAAAAATCAATGATATTATATTTTCATTAACCCTAAAAATACAACCCTAAGTTTTTTCCCTTTCTTTTTCCATAGGGACTGCTTTATTGGCGACAACCCTATGTTTTTACCTTTGAACTACACCTTACCACTAAACTGAAATGAATTATAACTCCTTGGATTTTTTTATTGTAAATTCGTTCTAAAAGCAGCAATTTAACTCATTAAATTCATAATAATTTGCAACTCATATAAATGCCGATAATAATTTACAATTTTATAGTTATAGACATGGCTACGTTGAGGTCATATTAACTTTTAATTAAAAAAAAATTGGTATAAAGTAATTTATTAACGCATGTGTCTTATGTCTCCGAAAATGTATTTTTTTAACAAACGTAATGAAGTTATTTTACGGTAGTCAAAATTTGCTCTTTTCAATTAAATAGTAGTTTATTTTAACTAACGTCAAAATTATCGACTTAGTTGAGTTGTTAAATTCCTGATGGAAAGATACAGAAATAATATTTTTTTTAGTTTTGAACCACGATGGAGAATACGAGAAAATAGTTTTAACTGGCATAAAATGCAGCCTCAAAAATCGCATTATTCAACAAAAATATTTTACATTCACCAGCGACTATCAAAACTGTACTGAAATAAAATGGTTCCAAAATCTTTTTTTAAATTATGATCCCCAAACATAATATTATGTGTATCTATGCATTTTCTTTGATATCGTTTCATTTCTGTACATGTACGGCCAATTATTTAGAATAATTTATTTTTCTTTTCCCGAACGAATCCATCCATGCCGCGCATTTTATTTGATAGAAATTGGGGTTCGTTCTATTCAGCCTAAAATGCTATTAAAATACATAAATGATTTCGTTTCTATAAGTCCCTTTGGGATGCAGTATAATCCAAATATCATTTTGCATTCAAATAGAACAGCATGCAACATTTATGGAGTTTCAATGCAGGTTGGCTTAGCTGGTAGCTGCCTTTATTCAGCATTTGATTGTATGAAATATCCAAAGGAGATATTGGATGCTTGATTGATGAGGATAGGAATTAAGCCCCCTGTGGTTGATTGATTCTCTTGTATATGGAGAGAATATTGTTTGGTTGTGTTGTAGTTCATAAGCATTGATGTGAGTGATGGTAGAGAGAAAAAAACTTGAATATTATCCGTATGTATTTTACGTCACATCCACTTGCATGAATGGGTTTGGATAAGCAGTTTAAGTCGCACTAGAGCTACAGATGGGTTCTTTTCCCACGGGCCTTTTAGTTTTGAACCTGTGGATAAGTTTTCTCGAAGTGTTCACAACCAGTTTTACTACAGAAAGTCTTCATTTATTACATGATTAAAATTAAAACTTTATGTAGAAAAACATCACATTTTAACATAGAAATTTTACAGTAAGTAACAGTAAAGTCAAGAGAAAAATAATTAATTGTTATAATCAGAAATCAAGTCATCTGTCATTCCTTGAAGATTGATACGCTTCTTGTAGTTGATGTCATGTGCCTCCAGGGAAACTGTTTAGGCAGGAAGGGCGCAGTAACTTCTGTTTGACAAGATGCCTAGAGCACTCTTGAGGATGAAAGTCTGACTTCTACTCCTCTTCAATTTAGGCACGACGTTTGATGTGAGGGGCATATTTGTACAGTTAACTTGCACGCATGGTAATTGTGCTATGGACGATCACAGAGCTTTCGATCTACAGATTTAATTAGCCCGTTCTCCGCGTGTACTCGGAATAACACAAATATCCATGCATTAGCCGGGATTAGAACCCGGGCCCACTCGCTTGACAAGCGAAGGTCATAACTACCATATAGGCTGGACGACTCAATGGACAAGTTGCATGAAACGCGAAATTAAGAATATATAGGTTTTTCTGTTAGATTAGAAGCTGCAGATTCCGGATATAAGCTTAAATATTCCCAAATATGTTTAATTTCAGCAAAAAATACATTTGAAACTTGCCGAAAATGTACTTCACTGAAAAAACAGCACTGACGTCAAATGATGTTTTTGGCGATGTTTCGATCTATGTCCGTAATGTTTTAATACACTTTATAAAATAGTAAACATTACAATTTCTGTGAAACCTCAATAAAAGAGGAACAAAATATTATTTTAAACCAGTTTCTATCAAGAAATTTAAACTGTTTGTTTCAAGTTTGGTTGTTAGTTAAAATACACACACTAGAGCGCGTATGTGCTATTGCAGAACTAAAAATAACATAACTTTTTAAGAGTTTGATAAGGATGAAAGCACGTTTCACAGTTTCAAAAGCACTCATACTCATACATACATATACATATATATTCCGGCTTGTGTGCTTGATCAGAGACCCGCTTATAAAGCCTTCATCAAGTAAGACAGACACAAAAAGAATTTTTTACTGTAACAGAGAAAGGAAGGAATATACACCCAGGGCGAAGGCGGGAATCGAGCCCGCACCCGTTACCGCGCGCAGACTGCTAGCGTAATTGTCCAAACAACTCGGCCATCCAGGCCCCTTTCAAAAGCAATGCAGTTAAACGTGATGTGAAATAACACGCGAAGAACAAAAGAGCCTAACATGATGTCTTTAGTTATGCCAAGAGAGGTTTAGCGGAAGTGACGTATCACTAACCAAGATTGGAAAAAAACCCACAAACCCGTTTTTTTTTTGTTTAAACCAGTTTTTTTTTGTTTAAACCAGGTTTTTTTAAAAACTTTTCTGGTATTTAACTAGTTTGTGTATTTGCAGGACTCTAATGATGTTTATATAAATTTCAAACTTTATTTTAAGATTTACTTTACTAATAAGATCCCCATATATATTTTTTAATTTGATATTTTATTAATATAAAACTAATTTTTGGGCAAAATATACTCCGAATATTTCAATTTCCACATAGTCATAAATAACAGCCGTTAAATTTTTTTAATGGATGTCAATTAAACCATTCATAGTATATTCATAGTACCTTAATTTAAATAACGAAAGTAATAATGAAGTAATAATTCCAAACTTTTTAGATACAATTTATTATGATCATGGATCACTACAATTCAACATTTTAAACAAAAAAACTAGATTTGAAGCTTTTTCGATCCCAGGCTTATTATGCAATTTAGACTCTACTAGACCAATAGAGGAAAAAATGCGCTCAACTTCAGCTGTTGTTGCTTTAGCAGTCAGAATGAGTTCAACTTCACTAAAAACGTTACTGTTAATTTTTTTTATATCTACTGCTTGGCCTCTACACCATTCTATTGCAGACACCTCTTTTACATAATCGCTCTCAAAAAGATATTTCTAAAAGTCACTACAAGCTCTGGCACAATATTTCATGACAAGAGTAACACCAAAGAGTATAGGGAACCTATGTTTTGCATATTCTAATGCTTCAGCTAAAAAAAATTCTGCGAAAAAAAACGCTTTGGTTTTTTTTAAAAAAAAAGCATTTGGTTTAAAGCATGCCAACCCTGTCACTAACTATAAAAATGAATGAATTTAAAAAATAAATACAGCTTAAAAAAACAAAAAAATACTTGAGCTTTAGAGGTTTCTTAATGTGCTTAATCAAATAAAAATGTTAAAAATGTTTGTGGAAAACGCTGTAACTGTCTATTGGCATGCTATCATCTTATCCAGCTAACTGCTATAGGAGAACAAGCGATTCCAAAAAGAATCTGAGTATTTCTATTCTCAAATACGACTATTTTTGCCAATGACCAGGGCGACCGAAAAAATAGTTGTATCTCAACAAAACCGAGCAATATCACAGAACAAGATCGTACACTATGTGCCATTGACACTGAACCTCCATCGATTTGGCATATTTAATTAAATAAAAATATTCGTTAACGCAGAGTTTGTCAAAATAAAAACACTGTTTAAGCATAAAAATACTTGTTTACACTATTTTCCAGAAAAATTTCCAGCCTGAGCGTAATTGCAAACTGAAAAATAAGAGCCTATTGAAAAGTGTTTTCTCTAAATCGTAATTTTCTAGATTATTTTGGAAATCTTTTAATCGAAAAAGTTTTAACGGGGTTTCAATTTTCAGAATGTTCTCTGGTATTGTTTTTTTTTTTGAAGAGATTTTTATGCTTCTCCATTATCTAACATATCCTATTAATTTTTGCTACCGAAAACATCTCGTTTTGTTTGATTATAAGAATAATCATTACATTATTTATATCATCTTGTTAAATAATATTTATGAAAAAAAAATAACACGCAAGTTTGATTTCATTATAAAAATAAAATAAAGAATTATTTCAGTAAATGTTTTTTCTTACAGTATAAATTTAATTTAAATAGTTTTGTATTTGAAATTCCATTCAAATACTTTTCTTTGATTTATTTAGTTTAAACAAAGCCTATACAAAATTTTTCCATTTTTTTTAAATTTGTGATATTTTAACTGAAGAAATTTCTTCAGAAGTGCTTTATTTATTAAAAGGAAATATCTTTAGAATCTTCTTTAATAAAGTGAATCTTTTAAGGAGACAGGGAACATAACGACGCTTCAAAATATCAAATTTTCATTTTAAACTTTCAATCACTAAAATGAATATTTACGAAAATTTTTATATAATACGCATCTGCATATGGGTAATTCCATGCAAAATTATCCTGTCTGTAGTGTCAGTCACTTTTGTAAAAAGTGATTATCACTACAACTTTTAACATTAAATGAAAAAAAAAATTGTGGAATAGTTGATCTACATTTATTATAACTAAATAATGTAATGCATTTTATTTAATTTGGTTTATTTTTTTAATTTAAAATGCTTTTAATCTCCTCTTAAATCGTGACTTACACTACAGTTACATGGAATTAGCCATATGTGGTTTGAGTTTACAAATTCGGCAGTTAATTTCAATATAACTTTGTTTCCAGCTTTTTATGTCATTATTTTGAAACATCGATTTTTAGCTTTTAGGTACACTTTCCAGCACAACTATTGCGTGTATCTGAAAATATTTTTTATAGAAATAAAAAAATGTCCATTCAACGCAGTGAACCTCAAGTTTGACGATAAAACATTCATAATTTTAAGTTATTAACCTAAATAGAAATTTTGCGAATTTGTTAAATGAGAAAAATCGTCTTAATTTAACTCACATAATATTTTTTGGAATATTTTTGGTTCACTGTGTTAAATAGACATGTATACGACATAACAGAAAACTTCAACTCTTCTAGTAAAATAGAAAAAGAGAAAAGTGTACCTTAAGACTGAAAATTGGTGTTTTGGAATAATGACATTTAAAGCTGGCAACAAAGTTATATTGAAATTAACTACCAAATTTTCAAACTCCGGCCGCATATTCAAATTCTCGTTTTGTTCCCTGTTACCTTAAAGGTAGTATTAATTAGCAGTTTTATTTTAACAATAGTCTTAACATAATGGCATGTTTCGCGCTTTCTTTGAGTTCTATGCGTATCTTTCTGAACGAGTGTTGTGTACAAACTTTTCTTTCAAGTAGAACTAAAACTTTTCTCTGTTAGTAAATCACATTAAATTTCTAATCGAACATTTCTTACAGCAAAGACGTTTTGGTAATGCTTTGAATAACTAAATTTTAATCAAATTAAAACTGATAAATTTTGATAAATAGTAGCAATAAAAGAGGCCCAGTGGCTTAGTGGTAGTGCTTCGCATTGCCACGCCGCAGGTCCGGGGATCGAATCCCGGATTGTGCGAGGTTGACCCATCCTTTCATCCCTTAAGTGGATCGATAAAATGGGTACCAAGCAGGCTTGGGAACTAAATACTGGGGGTTCCTCGTGAGGCTGACCACCTAACCGGGACATATGCCTAGCACCCCAGAGCCCTAGGTCACGAAAGCTGAAATGGGCACGGCAGGCCTTGGCCCAGTAATGGTCTGTTGCGCCGAGGAGTTTAGTTTTTTTAGTAGGAATAAAACCAAGTTGCACGTAAATAACTATAACACGTTAAAATATTATTAATCGGTTAAAAAAAATTATAAAAATTCGTTATATCTTCCTATCTTTGTTCCTACTAATTTTTTGTGTTTTAAGCTAGTCAAGGATTAGCTAGACAATTTTAATTAAATGTTTCATTTTTTTATGCTTCTAAGACCTTCCTCGTCTTATTAAAAGCTCTACTTTCATTTCGCAAATTAGCTGGGAGTTTTAATTAAGACACGTGTAGAAGTTATTATTATTTTTTTGTTTTAGTGAAAGTTAAAAAATAATTTGATAAATGACCTCTAAGCACACGTGAGTCTGGTTGGGAGAGTTTCGTGCTAGAGCTTACTTAAGGTCTGCATTGTAAACATTTCAGTATATCATTTTGTGAGTTTGTCTTCCCCGAGGACGTGACCGTTAATTGGATTGTGTTTATATATTCGGAAAAAAGGGCTATGTAATGCAAATTACTCAAAAAAGTGCGCTAACTATTAAAACTTAAATGTAATTTTTGTGTTTAAATCAATAAAATATGCGACAATTTAAGATGTTTTGATAGTTTAATTTTTTATATAAAAAAATCGGTACCTACCGTTAAGCTTTAAATAAAACATATTTTAAATTTCCACCCAACTACTAAACAAAAACACAAATTTTCTTAAAATTCTTTAATTTAAATAATTATAACATATAAATTTTATTTAGATAAACAACGACTTTTTAGGTTTGTAAAATAAATTATCAGACACTGATTGCAGAATTTAAAAAATGGTTCATAAGTTCCGATTCCAGTCTTTGTGAAAATTAATTACGAACACTATTTTTTTAGCTTCCACACTACGTTTATAACGTAAAAAGTGGAAGGTTTAATAATCATTCAGTCCGTCTGTCCGTCTTATTGTCTGTCCGTCACCCACTTTCACAGAACGAACCGTAAGTCTCACAAACAAGCGGGATACGTCATTTTGAAGCAAAAGATCAGATTACGTTACATTCCAAATTTCCTTAAAAAATTTAAATTAGAAGTTTATTTAAAATTTAAATAACTCAAAATTTAATCCACATTAAAATAACATGCAAATTCTAGTTTTATTCAATATTTTCACTGTTGCCATTTCGTTAAACGTACGAGAAACTTTATTTAAAATAAAAATAAAACTTTTGGAAGAATATTTATTTATGCGATATAATTCAGTTTGGATTGTTGTAATATCACAATATAGCTCTTTTGTTGGTTCATTATATATGTATGAAGAAAGATGCATAGAGAATTCTAACTTGGCATACAAAAAAAATTCTAAGTTTTTATGCGCTTTTATTTTTAAAGCATCAATTGTAATAATTATATATTTTTCGAACTGTAAATTAATTTAACAAACTTAAAATAATTTTCGAAAGAAATGTAAATGGGAAATTGTGGCGACACAAAGATATTTATTAAAAAGATTATATCATTATTCTTCGAACTTCAAACAAAGTTAGAAAACAATAAAGTCTAATTATTAAATCTGAGAAAAAAGATTAATGAAAATAGTTAATTTTGGCGTTTAAAAGTTTGAATTACAATTAGCTAAAGGCCCTGTTTGTTATTAGAATTAAATAACCATTGCCATTCGCAACAATCACTCGAGAAACTTAATTCTTTTAGACAATAAATTAAAATAAATTTATTTTTGCGACATCGATCCGTTTGAAATGACGTCAAATATATTTCACTATGAGATTCTTTGTACGTTGATATGAAATATTTTCATTCTATTTAAAAGCGAGGAATATTACATATTTATTCTTTGAAATATTAATCTTTGCAAACGATAAGTAATAATTATTGAATTTTCGAAATAAAATAAATGAAACTAGCCAAATTTAGCATGTAAATGTTTAATATAGAATTAATGCTGTGTTTGGCGCATTTTTACCTGTTTAACACAACCGTTGTGTGGAAGCGGGTTAAGTGACAGATTCTGTTACAAACCTACTTTTTAAATGCATCTGTACAAGTACATTTATTTATCCACCGTAGCATTGTTCTGAACAATAATTCTACTTATTTTATAGTTCAATTTCATTAGATATTGCACGACTAAATCCAAACATGCATCCATCTGTTGTTTTTACACTTTAGCTTCCACACTTCGTTTATAACGTAAAAAGTGGAAGATATTATAATCGTTCAGTCCGTCTGTCTGTCTGTCCGTCCGTCACCCACTTTCATAACCCAAACTACAAATGCTACAGGCAAGTGTGATACGTCAAAAAATTCAGCGCATCGAAGTTAGAATACATTGAAAATGTCAGAAAGAAATTCGAATTCGAAGTATTTTAATTATTTAAAAATCTGCAAAATTTGATGCTCGTTTAAAAAGCATAAGAAGCCATTTTTATTAGAATTAAATTACCATTGCCATTCGCAACAATCACTCGAGATACTTTAATTCTTTTAAATTATAAATTAAAAGAAATACATTTTTACGACATCAATCAGTTTGAAATTACGTCGAATATATTTCACTAAGAGATTCTTTGTTTGTATGTTGATATGAAATGTTTCTGTTCTATTTAAAAGAGAGGAATATTATATATTAATTATTTGAAATATAAATTAATTTTTGCAAACGATAATAATTATTGAAGAAATAATAATTGAATTTTCGAAATAAAATAAATGAAACTAGCTAAATTTAGCGTGTAAATGTTTATAATAGAATTAACATTGTGTTTGGCGACTTTTTTCCTGTTGAACACAAATGTTCTTTGGAAGCGGACTGAGTGGCAGATTCTGTTACAAACCTACTTATTATGTTAGGATAAGATATTTTCCGAGCGTTCTGTTACCGTATTTTAAAAGTAATTAAGTCCAATTCCCTAAGACAATCAAATACCAAATAACTTAAGTCCATTACAAATATCTACTTCACTACAAGACAAAAACAAACAAATTCTGCTGACAAAAACAAACAAAAATTCCATAAAAGTCATCATCCAAAAACGCAAAAGTGCTTTTAAGCCTAGTCGGAATGAATTCTCGTGAGAGTAGTAAAACTATGGGACAACCATATTTTACAGATGTTTATTCAGTTTGTTGCAATGCTTTGAAATAATTGTAACTAATATTTAATTTCTTTTGTGTAAATGGTGTTTGGAATGACAAATTGCAATATATGACAAAGTTAGCACACACACAAAATGCAGCAATTACATTTTTACGGGGATTAAGAACCTAGAAATTACAAATACCGGCTTAAATTTTGACACAAAATAGTCTAGGAAAATTGATTGGTTTAATTGTTTAGTTTAGACATTTATGCTGTTAAAAGGTTTAAACAAAAATATAAATAAAATGCCAAGAATTAAGTCAAGTTTTAATGTTGATAATATTGTAACTTTTTTATTTTACCGGAGTAATGTATAACTTTTTTCACTCTTAGTTGCCGACGAATAATTGCATACTTAATCTATATACATAAGAGGCAACTTCCGTTTGTTTGTTTGTTGGTTGGTTGGTAGACATATATATTCAGGTTTGTGTGCTTGGTCAGCGACCCGCTTATAAACCTTCGTCAAGTAAGACAGACACAACAGACAACACACACACATAAGTGGATCCATCTAATTTTTTAGAGACAGAGGCAAGCTAGAGGATCCCCAGAATTGGCTTGTCACCCCAGAGGTATTGATTTGGTATGGGAACTTAGAGGACTTTCGGACCCAACAGATTTAACGAGCACGTACTCCGCATATACTCGGTAGGTCTTCAGTGGTACCGGGACTCGATCGCAGGACCTTCTGATCCCGACGTTGACCACTAGGCTCACTACGACCCTTTTGTTTGTTTGTGTGTTTGTTTTTATAAGACACGAGATCTAAAGAACCACGCAACAGATCGTTACGAAATTTGGCACAAAAAATTCATCTAATCTCCGGAACAAACATAGGCTAAGAATTTTTCGAATCAGACCATTCCTTCTATCGTTTTCGAACGTTTTTATTCGAATTTTCTGAAAAAACTACACAATTTTGGCTCAAATCCGATCTTTTTTTACTTTCCTGATGCCATCGGCAGAAAAAATTAAATAAAACTTTTAACGAAAACATTTAAAATTGAAAATGTTTATTTTATTCTGTTGCCATTACCTTCAGAAACTAATTTCATTATTTGAAAAATAATTGACATGTTTCAAGTGACGTAATTCCGCCAGTCTCCATTCCCGGATTTTATTGTGGGTTTATTTGATGTGATTTTTTCATTGATTTTTCTGTTGACTGCATGTATGCATATTTAAGCAATAAATGTATAGTTAAGCTATTACTGAACTATGATGGTTAATAAAGACCATTGCACTAGAGCTGCATATTAGTGTTTTATGTATTTATTTTTTCGCCAAATACGTTGCCAAACTCGCCAAATGGGCAATTTCTTTTATAAATAATTTATAATCTGGTCGGTTGTTCGAAGGTCATTGTGTTAGAGCTGTATAATGGGTGTGTTTGTAGCTATATATATTTTCTTGTCAAATTATTTCCCAAAACGCGCCAAATGAGCTAAAAGTTTTTAAGTATTTATGAGGGTATTGTGATGACATTTATGAGTGCATTTTATAGCGTAATTTTCATTTTGGAATTTTATGGCAATGAAACGGGATTTTACACTTTATAACGAGCGGGAACAATAACATAAGTTTATGATCCTATAACAGGTTATATGGTACACATATTTGGAACGATTTGATAATTTTTAACCCATGCGAAGAACGGGTATAAATTTGCTAGCGTTATTATTGTATTTATTTTCATTTAATTATTATTGTATTTATTTTCATTCAATTATTATTGTATTTATTTTCATTCAATTATTGTACATATCTGCATTGATTTAGTACTGTATACATATGCATTGAATTCTTAATTTTTCAGCATTTGTATTGAATTATGGTAGAAATTTGTACTATTTATATTGTATTTATATCTATAAAAGTGTCCAAAAAAAGTTACTTAATTTATTATAGAACTCCCTTGAATTGCGTTAAAATAAATGTTTGAGACCCTTTTAAAATTTAGCTGTTTTTCCATTTTTAATTTTACTGATTATTAGCCTACTTTTTCTTTTTTTAATTCGAAAGAATTAAAAAAATGAAAAAGTAGGTATTGACATGCGGTCGATGTCCGTCTGTCCGTCTGTCCGTCTGTCCGTACCCCCCTTCCAAAATCGGTTCTAATCATCGGATCTTAAAAATTCTTTTTTTGTTAGAAAGCTATGACCTCAGATACCCAACTTTCATACTTTTTGTCCGTCTGTCTGTACGTCCGGACGGACATAAATCTACTATCTGTCGGCGAATTTTTCCATTGAATTAGCATTGAAATTCAATTTTGAGTCATTTAAATCACTGTAGGTATTGAAATGCGGTTGATGTCCATCTGTCTGTCTGTCTGTTCGTATGTCTGTCCGTCTGTCTGTCCGCCTGTCTGTCCGTTTGTCTGTCTGTCTGTACCCCCTTCCAAAATCGGTTCTAATAATCGGATCTTAAAAATTCTTTTTTTGTTAGAAAGCTATGACCTCAGATACCCAACTTTCATACTTTTTGTCCGTCTGTCTGTACGTCCGGACGGACATAAATCTACTATCTGTCGGCGAATTTCCCATTGAATTAGCATTGAAATTCAATTTTGAGTCATTTAAATCACTGTAGGTATTGAAATGCGGTTGATGTCCATCTGTCTGTCTGTCTGTTCGTATGTCTGTCTGTTCGTATGTCTGTCCGTATGTCTGTCCGTCTGTCTGTACCCCCCTTCCAAAATCGGTTCTAATCATCGGATCTTAAAAATTCTTTTTTTGTTAGAAAGCTATGACCTCAGATACCCAACTTTCATACTTTTTGTCCGTCTGTCTGTACGTCCGGACGGACATAAATCTACTACCTGTCGGCGAATTTCCCATTGAATTAGCATTGAAATTCAATTTTGAGTCATTTAAATCACTGTAGGTATTGAAATGCGGTTGATGTCCATCTGTCTGTCTGTCCATCTGTCTGTCTGTTCGTATGTCTGTCTGTCCGTCTGTCTGTCCGCCTGTCTGTCCGTTTGTCTGTCTGTCTGTACCCCCCTTCCAAAATCGGTTCTAATCATCGGATCTTAAAAATTCTTTTTTTGTTAGAAAGCTATGACCTCAGATACCCAACTTTCATACTTTTTGTCCGTCTGTCTGTACGTCCGGACGGGCATAAATATACTATCTGTCGGCGAATTTCCCATTGAATTAGCATTGAAATTCAATTTTGAGTCATTTAAATCACTGTTGCCAAATCAACAATGACATGAGAAACTTTATTTAAACATATTTGAAGCAAAATAATATTTTCATGAATTAGTTTGGAATGACGTCATAAAATGTAGAGCAATTTGATTCTTTGATTATTCATTAATTATCTACCAAGAAAGCGGCAAGGCTTACTTTTGCATGCAATTATGCTTAGTTTTAATTTACATTTCTTATTTTTTAATGCAGTTCGGAGTAGTTTCATTACTTTTGTTATTAATAAATATTTATTCTTCGAACTACAAATAAATCACGAGCAGATGATAAATAATATTTAATTAATTTGCGAACGAATATTAAGGAAAATAGTTGATTTTGGCTTTTAGAAGTTTAAATTATAGCTGGGTGCTGTGTTTCGATTTTTTTTTCTAATGTGTATAAATCTAGTGTAGAAACGGCTGTTGATGATATTTACTTTAGGAACCTAGATTTTTTTCCCGATTAGAACTTCAGTAAGTATTTAAGTAACAGGAAAGTAGGCTATTTTAGTTCTTTATGAACTTCTTGTTTACTTAAATATGTATTCTTTTTAATTTGAGCTTCTTATCAAAGGTATTTTTGAAATTAATATTAATCATTACTATATCCAAGTTGGGTTATTAAATGGAAAATTACTGGGTAATCTTCATATCTTATGTAACTAAAATGATAGAAAAAAAGTTAAATTGACTGTTAAATTATTTTTCCACCTCTAGCCGTGCAACGTCGGGTATAACAGCTAGTTATCAATAAAGGACTACTGTATAGTTTCGTTCAGTAACACTTCTGGTTGTATCTTTGACATCTTAAAACAGCCCTTTACGCCTCGTTATTTTAAACCGCCTTAAAGTGAAAAATAAGACATTGATTGCAATTAGTGAATTTAATTATTTCATACTTTTTACTTAATGTAACTGCTTAGTTATATCCACATAAAGTCCAAAATAATTTGTCATGCAAATGTCAATTAGCCTTTTGTCAAGCCCAATTAATAAATTTCTGAATACAAAAATAAAGGACCTACAATAACTACGACAAATAGAATCAAATGGACACGAGAACGACAATACAATTTTATCTTGAAGACTTATTTTAACGGTATATTTCATAGATGTGTTCCACTATAAGCAAAAAAAAGAGATGGTTTCATCATGTTAATCCAATAGGAAAAAACTCACTTTTCCAGGAAAAGTAAAGAAACTTTCTACTTGACTGCATATAATTCAATATATTCTATGCCGTAGGGAGAGAGTCCACAAATGACTTTTTCCTTTAAAAGTCAACATCTAAAAATAGAAGTGAAATAAGAAAAACAATTTAGATTTGTTAAAGTTGAGGTCAGTGAAACATAATTCCTGCTTATTATATTGCTAGCCTCTGATGAAACGAGATGCACACAGCATAGCTAATATACGCCTAATAATTTACAATCACAGTCAATAGACTTATTTATTACCAACTGAAAGAAAAGTTGTGTAATTAAGGGAATACGCTACCCAAACATTGGTCAAAATATCGATTTTTATATTTTTTACTTCTCATTATTTACAATATTTTTCTGAAAATTTACTAAAAGTTCCATAATGATATCTTTTGTACAAAAAAAGTTATCAAATATTTTCTGGAGTCATTCCTATAGGTTTTAATACGTATTTCGTCTGCTTCCAACCTTTTTTCTCGGTTTGGCATTTTTCAATTCTTGTGTTTAATAAATCCCTAAGGCTTTTTTGATAATTAAGTTAGAATTTTGAAATTTTTAACGTGTGTTCTATTATAAATGATGCACAAAATTGTGCAAGGAATTTGGTCTACTATGTATAGTTGGATTTTTTTTAAATGTTGAATTCAATAATTTGTAATTTTTGTAATTTTCAGTAAAATGCATGTTACTCTTTTAACTGCAGCTCACATATTTTAAAATCCATGCACAGTTCTTGAACAAATAGTACTAAAAACAAACTATAAAAGTTTGGTGGAGTTATTCCTAAAATTGAAAGAGGAGTAGCGTTTTAAAAAAAGTTCAAAATCTTGACTTTTTTTTAAATAAATGAAAAACTACTTGTAAATATTTGTTTTCATTGCTAGAAAATGTTTATTTAGACTGACATAACATTATATCAAACCACTATAATTTACAAGTTTATGTTATTATTTCTAATAATAATGTTTTGGGTACCGTATCCCCTTAAGTAGAATAGAAAAAAGGCTTAACAGAGACCAAGGTCCCTCAAGGGCAGTAGATCCAGAGATAACCTCTTCACTCTTGAAAAATTCGTGTATTTTTCTTTATATAAACACCAAAAAAATCTATATATTTAGAAATATATTTTGAAAGTATTTTGTCAAAAAAATATTGTTTGTAATTTGATGAGGGTCACGTCAATTTAGTAGAATGCGAGGTTTTGTAACGTTTCAGCTCGAAATATGAGTCAACTTCCTATTTTTTTTAATGCTTCTCCATATATTTTTAGTTTAATATTACACCATTAAGCTGGAGGCAGCTATGCTATCACCAGTTTTATAGAGTAAAGTTACACAACACATTTTAACAGTGCGAAAACAAGCCAGCTACATCCTGGCCCATGCTGAAAGCCATAGCAACAATGCTGGAGATGCCTTAAAATATACTTTATTTTTATCGTAAGTTTAAGTTACATCATCTTTATAACTCGACTGAAAGTAAATGAATATTTTTGATGTCGGCGGAATGAACTCAAATGATGTTTTCTTTTTACCAGAAATATGCAGCTAAAAATAGCTTGGTAATGGGAAATAGAAAATTGGAAAATGTTTTTTTTTGTCATAGGAATGTTTTCATAGGAATTTTTTTAATAACTCTTTGTCTGATATAAACGTATATACATCTATCTAAGGATTGTCAGATTTTCTAATCACACATGTCATTGTTTAAGTAAATTCTACATATATGTTATCTTTTAAAGCATTGGATAGTTAACCCTTTCAGTCCCAATGACAATTTGGCATAATCATTTTAGAATTTTTTTTTCTGAACATCATTTTTATCGTCTACAGCCATTTATGATATCAAAAAGCACATCATTCGATGCTTTAAACTTTTTTCTACTAGAAAATATTTATTATTAATCCCAATAGATGTCAGCCCTATTATTTTTTTAATTATGATCAGAAACATGATGATGCCAAATGGCATCACTGGGACTGAAAGGGTTAAAAAAAAGATTTACCTCAGAAATATAATCATTGTTTAAATATTTTGTGCACAAATCTTTTATTTTTTTCCCTAATATTGGCGGTCAAGCCTTTTCAGACTTGGCGTATTTCCCGGAACTGAGAGCCATTTTTTTGTGGAACCATCTAGGCGACTCTCGCTACCAATTTTGACGCGCAGATTACAATGAATCTGAGTTCTCTGTGGATGTTAAAGTATGCCGAGATTTAATTTTGGCGAGAGAACCCAAGCCAAATGGGCCCTACGGGGATCTTTTACATGTCACATAATCATATGACATTTGTGCCCAAGATTTTCCCATCCCGAAAATCTGAAGTGCATAAAAATGAAAAAATGAAAATTCCATTCATTGAGGGTCTTGTATGGTAACAGATCTCTCTACAATTCCAATGGGGAAACTTTTGCACCTGTTTTTAAATAAAGTATACGACATGTTCTTACGAAAACTTACCAAAAAATACAAAACACAGTTATTCGCCATTAAAATAATTAATAATCATAATTTTAAAGATATTAATTAGTTGTAATGAAAACAAAAAAAATTGTTTAGATATTTACATGCAGTTAGTGCTGCCATCTGCAGTTTGTTAATAATTACTTATATTTTGTTTTAATTATAATTAATTAATATCTTTAAAATTATACTTATTATTTTAATGGCAAAATAATGTTCTTCTGTATTTTTTTATAAGTTTTCTTGCGTACATGTCGTATACTTTATTTATAAGCAGGAGCCAAAGTTTCCTCATTGGAACTGTATAGAGATATCTGTTACCACACAAGACCCATAAACATTTAATCAGTGCTGTATTAGAGGGTATACTGTGGTACACGGAGTATAACACCTAATTTCATTTCCGAAATTAGAGTATATTCTTTGGTTTGAAAATAGGGTAAAAAAATACCCTATGGTTTTTCTTAAAGATTTTAATACGTAGCAATGTATTTTTAGAAAAATAACATTTGTACCTATTTTCAATATTTTTTATTCAAGTTATATATTATCTATGACTTTAAAACTTTAATAATTTAAATAGTATGCATTTAAGGTTTTCATTATTTATGTACAGTATACTGCATGATACTTTTACTAATACAGAAATACATGTAATTAATACATTGTTTTGCAAAATCATACAGTCTTAAAATAATTTACTTTCTGAAATGATGGTTAATATCGTAAATCTTGGTCGGATACATTTTGGTATTTGTGATAAACTAAAGTAAAAGTGTGCGTCGCTTAATATTTCTTATTTTATTTCCCCAAGCAATTTCATAATTACCAAAAGGACTGTGTAGAATAATGAGAAACGCTTTAATCAAGCTAAACCTCTCTCGTCCGTAATGAATGAATATAAGTAGTTTTAATGAAACTCCATTCTAAAGTCCTTACAGTTTTATGCTTCAAATGGGCTTGTTTCACGTGGGATCTGGCAACAACTATGCGGTCTTTGTTTTCATTTTTCTCGAATAACTTTTGTTGATATTCGAAATTGAGTTTTCTAAGAATAAGTTATTTTAGTTGTTTTTTTGAAAATTACAACTTCTTGCTGTGCTTGGTTGTTTTAATCATTTATCAACGAAAACTTGCATTGAAAGAAGTTGGAATTTAAAAAAAAATAACAACTAAACTATTCTTAGAAAACTCAATTTGGAATACCTAAGGCAAAAGTAATTCGAGAAAAATGAAAACAAGACCGCGGAGCTGTTGCCAGATCCATCGTGAAACAAGCCCATTGAAAATAAATGTAGAAAATATGTTATTAAAACTAAAAAAGCAATTAAAATTATTTTGTTGTGAAACAAATGTTTACTTTAGTTTATTCGACTTTACCTTCTAAACAGCAGGAACAAAGATGTGAAACGAAACTCAGCAGTAAACTAAGAGTTGTTTTGTGTGAAACGACTGATGCTTATGATTAATTACTTTAGTTTGCAGACAATTCATAGTAAACATTTGTTAAGCACTAATTGCTAGCCTGGACAGATTTGTTTTAATGATTAACTTTTCGACTAAGAAATAATTTTAAAATTTTTATAAATCATATTTTTCTACGTTTTTCTGTTTGAGGAACCATATAAAAAATAAAACGGAGATTATTGGCACAATTCTTATAGCTATATAGTTGAATAACAAACTATACTATACTGCGAAATACAATACATCTGGTCACCCTTATAATTATAACTTTTTTTGTCGAAATTTGTTGATTCTAAAATCCTTTTAATTCGTCCAAAATTCATTTTAAGTTAAAAAGTTTTGAAAAATACTTTAACAAATTTCGCATTAAAGTACTTTGTATTCAATAAAACTGTATTTCTTTTTACATTAGCTTACCCAAAATTTTCCGCAATTTTAATGCAAGATACATTGCTACACATCCAACATAGATAACACTTAATTGATTAGAAAATATAGTTTGTTAAACTACACATTTAATCATTAATGTTCTATATTACAAATAACTTTGTTAATTGTGAATTCCCAACAATCAAAAATGGATGCTTTAAGCAGTATGTTTTTTTATTAAGGAGACACAGTACCTCAAAAATGGCAAAAAAATGCGATTTTTTTTTGTGCTAAAATAGTTTGGAATCTTCTAAATAAGTCTACCAAGTTTTAAAAGTGTAGCTATATTTTTAAAAAGTTATTACACTTTTTATGCGGAAAGTTAGAATAAAAATGCAAACGAATGAAAACTTCCAATGTGTTTTTCTCGGAGTTCATTTTTACTTGATGACAAGTTTTTCAAAACTCTAAGGCTTTTCTAATTATTTATAAAAGTCTAAGGAATTTCACATGCAGTCTGTCAAATATGTTAACATTAAGAATTGGCATTAAAATTGTTTTCAAAAGTAATACTTTTTTTTTTATAAAAAAAATACTTAGTCGAAATTTTTCAAATATGCTAAAATAATAATTTGGGATTTTCTAGATAAATATTTTTTATAAAACATATTGAATATAAATCAAATTTGGATGCCAATTCTTATGTAAAACAGTTTAAAGTACATGAGAAAAAAATTATGGGTTAAAATATTTGTATTTAAAAAGTCCTTAGCATTTTAAAAAGTTCAAAAAAATTTTAATTTTTTTAATCACTTAACAAATTAAATTAATTTAAATTTTTTTTAGTCATATATTGTTTTTAAATATAGATTGAACTAATAAAACATCAATTTTATAGTGAATATGTCAAAATTAAAGATATTTTTAAAGTGGTACCGTGTCCCTTTAAATTTTAATCATTTAAAATCATATTCACAAATTTTATTCAATTACTTTTATTAAATCGAGCAATAATCAAGAAACAATGTGCAAATTTTTTATTTATCTGTATTAATTTATTCATGAAAAGGTTAAATAATTGATAGTTTTAATTAATAAAAATAAATAAATGCTAAATGATCATTTTATAAATACGAAGTTCAACTTATTTTCGCATTTAATTCGTTTGTACATTATCTTAATACATTTTCTTTTATATATATTTTGAAATCTCATTAGTAATATAGATATTCCTTATTAAAATGAAAATTATTATCTTCGCGAATTCTTAATTCTTTTTTAATTCAAAGAAGAAATCAGTTTTAAATTGGGACTCCACACAAGAGAAACGGTTTATTTTTAAAATAGCATACGAAGCATACATAAAGAAAAGAGAAAAGTTGGCATAGAAACATGAGCATTCTGCCACTTCAGGTAAAACAGCAAAAGTAAATTTCAAAGTTTAGAGAAACTCCTTGTTAAAGCAAAAGTTTTGTCCTGTATCTACTCAAAAAAGTTCTTTAAGCTTAAAAATGAAATTCTGTTTGTTTTTTGAATTTTTAAGTCATCTAACAACATCGAGGACTTTTAAGTTTTGAGAAAGTTTTAGCAATATATATTGTTTTTCGATTCTCATATTAAAATCTATGGCTAAAAAATTAACTTTATAAAATTAACTTTATATTATTTAAAGGTAGAAATTTCTTTATACAATTTTTCAAGATTTTAGATCAACAAAATTTTAAATTACTATAAAATATATTAAAAGTTCTATAACTTAAAAATTTCCTTTTCTGCAACTTATCGAGGTATTAAAAAAATTAATTATCCCATATAGGAGCAATATCCAATCAAAGTATCCAGTTAAACCATTTTTCAGATTTCTAAAACCTGAAAAAATGTTCAACATTCAAAATCAAAAATATGGTGAAACATTTCACTACACTGCCGTTGCAGCTTCTAAGAACGATTTTTTTGGTGAAACCTAGCACAACATTTTTTAACAGTGTATACATAAACAAAATATTATAGTCAGTGTACATTCAGCCTTATATCCAATTTTTATTTTGGATAATAACTTCATCTATATAAATAGTAATATATTTAGTAAAAATGCAATTTTAAAAATGTCATTCTTCATTTCACCAAATAACAAATGGTTCCTACAAGCTGCAACGACTGTGTGGTGAAATGTTTTACCATATTTTTTTTTCAATTCGGTTGAACCATTTTTCAGGTTTAGGTTTCCAAAATCTGAATAATGATTAACCCTGAAATCGAAAATATAGTGAAACGTTTCAGCACACTGTCGTTGTAGCTACTAGGAACCATTTTTTTTTTCATGAAACAAAGTAAGAAGTTTTTAACAATTTTTAACTTACTCAAATATGACAAACTTATACTGTAAACGTAAACAATATTATCTAGTTGTCTTCTAACTTTTTCCAGCTTGAAACCAGTTTTAAAAGTTATAAAAGAAATATGGTTCCAATATCAAAATAAAATATAGAGCAACGCTTATTTTAATTTGATATTTGATCTTCTTACAAAGAATTTAGCTATAAAATAGTACCGGGGCAATTTAATATTTGCAATTTGTTTCAGAATGAATTTAAAACTTTAATGTCGAATTGAATGTATGTTTTGTAATCTCAATCGCTTGGAAAATCTAAACTAAAAAGACAGATAACATAATTAAAGCACTTAATTTAAGAAGAGAACATTAAGTAGCAGGGGAATCCATCGATTCGAAAGTTTCTAATTAGCTGAGAAAGGAACAAAAGGCTGTGTCCTGACTACGACATCAAATGCCACAAATGCAACAAAACTTGGCGACCGCCAAGGGCGCAAAGCGACGCAATAGCATGTGGCTGACTCTGCCAAGTCGCCAAGTTTTGCATTTGCTGCATTTGTGGCATTTGATGTCGTAGTCAGGACACAGCCATAGAATTCAAAGACGCGAATTTGTAAATTTGAAAAAATTGTATCGGACATTCAAGAGATTTTCATTTAACCCATTAACGACGCCTTCATGAATACCATTAACACTTTTATTGTCCTATGCCCGTCATGGCGAGGCGAAAAGAAGTCCTATGACCGCTTGGTGAAAGTCAAGTCATAGCTTGGTGAACGTCACGGTTACCACACCTCTGTCTAAGTTAGGAGAGCTGATATCTAAGGGCTCTAAAATTATAAAAGGAATGTATCGTCTTTGTCCTATATTCCCGTCACATCCTCGTCATGTCGAGGCGAAAAGAAGTTCTAAAGCCCTTATCACACGGTACGAACGTCGCTCGTCGAACAACTTTTGGGACAGCAAAAACGCCAACGAGAGAATGGCTACGTCATGCGTGACATCACAAGTTTAACAGGCGTGACAACGTGTAACAACGTGACGTCACGGATGAACTTCGTTCTGATTGAAGCAGCCGTTCGAACAGCAAAAAGGAGCCGGATTTTTTCAGGTCGACTCGAAAAAGCTCATCCAGCAAAAACTGCTCCAATAACCAGTTTTTGATATGGCGTACGGACGTCGCTGAACGAACGAGCTCTCGTGTGATAAGGCCTTAAGAACGCTTGGTCAAAATCAATTCATAGCTTTGTGAACGTCAAGCTCGTAGCCTAGGTTAGGTTAGTTTGAATTATCGTCGCCTAGAGCTACAAAATCGTAGCCTAGGAAACATCAAGGTTATTGCTTGGAGTACTTCAAAGTCATAGCTTGGTGAACGCCAAAGCTTCCGCTTTTCTGTCTAAGTAAACAGAGCTGATTACTAAAGGCTATACATTTAAAAAAAAGTCTTAACATTGCCATATGATCGTCACATCCTCGTCATGACGAGGCGAAACGAAGTTCCATGACCACTCACTTTCACAACTATTTTATTTTGAAGCGACATTCAAAAACGTGCAAGATAAAGCACATAGACGAACTGTAAAAGCGTGCCATATTCAGAAAGGTGTCGCGATTTACAGCCTCCCATTATCCCTCCGTCACCGTAATCCATTTATGACCAACGCGATATATGATGAAGAGAAAAATAGGAAGAATTGTGTTTTTCACAATTTGTTAACTCAGATGAAAATCACAAGCAACGAAAAATGTCTTGAGTTAATACCTTATTTTTTGTTCAGTTCAGTTAGAACCAACTATATAAGCAGTTTCAGTTGAAGCTTTACCTATTAACGTTAATATTTTGTTACAAAATAAGGTACGCATAATATTTGTTGTTTATTTTGTCACTGTTTACATTGTTATTAAGTTAGATTTACAGTGTCAACATAGGTTTTGTTTGTTAAGGATTAATTTTAAATCGAATTTTTTTACTAGCTCTTAATTTTAGCATCAATGTTAATTATACTTTTTAACGTACTTTACATTTTTTATTCAAAACAATTTTTTAAGGGGACACAGTACCTCAAAAATGGCAAAAATTGCGATTTTTTTTTTATTTGCTAACATTAAAGTTTTAAATCTTCTAAATAAGTCTACCAAGTTTTAAAAGTCTAGCTATATTTTTTAAAAAGTTATTCCACTTTTTATGAGGAAAGGTAAGATAAAAATGCAAACGATTGAAAATTTTAAATTTGTTTTTCTCGGTGTTTATTTTTCCTTGATGACAAGTTTTTCAAAACGCTAAGACTTTTTTAATTATTAATAAAAGTGTAAGGAATTTTGTATGCAGTCTGTCAAATATGTTAACATTAAGAATTGGCATTAAAAAATTTTTCAAAAGTAATACTTTTTTTATAAAAAAATACTAAAGTCAAAATTTTTCAAATATGCTAAAAATAATTTGGGATTTTCTAGATAAATATTTTTTATAAAACAACTACTGAAGATAAATCAAATTTGGATACCGATTCTTATGTAAAACAGTTTAAAGTACAGGAGAAAAAAATTGTGGGTTAAAATATTTGTATTTAAAAAAGCCTTAGCATTTTAATAAGTTCAAAATAATATAATTTTTGTCAAAATATGTCAAAATTAAGGAAAAAATAAATAAGTCAAAATTAAAGATTTTTAAGTGGTACCGTGTCTCCTTAAAAAATGAAAAATTGTTTCCTGACAAGTTCCAAATACATGTATTTTTTGTGTATACATGCAGTATCTAGTATATTAGCAATAATCTAGCATATGATACGTTACACATACATATTTATAAATTACTAAATTTTTTTCACAGTTCCTTTTTTCGCAAAATGGATTCCCAGAAGAACGGGAAAACTATTGATGTTTACATCCTCTCTACAAAATCTGCTGAACAGGATCAAGAGAAACTTAAAAGTCCTAAGTCATTTTGGCATGTGGATAAGGAAATGTTGAGGTTTAAAATACATTATTTCCTATACGTTGGAGGTAAATTTTTAAATGTTTGAATTTTCCTTACATTTTACATTTTTAATATTGCAACTTTACATTTTAGTGTTATCTGTATACATTACTTATGATTTTTTTTTACTTTGTACGTGATTATAGGGAAATTGTGTTTATACACACGCTTACACACATACGCCCGTATATATAGATATATACGTGGGTATCTCTTTTAGATTGTTGTCTGAAAGTTCCTAAAGTGGGTATTATCGTATTGTTAGGGGGAGGGAGATTGAGAAATTCCATACCCAGAGGACCAGACGTACTGCATTTCACAGAACTGTTTATTTTGTTACTCAACTATCAATAATTACCAAAATGAATATCGATTTATTATTAGCTGTAGTTTTTTGATTCGAAATTAATTGGCTATAAGTTTGACAATCCATAATTTGATTCAAATTTTTAAACCCTTTTCTAAAAAATAAGCAATAATGTGCCTGTTACACTGCTCAAAACAATTAAGGGAGCGCATGGTTTAAACCCTTTCACCCCATGATTCCATTTGGAATCATCAGCTTGCAATTTTGTTTCTCACTAAGATAAGCTCGCACTTAGTTATCGTTAGATGGAAGAATCTTGTCTTTTGAAGAATTAAATAATATTTGTTTTTATTAAATGAGAATATGATAAACATGGTAAAATAAAATTCACTCTGAAAAAATTTTATTAAATAAATTGACCCTTAATTCTTCACGCTAGCATTTTTAGATGTTTAAAAAATGATTTTAACAAATAAAGTTTTAAAATAGTTATTGTTATAATTTATTCAATGATTACGATTCTAATTTTTCCCCTTAAATTTCAGTTTAAAAAATTAAGATTTTTTCCCCCTGTTTTTTACTTAATTTCATTCTGGATGCATAATGAATCTATTTCACAAATTTTAGATTTTTAGAATAAAAAATAAAAAGTTTGAACTGAAAGGGTTAACAAAAGCACGCAAAGTGCTCCCCTAATTGTTTTTAGCAGTGTATCTAACCAATAATTAATTAAATGTTCTTATTTGCAGGCCTTGCAGCTGCTATGCCTTTCGTCGTTGTGCTAGCCAAAGATCGACTTGGAATTTCTGCTTCTTCTTTAGGTGCAGTGCTCACAGCTCAAATGTTTATATTTATTTTTACGAAAATTCTAATTGGATACTTAGCCGATTATTTTAATAAACTTAAAGAAATGATAGTTGCCTTAATAATTATCTACATTTCATGTTTCTTTTTACTTTTAACCATTCCGGTCATTGAAATAGAAATGTTTCCCACTTCAAATGAAGTATCATTGAAAAATAACTGTACTAAGTATCATGACATTTTGTATGCCACAAACTTAAAAGATACTAGCAATACCACGAGTTTAGAAACTTCAAATGTGAGCCATTTTTTATCATCAAATGAATTTCATAAAAGTGCTTGCTATCCACTTTCAGAGAGTGATTTTGAAAATGTGATTATGGGCATCACTAACGAGTATCCTTACAAGCAAACTTATAAAGAAAGTTCTCAAAATAGTTCAAACAATTTTGTGATAATTATTTTATCTGAGACTTTTCAAGAAAAGTTTTGCTTTATAAGTTTGAATTCTCAAAAAAGTTTTAGTATTGAAAATATTTCGTGTAACATCTTCAGAGATCGGTGCATCTACGAATCATCAGCAACAGCAAAGTTTAACCCAGAAACTTTCAATGACGTACGATTACAGTGTTCTACATGCAACAATGAAAACTACACTCTTCTGAGCAGTCAGGACAAAATATACATAAAGAAAGATACGGAAACTTATCAATTTTGGTTATTCGCGTTACTGTATACGGTTGCAGGAGTTGCTGCAAACGCCATTTTTACCCTCTCCGACACAGCCTGCAACGAAAGCATCCAAAAGCACGGGGGCAGCTTTGGCCAGCAAAGACTATGGGGCGGCATCGGTTGGGGCTCAGTGGCACCCCTTGCAGGATTCATAAACGACTGCACAGGCGGCTTTTTAGCGTCTTATTTTCTCCAAGGTGTGATGCTGGTACTGTTCTTGTGGAACATGTCCAAAATAGACCTCGTGAAACCCACATTTTCGAAAAATATCCTCAGAGACGTCGGAACTGTCCTCCAATCGAAAGACTTCCTCATGTTTGAAGCAATGGTGTTCTTGAACGGACTAGGGACTGGTATGATTTGGTACTACTTGATATGGTTCTTGCACTCCATCGGAGGCAGTGACCTTCTGTGCGGGCTCACGTTGACTGTCCAATCCTTCGTTGGTGTGATCCCCTTCATGTTCTTCTCCGGGTACATCATCAAGAAGCTTGGACACTTTAATATATTGATTGTTGGTTTAGCGGGATACACTATCAGATTTCTGTGGTACAGTTATCTTCAGAACCCATGGTTTGTTCTTCCGGTGGAATTTATGCACGGAATCACCTACGGTTTGTATTACACGGCCCTTGCCTCATACGCTAAGTTGAGCGCCAAACCTGGAACTGAAGCAACTACTCAAGCAATAATTTTCGGCACACACGAAGGATTGGGTAAGTGTTGCTTCAACTTTAAACGTCTTTATCATTACAGGTTAACCGTAATTTAACAACCTTTTATAACCCATATTTTATTAATTTGATTAATAGTTTATGTTTTGCTGCCCATTGCTATCAAATACAGCGTTCTCATACACAAGCAATTCCGTGGATTAGTTCCCCTGGCAATTGAGAAAAAGTAGACAAAAAGTTGGACACAGCGAGAATAGGCAACGTGCATATCATGCTTATTTGTATTTTTAGTTTAGTCTAGTTTGCATTATCGTCGCACTATAGTAGGTCTATCTAGAATGCGAGCCTCGAAAGCATTTTCCTTCCCCCCGCATGTGGTTTTCTTCGAAACGGCGCGGCGTGAGCGTCGCGGTTTCGGTTTTTTCCCCACCCTACTTGGGTTTGAAATGTTCGGATTGTTTACCTCACAACAGAACATCAAACGCGTTAGGTTCAGATTAAGCGATGCCCCCCCCCCCCCCCCCCCGTTCCAGAAAACACAAGCGAAAGGGATGGGGGAAGAAAGTCCTTTTTGAGGCTCCAGCATAGTAAATAGACACGCACTATAGAGGACATATGTGCGGACGAGCGTCATCAATTTCAGAACCACAGTCAGGTTGACGAATGCCGACACTCGGACACTCTTTAAATATAGTCAGCCGTAAGAGAGGTTCCGAACAGTTTTCAGAAAAGACTTCTTCACCTTCAGAAAAACGACATTCGAAACAGTGGCGTCAAACTGATCAGTGAAAACTTTCGGTCCACCTTCATGTTTGGGGAGCTCCTCTGGCCTTGTAATTCAGATAGGTCATGGCTCAATCCAAAAAATTGTAGCATCATTATAAAAAAAAACTTAGGTGATAAAGCTGGGGGAACTATTTTACCAAGTTAACATTTTTTTTTGTATTTTTAGGTTCTGGCATCGGATGCGTGATAAGTGGAATAGGCTTCGATTACTTTGGGGGTCATCAGACGTTCTTTTATTCAAGCATGGCCTGCCTTAGTGGAGCCTCTATCGGCCTATTTCTGTCCTTGCATCTTCAAAAACGTAAAGGAACAATCCAAGTGGCTGCTCCATAGCATAAATAATATGAAAATACTGTCAAACCCTCGTTAATTCAAAAATCAATGGACCTTGAAGAATTAGCTCCTCTTAAACAACAAAACATAATTCAACTTACCCAAAGACTATTTGTAAATTTAAGAGGTTATATTAAAAAAAGAAATTTGTAAATAGTATTCCAACCTCATCCCCAATCCCTTCCCTTTGTCTTACTGCTGGATTATAAAACCGTTTCATACGACAATATAAAATCCCTGTACAGGATACTTATGACAACGTTCAGATACGCCACTTCCGACTTAGTCAAAATTTTGGTTTTTGCTCGATATCTTACATTTTATTAGAAAAATTGTCAATGCAAAAGTTGTTAAGCATAAAAGCACTACAACTTTTCACCAGAAGAATCATTTTACGACGACTAATTTTTGGAACATTTTGGATCCGGAGAAAGTTTACGTACAAGTCTTTGGGACTAAGCCTAACTTGGTGCTCCATAAATGTTGTTTAGAAAGAGGTAACAGCTTGTCAGGTGCTTGGAACAGATTTACTGTGAATTCATGAGGAAGTAATACTCAGATACTAACAGATTTACTCGAATTTATAAGGTTCTACTGTAGAAGTTTAAGTAGAAGATCGTTGTTCTACCTTTTTATTGTTTATTGAAAAAGTTTGACAGAGTTATCACAAGATACAACTACTTGTAAGTTTTTTAGAATGAATGCAATTTTATATCTTTGTCTCTGTTTTAGTGTTTTTTGTGTTAAAAATCATAAAGTACGTTAAACTACAGAATATTGCATTTTAACACGAATATTTAGTTTAAAGGTACACTGTTAAACATTTTGTGCTTGGTTTCACCATAATAATGGTTCCTAGTAGCGGCAACAGGTACGAGTTGAAATGTATCACCAACTGCTTGGTATTCGGTTAAACCATTTTTCAGATTTTGGAAACAAAAACCTGAGAAGTGGTTGAAACAAATACCAGAAATATGATGAATAATTTCACCACAGCCGTTGCAGCTACTAGGAACCATAATTTTGGTGAAACCAAGTGCCAAATTTTTAACAGTGTATGACATGAGAGACATATCTCTTATACTTTTTTTGTCCGTCCGTTTGTTGGTCAGTAAGTCTGTCTGATCGTACAATAAGAATATCTGTGAGTATTAAAGTAACAAGAAAATATGATGTGCTAGTTCTTTCAGTTTTATCACTAATCTCTTGTATTATCCGTGTAGATAATAGACTAACAGTTTTTAATAATTAGAAGCTGTCCGAACATACTAAAACAAGTAATCAACTAAATAACAAGAAAACTTTAGAACACAATAAACATAAAGCATGGTAATTTGAAAGATATGTCAGTAGTCGCTGAACTTCACAATAAACATAAAGCATGGTAATTTGAAAGATATGTCAGTAGTCGCTGAGCTTTTCTACAACATATTGTCACGGGCGATCTCGATATTGTCAACTGTATTGATCTTAAAGATCTCATGCAAAAAGGCTCTAAATTTAGGCCCTTGACAAGTAAGAAATTTATATTAAATACCTTTCTCAAGGATGTTGATGATTTTTGTGTAAAAAACTCAGGAAAATTTAACATCCCTATTGGTTTTTTCACTGAGTGGAAATGGACCTTTTTCGATATTTTTAAGAAATTTGTTTCTGAGAAATTTTCCAATTTTGGACAGGACACATTCTGCACTTTAAATACTATTAAACAATCCATCGAATCTTCACAAGAACTTTTTATAATTACTCCAGTGGATAAGGCTTCTAACAAGTATGCTATTATTTGCAAGGAATTCTACTTAAATCTTTTAGATCAAGAACTCCAATAATTACAAAATTTCTACTTCCAATTATACCACTATTTCCAAAAAAAAAATTGCAGTAAATAAACAATTAAAAATTAATAATTCACATATTGTCTTTCCATATTTAACTATTTATCCTAAATTTCATAAAGATCCCATTAAATTCAGATACATCACATGTGGTTTTAACACCTACATGATTAAACCGGGTATAAATTTTTCCAAATATCTTAATTTATAATCTTATTAAAGAAGAAAATCTTTCTTGGATAATTACCGACAATACTAAAGTTTTAGACTTTAGTAATATAATAATCACATTTCCACAATAGAAACCTATGATTTTATCCACAATAGAAACCTATGATCTTTTTACTAGCATATCTCCAACTAAATTAAAAGATGTTCTTGTTCACTTTTTTCTCGATTTCCATAGCTTTTTCGATATTGATTTTGAATATTGGGAACAAATAAATAATTTTTGTGTTTTCAATAATTTCATATTTAACAACGAAGCTGTCTATTGTCAGATGATTGGTTTGCCACAAGGGTCAAATTTTTCGTCCATTCTGGCAAAATTTATTTTTACATTACTATGAAAAAAAACTTTAACTTAGGCCGTAGTGAGCTAGTGGTCAGCGTCTCGGGCTCGGATCGGAAGGTCCTGCGATCGAGTCCCGGTACACTGAAGACCTCCGAGTATATGCGGAGTACGTGCTCGTTTAAATCTGTTGGGTCCGAAAGTCTCTAAGTTCCCATACAAATCAATACCTCTGGGGGTGACAAGCCAATTCTGGGGATCCTCTAGTTGGCCTCTGTCTCTAAAAAATTAGATGGATCCACTTATGTGTGTGTTTGTCTGTTGTGTCTGTCTTACTTGACGAAGGTTTATAAGCGGTCGCTGACCAAGCACACAAACTGAATATATATGTTACCAACACAACCAACCAAAACTTTTAAACTTATTCCCTATTATCAGTTTTTTAGGTTATTGAAGGCTTTGTAATCCGTACTTTAACTACAATTTCCAAAATACTGATTTAATGGATATTTATCCAAAGGAATTAATTCTAAAAAGGAGCAACACAATTCACATTCCCATTAAATTCGGATACAGCACATGTGGTTTCAACAACTACATGATTAAACCGGGTATAATTTTTTCCAAATATCTTAATTTAATTTATAATCTTATTAAAGAAGAAAATCTTTCTTGGATAATTACCGACAATACTAAAGTTGCTGCTGTATTTTTGGATCTCGATGTCAATGTTGTTGATGGTCTTAACGTTTTAAACGTTTTCGATAAACGCACTGATTTTGACTTCACTGTTTTTAAACTCATTTACTGGAACTCAAATATTTCAATTAAAGTCTATTTTAATACTATTATTAATCAATTATCTAGATATAATAAAATTTGCAATTCACATAATAATTTTATTACCAACTATAATTCCCTCTACAAAGTTCTAAAACTTAATAATTACCCTAATTACTTCATCAGAAAAATCATTAATAGGTACTCGGGTAATTATAAAATAATTTTAAAGATAATATTGGTTTTTCTACTCCTGAATGATTTCTTATTTCATACCATTTTCACGATCTTATAACTTTCGGTGGCAACACTGTTACTATGATCTTGTTTGTGATCGGTTTTGATGAATTTATGAACAACACGCTCGCACGTCTTTTCACTTGGAAGTATAATTTGCGCCGACTATGTTTGAATCTCGATGGCTGCACGGTATGTTTAATTTTTGCTAATTTGAAGTTTTCTATTTTTGTGTTCTTTGATATTTTCTAACAGTTATTAGGATGATTTTTGGGGGAGAAGTTGCATTGTGCTAATTGCACAATGTGGCTAACAGAAAAGAATCATCTTATGTTAGTGGTCGTTGACAGCCCCCTGATGAAGTTCAGCGACTACTGACATATCTTTCAAATTACCATGCTTTATGTTTATTGTGTTTAAAGTTTTCTTGTTATTTAGTTGATTACTTGTTTTAGTATGTTCAGACCCGTTTCTACTTTAATTTTATACTTTCCTATTTTCCTTTTTGGAATTCATTTAAATTTTGAACTTGCATTTTAGAATAAAACTATATATATATCATAATAGTTGATAAATCAAAATATTTATTGGTTATTAAAAAAAAGTTGCATTTTCCTATATATACCCAAAATTATATCTGTAGAAACATTGTATGGGAAAAGCAATTAATTATTGACCATTATAGAATCTTTCGACGTAAATAAAATTGCACCATTAATCATTTTACTGGACTTGTGCCAATAATAATGATTTTTTTTTCTTTCTAAAGAATTATGCCTCAAAATGCAGGTACATTTGGCACCCTTTCAACACAAAGCAGATAGTGAGGGAGGAAAAATTTCGCGGTTACTTCGAAGGGGTTGTAACGAAATAGATTATTCTTGTGGGGTTTATGGGGTGCATTTTTATGCTTCAGAAACAGAGCGGAGTAAGGCGGACAATAACGATTTTACAGTGCTGGAATTTTGGATTGGTAGAATCATCGCCGCACTAGAGCTACACGAGGGTTATTGGGCAACGGGCCTTATAATTTAGAACCACAGTCAAGGGACGAGCCCACACCTATGTAGGCACCCTACGCAACTTTTAAGGGCGTCATTGTACGCGGCTTCTGGACTCTAGAGCTTCTGTAGCGTGCACTCCCCCTACGCGGGAAATTACTTGTCGAACTTTTTTTGTCTGTACACACCATTTATAGGTCGGCAGTTATTAGCCTACTTTTCTTTTTTTTTAATTCGAAAGAATTAAAAAATGAAAAAGTAGGTATTGACATGCGGTCGATGTCCGTCTGTCTGTACCCCCCTTCCAAAACCGGTTCTATCATTCGGATCTTAAAAATTATTTTTTTGTTAGAAAGCTATAACCTCAGAGAGTGTATAAATCTAGTGTAGAAACGGTTGTTGATGATATTTACTGTTAAGAACCTAATTGTGTCCCGGTTAGAATTTCAGTAAGTATTTAAGTAACAGGAAAGTAGGCAATTTTAGTTCTTTAAGAACTTCTTGTTTTTTCAACGTCCGGGCCCGAACCTGGAACATTTCACATACAAGGCAAGCGCCTTACCGACTAAGCTCCCCAACCCCCCTCTGGGATTGTTTAACATCTCTTGCATACAGTGTTTGGTTGCATATTGGTGGATGCATATTCGGATGTTTCGTTGGCGACTTCCACCATTTAGAGTTGCTAAACCCACTAACAGAAATAAACAGAACATGTTAAAAGGGATTGCCAGATTTTTTTTTTGCTATTTGACAAAATAAATCTTAATTTCTTTCCGTGCCAAACAGCACATTCTATACGCTGTTTGGCACGGTACGAAAAGCTGTACCGGGATTATTCGTCACTTGACCACGGTTCGAACCTGTGAGGTTCGTTGCCAATATAGCACTCATGCAGCTCCAGTGCGACGTTTATTCACCCTAACTTCCAAACAAACGGTGGATTGGTGGTATAGTTAAAGAGAACTGTCAAATGAAAATCACTGATCTCACGAATGCGAAATTTTAAGTTTAGTTTAGTTTGAATTATCGTCGCACTAGAGCTACACGAGGGCTATTGGTGACGGGCGTCGTATTTTAGAACCACAGTCAAGTGACGAGCCAACACCTGAGTAGGGACCCAACGCAACCGTTAAGAGCGACATCGTACGCAGCGTTAGGACTTTGAAGGATATTTAACGTGCACTCCCTCCACATGGGGTATTATTCGTCGGACATTTTTGGCTGCACGGGCCGTTTATAGGTCGGCAGTTATTTTGGCGATGCCCGGACTCGAACCTGGGACCTTCCGCATGCTAGACGAATGCCTAACCGACTGGGCTCCCCAGCCCCGTGAAATTTTAAGAAAACTTATAGAAAGCAATACAATTTTGTTTTGCAAAAGTAATGGAATATGGAAAAAAAAACACAGATCAAGCATAATTGAAATTTAATTTCTTATTATGGAAAATGTACATATCTAGACATCTTTTTTCAACTACATAATAATCTAGCCAGATTCATCACTATGTCTTTGATAGGCTTTTTTCTCGGGTATTTTCTTTATAAACTAACACTATTTAACCATTGTTCTTCAAACAGTAGTAAGTTATCTAACAAAACCAAACAAAAATTTAATTATAAAAATGGAATCCCACCACTTTCGTTCTGACATTCAGATGTTTGTATCTTTTTTTTAATGGCTCCGAATCCAGTAGCATGTTTCCTTTCCAAGCGTGAGATGCAATAACGTCCGCATCTTTATTTTTTATATATATCCAATCTCTATTTCGTTTAACTTTGAGAATTTATTTCCTGTTCAGTGTCCGGCGAGGAAATTCGGTCTTTTGAAATATTGCCCCAGCGAGGGTTAACCTGGGGGTTAACCACCCCCAGGTTAAATTTAGCGTGATGTTTTTTTCTAAAAATAAACTTATCTTTGAAATATTGCTGCGCTTGGATTTTGTAGCTCTTTTTAAGGCTGCTTGAAGTGCACTATCCTTTAAAGATAACCTTTTAATACTCAATTAATTATTCTTTCTAAATAAACCAAACTACGATTTTTTTTCAATAAGTTAATTAATCAGTCAGTCTTTCACGCTAAACTGCACTTGTAAAAAAAATTGCTTGGTTTTACCTTAAAATAGTACTGGTACGAAAGTTGTAAGGTAAGTAAGGTAATCGCTTCGGCTGCCTATTCTAGCTCCTTTGGAGCTTTAACACAGCCAAAAGCTGTATTTAGAACCTGGTCAAGTGACGAGGTCGAACTGACGGGACCAACGGACTTCGACGACATCGTACGCTAACGCCGCGGACTTGGACCCAAGATTTACAGCTCTGTCTGTATCGGACCATCTGATGAGGATTTTTATATTTCAGCCAGACCCGATTATGGACTGCAGTAAGTGGGATTCGACCCGCCTCCTGAGAAGCTGAACTCTAGGCTATGCCTACACTCGCCAGACGGCGCAAGTTATCTGAGTTAAAAATTATCGGTTGTTAACGTTCATCAAGTTCGGAAACAAAAATGAGATATGTTCAACCAATACCGAAGAGTGGTAAAACATTTCACCACAAAGCTATTGCAGATAGTAGGAACCATATTTCAAGTGAAATCAAGCGCAAATTTTTAACAGTATTAGAATTGAAAAGACCAGTAGGTCTAAGACCTTTAACTAGTAGAGGCTACATTTAGATTTTCACGGTAACGGCATTATTTACATTTAAAGGGGTAAGATAAGATTCTGACATTTGCCCTTTTAGCTTTTTAAAGGTCTCGTGTCTAGCAGACAACAGAGGAAATTGTGATTTATTCAATTTTTCATTGTTACGGAGTCTGCGCATGCATGTTGCAAATACCAAATTTTTGTGGAATGCATATTCAAACTAGTTTACTAGCATACTGAATTTGGAACGATAAGATATTTCACCTTACGTCATCAAAATTTAGAGTCACTTGATGTCGGCTTTGCTAACGTAAACAGACTCGTGCAACTGGAAGAACAACAACCCGCGCTCAATAAAGTCATTAGCCTGCGATATGCGCATGTTTCAGGTCTTGAGTGGCAACATAAATGTTAATATCAAAATAAATTCTGTCTTGAATTTCGATTGGTGAATACATGTCACTTGGGAACGGATTACTAATCGGAGCACCGATAACAAAAAAAAAATCTGGAAGAAATGTCGTCACCTGAAACAATCCAAATGGGCGCTGAATATGCACTTATGGCTGTATTCACAAGTTCGAGTCACCCGGAGGTTTCCCGTGTCTGGGGGATAAATCGGTGGGTTTCGTCAAATTCCTTATTCACAAGTTCGAGTTATGCCAAAAGTGAGAGATAAGGAGCCGAATCTGCTCTGCGGGTTATCCCACCAATATCGGTGGGTTTTCAGAAGGATATCTCTGAGAAACGTTCAAAATCAAAACAAACATAGCTTATTGGGTTCTTCTTTCAAACTAGTGATTATAATTATTTAGTTCTAATCCATTTTAATTGATCTTTATAAGACTTTTCATTGTATAAGTATAGCATATTAGAAAGTTAAATACATTATCTATCAACATGTTTTGGAAGGATACTAAACTTCGACGTAAAGACTTACTTGAGATATGCAATGATAATTTTTATTGTATAATCCATTTAAAAACGTACCTTTAAATTGACTAAAACTGTTTTAACTGTTTTAAAAGTTGTGTGCTGCGGTAGTCATGCACAAAAATGCTTACAAACTTAATAATAAAATACAAATAACAATTGGACATTATAACCATACTAGTATTTGCCACTGTAAAATATAATTATCAGGTTAATATTCTAGGTTAAAGATTTATTCATTTACATATTGATAATTATAAGGCATTAAAACTACTTTCACTTAAATGCAGATAATTCTGTTGATTTTATAGATATCAAGACGAAATAAAAAAGAAAATGATCAGAATGATACTATAAATAGTTTTTCAACGCATAATATTACCAAATTAGTGAGGAAGAGGGAGATAAAAAAATCACAACTGAAAAATGAAAATTCTCATAAAATGGGAGTTTTAGCACTGAAAATTTAATAAAAGGATAAGACACTCGCCTTAAATATTTTTTTCCTGTATATACAAGTTATAGAACTACTTGCTGTAGAAGTTTAAAACTTGAGGAATTTTTCTTTATTTTTGTACAATTTTTCAAAAATGCTGAAAATCGTATTTTCGCCATTTTTAAGGTAGAATATCTCAAAAGGGACTGAGGGAAAAAAATTAAAATTAATACAGGTAGTACCTCTGTATGACATAAACAAGTGAAAAAGAATTTGTATGATGTTTTGAACTGGTTACAGAGATACAGTGCATCAAAGTTGGTCAAAAACTGCATAACAGACCCCTCAAAATACAAGTTTTCAATGGTAAACTTCCGTGAATTGAATATGAATATTTAACTGAAATATTAAACGAAATGTTCTTATCATTTAATAAACTTAATTTAGGCAAGACGAATTTACGAAGACGAAGTTAACCAAATATAAAATAGAAATTAACTCTAAGATATCTTTAGCACTATTCAATGGTATTAAAAAAACACTTAAAAATAATTTGCTTAAAAAATATTTGCTTATTATTTAAATGATCGTAAATTTAAAAATATTTGCTCTTAATTGAATGGAGTTATTAGAATTATATAGAAAAAAATCGCCTGCCTATAATGTTTTAAGTTGTTTATTTAAACACACATAGAATTTTTTAATTAAGAAAGCAATTTTTTTAAGCAAACTATTTTTAAGTGTTTTCAATACCATTGAACAGTGCTAAAGATATCTTAGAGTTAATTTCTATTTTATACTTGGTTAACTTAGGAAAAAATGTTTTTTTGTAAATTCGTCTTGCCCAAATTAAGTTTTTTAAATCATTAGAACATTTTGTTTAATATATCAGTTAAATATTCATATTCAATTCATGGAAGTTTACCATTGAAAACTGTTACAGTCTGTTATGCAGTTTTTGACCAACTTTGATGCACTGTATCTCTGGAGGCAGTTCAAAACACAATAAAAAAAATTGTCATATGTTTATGTCATAAAGAGGTACTACCTGTATTAATTTCAAATTTTTCAATCAGTCCCTTTTGAGATATTCGACCTTAAAAATGGCGGAAATACAATTTTCAGCATTTTTGAAAAGTTGTACAAAAATAAGGAAAAATTCCTCAAGCTTTAAACTTCTCCAGCAAGTAGTTCTTTAGCTTGTCTATACCGGAAAAAAATATTTAAGGCGAGTCTCTTTTCCTTTTACCAAATTTTCAGTGCTAAAACTCCCGTTTTAAGCGAATTTTCATTTTTTCAGTTGTAATTTTTTTATCTCCCACTTTCTCACTAATTTAGTAATATTATGCGCTGGCAAACTATTTATAGCATCATTCTAATCGTTTTCTTTTTTTATTTCGTCTTGATATCTATAAAATCAACAGATTTATATGCATTTAAGTGAAAGTAGTTTTCAGCCGAAAATCGGCTTTGCAGCAAAGTTAAAATGGCCGCCAAAAAAACTATGAGCTCCAAAAATTTTTTTACTTTCGCTTTGAACTCACCTAGTATTAGGAAATACATGGTAAAAAATTTAGGAAAGTCAAAAATGGTGAGCAACAGGTCTGGGTGATTTGTAATGGATTGACCCGGTTGTAAATACAAATTTGAAATAACCCTCAAGTTGTCTCTTACTCGCAGGATTCATGTTCTGGGAATATCTTGCTACTTGACTCGAACTTGTAAATACAGCGGTTACTTAGCATTGAAGCGTCGCCAAAACTACAACTTGTCACGACTTTTACTGTTTGTATAAGTGAAGATTGATGTTTAGTGAATCTAACTATGGTTTAATCAACAATATTATTATTTACGGTAATGTATTATTAATATTGATTAGATCTCCTAATCAATTGAATCGCGCGTAATCCTTCCGGGCGTCAAAATAACACATAACCGGAATAAGAGCTTATCGGCCGAACCAATTAATCATAACTCGAACAATAATTAGAGAATGGCTCTTGCCTGGTAATTCAATACCTCTCTCCATCCGATATAATTATCCCGAGACTCCAAAATAGATTCAAAAGTTAATTATCTTCCAATTAGTATTTTGAACAGATGCTTTTCTCAGTAATAAAGCCGAGAAAGAGGAAGTAACGGCTTCAATTTACGGCAAGTTTTAATCTTTTATTATGTACTATATAAAACGGGTGTCAAATGATGTTGGGGATATAATACAGTCCCTGGACAAATTATTAGACGCACTGTATTTTTTTTAGTATTTTTATGTTTCTTAAGAGTTTTTATGCAATAATGGTATATTTAAACTACAATATTATTGATTTTTATTTAAAAGAATTGTTGTAGGCTACATATTTGTATTTATTTTTAACATATGGCAACACGGTTATAGTAATTAATATTTCACATGAAATCTTGCAGTGCGTCTAATAATTTGTCCAGGGACTGTATTTTATTTAGCTTACACTTTTGAGAGGGGATTGTTAGGTTTGTACACTCTCAGTCATTCTGATTCTTTAATCATTAAATAAATTGTGTTCAGTTTGACAATCCGTTCTTTTCGAGGTCATGTGACTTTGAATGTTGAGCCTATACTCACTCAGACACAAATTTACCAGAATTTGACGGAAGGTTTACTTACAGAATTTTTCCCGAAATCATTTCATAAAAAATAGCATTTCGTAAGAAATTGAAAGTATATTTCTGAGTATATGTTACTGTCAAAACCCAAAATCAGCTAAAACTAGAACTAGTTTTGACCGATGCCGTTAGTGAAAATTAGTTTAAACCTCCCTGGCTAATGCCAGTTTTGACCAATTGCATTGGTTAAAACTAGTTTTAATTAGAAAAAAACTAGAATTATCTAACTTGTTTTAGATAAAACTAGAATTAACTGCGAATGCTTGACTTATACATTTTTATGAACGTTAATTTCTTTAAAAAGAAGTGGTAATACGTAAACTTAGAAAGGTTTGCTTGTTGTTGCAAAGCTTCGTTGTTGCACTACTTGTTTATATGCGAAATATAAAATCTCTACTTTAATTAATTGAACAGGAATCCATTAGTAAATGTTCGAAAATAAGAATTTTATAATCTTAGTGTGAAAATGCGAGTCCTTAAAAATCGCTCTATAGTGTTCTTAATGGAATCTTCCAACAATTAAAACGCTTCATTGCATTTCAGCAATAATTAACTCAACTAATCTATTCCTATTCCGTAAATCTGCTATTTTTCGTTAATTCTAGTTTTATCTAATATAATTTTTTTATATTTAAAATATACATTGAACATCAGTTGATTCCGTTAATACTAGTATTAGTTGGGGATAACTGGTTATAGCTAGTGAGAACTAATTTTAACTAATGAACTCAGTTAAAACTAGTTTTCACTAGTTAATTCTAGTTCTATCTGATTTCGGGTTTAAAGGTAATATATAAACTGAAAAATAACTTAGGAACATATCCTCAGACTTAATAGGTTTATTTAAGAATTGGTTTGCATTACCATTGAGCCATATAATGTATCATAAAAATAATATCAAATTATTTAAGAATATTCAGGATTCCAGACCCCTCCACAGCGATTGTAATTGACAGAGTCTTGGATCACATGGGAGTTTAAAAAATTGGATTATGAAGAAATTCAAAATGTAGAGAAAAATTAGGAAAAGTGAGAAAAACTTCCAGGATTTATATAAATATTGTAGTTTTTGGCTAAATTGTTGTTAAAAAATATTTTTATATGGTTAAAATATGTAAATCAAACTCTGCTAAATATTTTTAACTATTTTCAAAATTAATTTTTAGTAAGTTACAATGTTATTGTGTTATTTTTTGCTCTTATTTTAATAAATAAAAAGTTCGTTACATAAGTATTGCTTTACGTTTTTTCAATAATCGTGTGTAAGTTGCATTATACTTTAGCTGCTGTAGAATCCAAAAAATTAAAATATAGTTGAAAATTATTTGTATTTTATAGTTATTAGCAAAAAAATCAATAAAAACCACGAAAGTAATTTATTTATTAAGGGGCCTTACCTATTAGTTTCCATTCTATAAATAATTTAATCCTAACTATATTTTCATTTTTAAAAGATTGTGTTGGCATAACCCAATTTCCGTCTTTCACTAAAGCCTCCGACATGAAACAAATTACTTTTTAAAAAGACTAAGGTATTTTTCTTTTCGGTGAAATTTACTGGAAGAAAGACTAAACAAACTTTAAACACATTGGAGGACACACGTGAATAAAATCATGGGTTGTAACACAAAAAGTTATTAACTTTAGTAAGACGATACATAATATAATGTCATTATTTCAAAATTAATGTTGTTGACATGTCTAAACATATGGCACAAAAAGGTTTTTAAAAATGTAAAACTTTATTTTCACTAGATCATATAATATTTAATTAGTTGCTTGTAAAAGAAAAGAATAAAATTTCATAAAAAAAAAGGTTCGAAAATAAATGGAACAAGCTATATTGATATGGTTCCCCTAAGGGAGAATATAAGCTACAGTTATTTTTATTTATATTCAAATTGATAAAGAAAATACTAAAGTTGTACAAACGTGTTTTTTCTTTCGTTATTTTAATATAAAACAATATTTAAAAATGATACTGAATTATATTTGTCTCAGAAGGGCAGATAAAAATCTATTCATTTTTATGAAGAAATTTTTTGATGATGTTTAATTTCCAAAAGTAAATAAACTAAAACACAAACATTTTATTTTTCTCCATCTTCATAAAGCTTTTCACACAAAAAGCTAATTTCTAGGTCTCTAGACATGTTCTAATTAATTTTTATTCACCCGGTAAAAAATATATTCAGTCTTACATCGATCGCAAGTAATCTCTGATGATAATAATACAGAATATTTTTATCTTTCAAATAAAAAGAAAGGTCTCACTATCTGAGGTAACGCAGTAAAAATAAGATTGTTTACTCAAGTAAACTTCAGATTTTAAATTAGATATCTAAAATAAATCTTGTAGTAACCTGCGTAATTGGAAGAGATGCAAAGTTTATTCCCTCTAGGAAAGTAAAAATGAAGATCTTAGTGGAATAACGTGCTAAGTGACAAAAAGGTGAAAACGAGAAAATAAGCTTTACATTTTTTCGTTTTCACTTACAGTCCCTGGACAAATTATTAGACGCACTGCAAGTTCATGTAAAATATTAATTACCGGGTGATATTGTACCGTTTTATTATTTTTAATTGATTTGTTTTTTTATTTTTATATTATCCAATCAATTACCGATTTATTTGACATAAATAAAACACCATTAATTTAGAAAAGCGTAAGTTTATTAAGTTTTAAAGAAAAGTGAAATTAATGTTAGTAAAAGTCAATATCTAATTGAGTAGCCACCTTTAGCCGCTTCAAAGTTGATTCTGCGCGGCATGCTATCAGTGCAAGACTGTACTGTCTCCTGCATTTGAGGATGATGATTCCACACATAAATAATGTTATAATAAATAATTAATAAAAATTAATCTTAATCATAATTATCTTAAAATAAATACAAATATGTAGTCTACAACAATTCTTTTAAATAAAAATCAATAATATTGTAGTTTAAATATACCCTTATTGCATAAAAACTCTTAAGAAACATAAAATTACTAAAAAAATACAGTGCGTCTAATAATTTGTCCAGGGACTGTAAATACGTTAAAAACGGCACTTACCATAGGTAAAAAATATACTTAACTTGAAGATTATATAAAAGGGGAATCTCTTTGTTTTTAAAGGAGGGAATAACGTGTTCATTGACACAAAAATCTCAAATATTTTCAAAAATGTCACTTGGCACGTTCTTCCACTAAGCTCTTCAAATGTGAAAGTTACTTCTGGCCACCAGTTTCTTGCTTTCTATGATCACCCAAGAAACATAATAATAAAGCTTTGTTTGGTCGTGATTTTAATATAAACAGAGGTTAAATAAAGCTACCTATACACGGGGAGACAAAACATGTGTACGTTAGCAAAACACTGCCACTCTTTCGTCAAGACGTTACCGAAAGCATTTTTAATCGTCAGTGATTGGTTTTATGTGATCACGTGATATGCCAAACCAATCATTAGTGCTTTCGGCAACATCTTAGCGCAAGATTAGCGAAGGTACACATGTCCCTCTATGTATGTCTTGCTTAAGGGGGAATGGGCGCGCTGGACCGGAGGTCACCAAAGCAAAGTGCATCAGTGTTAATCCTATGGAGAAAAAAATATTTTCTCGGCCACATTTCTCCGGCTGTATTGAAAATTTTTACAAGCGGATTTCTTATGTGATAAATGTGGCTGACTTACAGGTCCCGACCTTCCCACTTTTTGAAATTGGTTCGAATATTATTTTTAATTTTCAATAAATAATTTTACACAAAATATTCGAAGCAATTTCAAAAAGTGGGAAGATAGAGACCTGCAAGTTATCTACATTAATTATTTAAAAAAAACCGTTTGTAAAAATATTCAATACAGCCGGAGAAATGTGGCAGAGAAAATAGTTTTTTCGCCATTGGATTAACACTAAGGCACTTGAGTTTGGAGACCCGCGGTCCAGCGTGCCCATTCCCCCTTAAGATGGAGATGACGGAAGAAAGAACAATTAGTCAGAAAACCGGTTAGTTAAGTGAGGCTATTATTAGTGAAGATTTTTCCAGATTAGAAACAACTTTAAGGGCAGTAAGATATTTAGATGTATTAAGTTTATTTAATCATCCGTATTTTTAAGGTTATCCGATTGGTATATGTTTTACTATTAATACTGTTACTTACACTTACTGTTTACTATAATAATAATTTTCACAAGAAATTTACGATTGATGCTTAACATGATAGTGTTTAAAACATGGAGTAGTTTTCCATTTTGTGGGCTCAAATCTCGTCAAACGAAATTTTATTACATACACTTTTTATGTTCAATTACACATTTAGGCCACATTTTCTCATGAGGCTTAAATTTCTCTCTATATACAGTACAGCTAACAGAAGCCCCGTCTAAAGAACTGTTAAATATACATACATTACTGAAACTGAAGTTTCGATATCATAACTGTTAATATTTTGAGTACTTTCTCATGTCGCGTGCGCAAATCTCGCCAAACGAAATATTTGGCAACAAGCGGAATTTTATGGCGGTATACACAGTAAAATTCTACCACTGGAAATATTTCATCTGGAAGGAATTGTACATTTTTTACTACTTTATTGCTTGAGCCCTCGAAATGAAAAAATAACAAACAAGGGCAGCATGAAACGGGAAAAAAGACAGTTCCTTTTTCTAATTTGGTTGCTCATTTTTTACACATCTGTAAGATGATGGGCCTACACAATTTATTAGGATCCATTTAATATCCAATGATTAGCAGACCAGTCCTTAAATCTACATCATTGAGAAGGATACCGCGCGCCTACAATCAGCCATGGGCCTCGATTTGACAGCGAGACTGCACTGTGTTTCTGTGAAAGGGCCTGTGATGTGTTTGCAGTTCACACGGATATTATTCTACTATAGTAGAAATCTATTGGACGAAGACTGGAGCATGTTTCCTCCATACAAACGGATTGGTTCAATACCAACTGAATATATGTGACCATTGTACTAACTCGTTTGAAGTAACATTAAGGCGATCTACTTGGAAGTTTAAATCAGAGATTATACAAAACTTAACACCTTCAAATTTTTAGCTGCGTGACTAGGTCCCGGTCTAATAAGCAAAATGCAGTCTGTATAACTCACAAATGAATTAAAACATTAGACGTTTTCTTTAGTTCAATCAAATCAGGAAAAGAAAGGACTAAATTCAAAATTTCTATTTGACTACTTGCATTAAAAAAACTTTTTTAGGGTTTATCATATGACATGAAATCTGACTCAAATCGGAGAATCACAACTAAATTCAAGAAAGGCTAAAATAAACAAAATCGTACTATACTACTTGCATAAAACGCATTTTTTGGAATTACCATAATATAAAATCTGACTTAATTCAAAGACTCACCCGTGGAACTCATGTATTTTTTTCTTTATGAGTTACCCATTACTATTACAATTCTGAGTACCCGGGTCCCTCGAAACTCTAAGCGGAGGAACACCACATAGCATCAAATTGAATCATTTCCAGGCTGATTCTGTGCTTGAACACAAAGTCCGAGTCTTATAAGCTGTAGTGTAGCAAAATACAGGTTGTATATCTGGTAAATGAATTAAACCATTAGACGTTTCCTATTGTTTAGTAAAATATGGAAAAAAGAAAGAACGAAATTCAAAAAGTCGCATTTGACTACTCGTAAAAATAGCGTTTTTTTATGTTTATCATAACATAAAAAAATCTCTAAAACTTCTGACTCAATTTGGGAAATTGCACGGTGGAACTAAGTTTTTTTTTCTTTCACAAGTTACCATTTACCATAACAATTCTGAGTACTCTATCCAGCAAAATTCTAGTTGGCAGAACACCACACAGCATCAAATTAAATCAGTTTAAGGGTGACTTAGCAATGCTGATACCTTATTGTCCTTTTATATAGGTCACGTGTCTGCCCCAGATATTCTGCTACAAAGCCGTACGTAGATAATAAAGGATCTACATGAGCCTGACCCCTTTAAGAATTGGGGGATTTCAGATGGATCAAAACATCAACGTGAAGTTCATTTGCTAGATAAGAGTTTATAAGGTTTAATTTGAAGTTGAAAACGCGTTGTATTTAATTAATTCTTAGTTGATATCTAGATTGCGAACAATAAAGATTTTTAAAAAACTATTTAATGGTTTTCTTCGTATTTACATACGTTCTATACAATCCCTTGACAAATTATTAGACGCACTGCAAGATTTCATGTAAAATATTAATTACCGGGTAATATTGTACCGTTTTATTATTTTAAATTGATTTGTTTTTTATTTTTATATTATCCAATCAATTGCCGATTTATTTGACATAAATAAAACAGCATTAATTTAGAAAAGCATACGGTTATTAAGTTTTAAAGAAAAGTGAAATCAATGTTAGGAAAAGTCAATATTTAGTTGAGCCACCTTTAGCCGCTATCAAAGCTTTAATTCTGCGTGGCCTGCTATCAATGCAAGACTGTACTGTCTCCTGTATTTGAGGATGATGATTCCACACATAAATAATCTTATAATAAATAATTAATATAAATTAATCTTAATCATAATTAATCATAATTATATTAAAATAAATACAAATATGTAGTCTACAACAATTCTTTTAAATAAAAATCAATAATATTGTAGTTTAAATATACCATTATTGCATAAAAACTCTTAAGAAACATAAAATTACTAAAAAAATACAGTGCGTCTAATAATTTGTCCAGGGACTGTATACTTTATAAATTCCTAGAATTTGGTTATTTATATAGAAAAATTACACTTGGATTTTTATCGTTTAAAAAATAGTTTATGAATTTTTAACTGACAATGATTTACATGCTGATAATACTTTTAGCTAATTTTTCGTTTGATTCTTTTAGTAAATTATGATTAAAATGGATTCTTTTATTAGCACAAATAGTTTGTGATAGTAACTGTGACTTAAACTTCTTAACGACAAAATTCTCCCAAACAATGTTTAATTAAACATAAAACTTTTGGCAAAAACTGTTTCCTATTTTAAGAGAATTTAATTGATACTTAATTCTCTTAATTCATTTGTAGTCATGAGAAGATAATTAAAAATGTAACATAAAAACGGGGTTTTGACATTACTTTAAAAAAAAAAAAAAGTATGGTAAATATTTTAATATAAAAACAACTTCACATTAATTGTGTATTGCATAGTTATGAAATAGCTAATCAATGTAGTTTTTGAAAAATGCATTATTTTACATAAATTACATAAAATATTTCAATATTTTCATTCACTTAGTTTTATGCGTATAAACTTTATGGAAGCTTTTTACTTGATTTACAAGGGGTAACAATTAATTTCTTGGTAATTCTCTAACTTTAAAATTCTGTAAAACTCTTTTCTCCTTTCATGTAAATTTATAGAAGCAAAGCCAACATACAGGGTGTACAAATACTTTCAGCTAAAGCTTGCTCAGATTATTGCCTGCATTTGCGTAGTTCGCATACGCATAAGGAATAAATAATTTTACTTCAAAAACATCTAAACTGTGATAAACTTATATTCGTCGATTTGAGAGTTGAGGTGAATTATCCTGCACTAAATCTACACCACGAGGGCAATTGGAGTCGGGCGTAGTAATTTAGAACCACAGCCAAGTGACGAGCCGACACCCGAGTTATCACCCAAGGAAACTATTTAAGGGCGACATCGTACGCGGCTTCAGGGCATATTTGACGTGCACTCCCGCTACACAGGGTATTATTCGTCGAAATTTTCATGGTTCCGAGTAGCTGCACAGACCGTTTTAACCTTTTCAGTCCCAATGACAATTTGGCATCATTTTAGAAAAACATTTCTGATCGTCTATAGCCATTTATGATATCCAAAAGCACATCATTCGATTCTTCAAACTTTTTTCTATTAGAAAATATTTTTTATTAATCCCAATAGATCATATATGCATCACTGGGACTGAAAGGGTTAAAAGGTTGGCAGTAATTATTGCAACGGCTGAACCCGAACCTGAGACTTTTCATATGCAAAGCAACTGCTTCAGAGACTTGGCTCCCCAGCCCCCGCCATTTTCCCAAAAAAATTCAAATGGGACGCATGACGTATGTTAAGATTCGCGTCCCTTTAAAAAAAAGTATCGACGTTAAGGATTTGTGCCTTATAAGAAAGGAATAAAAAGCACTAATGCGTAAGTATGCAAACATAGAAAATGCATTCAAGAAATGTGAATGCCGAATAAATACTTAGACATAGCAAAAAAAAACTTCCTTTGAAACTACATTCAAAAACATTTATAAAGCGTGGAAGTCTTTTTAACAGAACCATCTGGCGAAAAAAAATGCAAAGATCCAAAATTTAGGCTTGAAGTTGTGCTTTCATCCAAACTATTTTAACATATTCTTATATGAAAAAGATAGAAAAATGAATTAAAATGATTTCATTTGCATGGTTAAATTTCTCTTTGCTATGCCAAACAAATTGTACTCGAAAGATAAATCAATTCATCTCCCATCCATTCAAATAAATCTAAATTTACTATTTCCATATGAATAAACCACCCAAATAGAACTTTTATCGAGTTCATTGCCCTAAACATGTCTGTTAAGTTGAACAAGTTATTTCAACAACTTTTCCGCCCACACGCGCAAAATCCTTTTCAAAACTTAACTGATTTAAACTACCAATAATATTTCAAAGTCCGCGACGTCATAATAACATTGTTGGATTAAAATAGTCTAGCTTAAATGGGGGCTTGGTATTTCCAAATTTCATATAGTATTAATTCGTCTTCAGTAAAGAAACTGAGGTTGAAATTGAATTGTTCGTGTTGACCGTGGGCGGACTTTCAAATATTTTAAATAGGATGGTATATTACTTTTTAACTTTTGGAAAGGCGTACGTTTATAAAACCAATATGAACAGTCGAGCGTATCTTTCAGATACACAGTGAAAAAATGTTCCTTTTCTAAAAATTAAATATTTAATTTTTATTTCAATATAGTTAAAAATTAAGGTAATTGCAAAAATAAAACCTTTGTTAAAATTAGAATAATTATAAAAAAGAAACTAGTAGTTATCAATATTTGTAATTTTTTATTCGAAATTATGTTATGGTTTGGTTTGAACACTTCCTTGTAACCATTTCAAACCTCCGTGATGAGCTTTGACTCATCCAAGTATGCCTAGTAATTTAGCATCTCGTCAAATGACAAGGTCTACATCTTAGATGGAACCCAATGGAATTTTGATCGGTATTGTAAGCTAAACGAGCGCGTCTGTCCCGTTTCCTCGGGGACCCTTTAATTTTGAGTGTTTTTTAATAACAGGAACACGTTCATAAATTGGCTGTGTTTAGAACGGAGTACCTTCAAGATAGGAAGCCAGTGTCTAGCCAACTAGACCCTGAAAACTCCAATTATATCATCTGAAAGGAAATAAGTTGACGAATACTGTTAGCTATTGCGTATTTAACGTTTTGTTTGGCAAATTTAAGTACATCTTTTAAATGTTTATAAATTTTAAGAATGAGCTTTTCACAAATACAATAATATTTATATACTTCAAATCTAGAATTACGTGTTGTAAAAATATTTTTTAAGAAAACTCAAATTATTATTTACTTTCACCAACTCAAAGTTATTTTGTAAAAAAAAAATATTGTACAGGTTCATATTTATAGTCAAGTGCGGTACATAGAACTTTTCTAACGAATAACTTTTATTTGGTAAACTTTTAACTGTTTGTCCCATATCCACGCTAGATCAAAATGTTGCTCCATAAAACATATTTGATTATATCTTTGCAAGATTCAAACACTATTTTTATATTAAAAAAAAATAAACGAAAATTCTTAAAATTCTACAACATATCAACAGTTTAAAAAATTACCAACGTGCAGCACAAAAATCCATAAAATCATGTGGAAATTCCAAACAATAAAAATAATTCAACAATTCTTACCGAATTCCAGGAGTTCCTGCTTTATTCACTTCAGTTCATTCAATCCCTTGCAGACGATTGGATTGATAAATGAAGAGGGATCGCTTCTCTCAACTGTTGCATGTTCGAGGGCTCATTTCGCTGTTTCGTCTGCTCTTGAGAACCCAGGTTGTGAAAAGATTCTTCGCACTCATGCGCTTCGAATCCTAGGGTTCCGTCGCCATGGCGACCAGCCTTGGCGATGGAATTGGCGCGGGATTTAGTATGATTGTTCTTAGAAGAACCATGTTGAAATTGAGCAATTCCAGTATTTTATTTGTAAATATAACTTTTAGAGGACATGAAAATGTTAAATTGCTGGCGCTCAAAGAGGTTCGTAGAACGGCAAAAAAAATCATTTTTTTTTTAATTGTACAGACGGTTGATGTAACTTTGTTTTGTAAAAGATAAAGTGACCAGACGTACTGCATTTCGTAGAGTTAAGTTTGTTATTCAACTTTCTAATTATAAAAATAAGCAAAATAGATATTGGTTTTATGTTTTTATAGTTTTACGTAATACCAAAAAAACAACATAAATAAAAGACGATATATGAAAAATTTTACGATGATTTTATCGTCAAAAATGTCATCACAGAAACAAATCTGGTCAGTCTATTGAAATTTAAATTTGTCCGTAGCTATTCTCCGTAATAACTCCTTAATAAATACACTTATTTTTATTCAATTTTTTTTCAAACAAACTATGTTTATAAGTAGCAATTAATTCGGTACCATAATTTGCAGTAAGATGCACCGATACTAGCAGAGACTGTTGTCAACGCTTTTGAAGCCATCTGGACTCTTTACCACACTGTCCATGGACACGAGATCAACAACAACAATTAGCAGTATGGTCACACTTTAAATTAAAACTTAAAGTGTCTCCTATATAGTTTAAATAACACAAGTTTCCGTCTAAAGAATTGTTTCAAATATATTACTGACTAGCAAATTTATACCCGCTCTTCGCACGGATTAAAAAAAATATCAAATCGATCCAAGTATGTGTACCATATAACCTGTTATAGGATCATAAACTTATGTTATAGATCCCACTCGTTATAAACTATAAAATCCAGTTTCATTGCCTTAATATTCCACAATGAAAAATACGCTATGAAATGCACTCATAAATGTCATCACTATTCCCTCATAAATACATAAAACCTTTTTGTTCATTTGGCGCGTTTTGGGAAATAATTTGTCGAGAAAATAGATATAGCTACAAACACACCCATTATACATCTCTAACACAATGACTTTCGAACATCCAACCAGCTTATAAATTATTTATAAAAAAAACATTTTGCCCATTTGGCGAGTTTTAGTTAATAATTTGGCGATTTAGGCAACGTATTTGGCGAAAAAATAAAGACATAAAACCCTAATATGCAGCTCTAGTGCGATGGCCTTTATCAAGCATCATAGTTCATTAATAGCTTAACTCTACATTTATTCCTTAAATACGCATACATGCAGTCAATAGAACCATCAATGAAAAAATCATCAAATAAACCCACAATAAAATCCTAGACTGGAGACTGAACGGAATTACGTCAATTGAAACATGTTAATTATTTTTCAAATAAAGAATTTACTTTCTGAAGGTAATGGCAACAGAATAAAATAAATGTTTTAAATTTTAATTAGTTTCGTTAAAAGTTTTATTTAATTTTTTCAGCAGATGGCATCAGGAAAAAAAAAATGATCGGATTTGAGCCAAAGTGGTGTAGTTTTCGAATTTTCTCTAAAAATATAACATTTTTAAACCTGAAAGTTCACAAATCATAATCTAAGTATGAACTACGCATTTGTGCAAAGTTACGAGTCAAACAGATGTCTAGTTTAAGAGTGTATAAGTAATATACATACACAACTTCATTTTTATTATTATAGATAGTGGAGTTTCGATTTTCGATAGATTAGGCTATAATGTTTTGGGTACTTTTCCAATTTGCTGGCGCAAATCTCAGAAAACGGAATCTGTGGCGACATAACACTACAAACACAGTTAAAGGACTCCAGTATTAAGCACAGTTAAAGGTGGCCATTGGAAATATTCCGTTTGACGGTGGTTGTGAATTTTTGGCGATTTAATAATTTGCGCCCGAAAAATTTATAAGTACCATATATTTTTGTTTTATTGATTTTTTTTCTTTTATGAAGCGGTAATTGTTCTGCATGTAAAATTTGGCAAGTATTTAGACGCAATATTGGCAAGTATTTAGACGCTAAGAAAAGGGGCCGAACCACGGCCAACTTCAATAACAAGGCCAGAGAAGCTCTCCCAAACATGAGCGTAGACGGAAATTTTGACGTCACTGTTCCCAGTGCCGAAGATCGAGAAACCAGTTCGGACGCATTCGGAACCCTAAACTTGTGGTCAGCCGTGAACGAGTGGTCCCGAACAGGTTTTGAGACAGGTTGTCATCATCTTCGGAACAACGTCCCTCGGAACTATGACGTCAAAATTTCCGTCCCCGAGCTTGTTTGGGAAAGTTTCTTTGGCCTTAGTAGTTAAGTAGACTGTGGCCGAACGTCACTAACTGCAGTTAAAACTGATTATAAAGCTAGAGACAAAAGGATGTAACATGCAAAAGGCAAAGTATTTTACTTAGTATTAAATTTTGTTTCCCATCGGTGCTTTTTTTTAAGGTATGATTAGGTTAAACGCTTCCGGTTGTCTATTTGTGCAAAAAACTAAAAAGAAGATGCCTCATTTTTCTTCACTACGTGGATGTACGAAATTACGATCCTATTTGGCATAAGCCCACGAGTAGCAGCAGAGAATCTTTTAACATAGTGACTGGGCGACACTAATGTCGCCCAGTGAAAGAAAAATGTCGCCTAGTAATATGAAAATCAAATCACTGGGCGACATTGAAAGAAACCGTATTTTCTCAAAAATCCCATCCGTTATATCATAAATTGTATTCACTGAGTAGCAGTAGTGCAACGCTGTCTAACCGTCGCTCTTCAACGTCGAAACCCTGTTCTGTAAAAGTTGCTTTTCCTTTGTATTAGTCATTTGACAGTGAAAACCAAAGAGCTGTGATGGACTTAACTCGATAGCAATGTGATTAATTATTACAGATGTGATCATGATCAATTACAGGTGTGATGATGACATTATAAATAAGGTTGCCAAATATATTTTTAAAAAAACTATATATAAGGCTAAAGTAAACTATATATATTATAATTTACTATATATATTAAATATAGTAAACTATATATAATATATATATGCATAATTTGTTTTTAAAGGCAATCCGCCAAAAAGCAGCCCCATTGAAAAAAATTTGATTTCCATCAGAATCTTTAAAAACTAAAACATCTTCCATGGGATATTCATGCTCAACACAACAACAAAAACATTCAAAGGCATGTGCAATTTGCTCACGAGCAAATTTTTTAAAAAAACATTTATGGCCAAGTCCAATTTGTAAAATGTTTCTTAAAGGTGACGTAGTTCTTCCAGCTTTAATGAATAGGAAATTGTAATAAAACATTATATCTCAACATCACATCTCTATGTCGTGTCCACAATTCCTCTGCCAAAATAATATCATACGATATAGTGTTCCTTTGGGGTTTATCTATATATAAAAGAAAGTCGTGTTAGTTACACTATTTATAACTCAAGAACGGCTGAACTGATTTGGCTGAGAATTGGTGGGGAGGTAGCTTAGAACCAGGAATAGGCTATAGGATACTTTTTATTTGTACCCAAACGGGTATAGGAGTGCAAAACGTGAGCCAATTTTCCCACAGGAATAGCATTAGATTAGAATTTATACTTTCTATTTCAATTTTAAAAAATTTCAGCGCGGACGAAAATGAAGAAAAGAAAAAAAAGAGCACGTGGGTTTAATTTTCTGGATTGTCATTTGAATATCAGTATTTTATTTTATTTGTTGATTTTAAATCTTTTGATTTTTTTTACGGTGGATCAGATTTCCTCAACTATAGATTTTAATTATGTTTCCGAATTTAATTTAATTGATGTTTACAAATGGTAAGAAATGAAGATATGGCGGAATATATTCGTCATAAATAAGGAATTTGTACTTTATAAAACTTTTCCAACCATACAAAAGGATGAATGTCTGTTTTGTTTTCTGATGTTAAGATGGCGTAATGGCCTATGGAATTTTGGCATTAGCGGCTTTTGGCGAAGTTGAAAATTAACGTAGGGTAGCTATTCCCATCCAGTTGTATGGGTTAGGGTTAGTTTGAATTATCGTCGCATTAAAGCTACACATACGAGGGCTATTGGAAACGGGAGTCGTAATTTAGAACTACAGTCAAGTTACGAGCCTACACGTGAGTAGGTACCCAATGCAAACCTTTAAGGGCGACATCGTACGCAGCGTTGGTAATTTGGAGGGTATTTAAAGTGCCCTTCCTCTACGCGGGGTATTATTCGTCGGACATTTTTTGGCAGCACGAGCCGTTTATATGTCGGCAGTTATTTTGGCGATGCCTGAACCTGAACCTGGGACCTCCCGCTTGTAAGACGAAAGTCTGTCGACTGTAGTCTAAACCCTATCGAGTTGTATAAAATATGAAGTGGAATATGTTTACCACATTTGGGCAGTTTCGTTTTGCGCTAATCGTGAAATAGAAACAGGCCATTATATCATATAGCTGTTCTGGCAATTTGAACAGGGGCCAATGGGAAATCCCTCAAACTACTGGAAGGGCGTGGATAAAATCAACCCCTAATATCAGAATGGGAGGAGATTATAATATCCTGATGGAGTGGACCAGTGGAGAGGGAATCAATTGGTTTAAAATAAAAGTTTACATAAAAAAAACCTACTAATTAGGGTTATTAATGGTACACCCGTGCAACGCCGGTTTTATAAAGCTAGTATAATATATAAGTTAATAAAAAATATGAATTTTTCGATTTTAACGTGGAGTAAATATTTATATACGCTTTTGTACACCGAAATTCATAAATTCCTCAACTCGAATATTTTAGAAATAATTGATATTTTTAAGTGAACAATACAATTCTTTTCATCGCAACATATTCAGTCTGTCATTTTGTCATTGTCCACACCCATGAGTTTTGAAGTTATGTTCATTAAATTAATATCTTTATAAAAAAACTGTTCTAGCGCGACTTTATTCAAATATTGAACCAATTAAACGTGCTGCATGCCAGATGTAAGTTCAACGAACCTTTTCAAAGGATCAAATTTACTACATGTTCGAGTAACTCGAGCGAGTAACGAAAAGCGAAGTAGCTCACCGCTTCAAATTTCCAAATGTATAAAATATCAAATAAAATTTTTATTGGGTCTTTTTATTAGAAAAGAAAATAATGTTTCTTTTGAAGATAAATTCGGTAAAAAAATATTTGATATAGCAATTGTGACACAACGTAAAATTGGAAATCATTTAAGATATATAAGTCTACGCCTCAGTATAAAAAGGGTCTCATGTTTCAAGGTATAACAAAGGACATCGGTTCTTTATGTAATATGTTCATGTTGTAAAAGTTTATTTAAACTGATTGCGTTCAAGTTCTTTGAAAAAGTTTTTGATATAAAAGTAAATGATAAGTAATAAAATGTATCAAAAGTTTGTCTCCCTCTTTAAAGTGGTAAAATTCTATTAAAGATTGTATTGCGTTTTAAAATTATTTTTTAGAAATACTTATAAATAACAAAAATAGCTTAAAACAGAATATTGTAAAATTATATTTTTATAGGCTAGATTATTGTGCTTAAGGTAATTATATAAAAAATGAAAACCTACAATAAACGAAACCAATTCTTTTTTATGAGCATAATGTTATTATACTACGGAAAAACAGTTCAACTAAATTGAAATGCAAATAATACTGATTTACTTCTTTTCTTTTATTAGTTATTGATTTTTTATAGGTTTATACTATACTGTAAAAAAATCCTTTGTTTTTACAGAAAAACCTGTCTCCTGGTATGTCAGAAAAATACCTTATAATTTAAAGAAAAAATCCGTTTGTTTTATAAGAAACAATTTGTAATTTTTACGCAAAATTTGTTATTTCAAAACAAAGTTTTGTTTTAAAAACAATTATAGTAACGTCTGACGTGTAATTGGCATGTTTCAGATGAGTTTTTCTTTCCAACTTTCATTCCTACTCTTCCTTCGATAAGTACTCCGATTGGTTCTTTGTTCCCACGTATTATAGATTCTCCAATCCAGGCCCTAAAAAAGAATTATTTTCATTAAGCATTTCTGTTGCTACTCAAGATCTGAAACATGAACGTTAGTAAGTAATTTCTGTACTATTTTATGTACGTGATTTAATAGTCCCTTAAAAACAAACAATTTATATCCCCATAATGACGACCGACAGGTACTAGGAACTCGAGTATGAAATTTGAAGTCTATTGAAGGGAATAGTTTCAAAACTCGCATTCTCCAAAGTATAACTAAGATACATGGTCCGGTACATTCATTGGAGACTTCTGATAGGGATAAATTCAATTGGACGAAGTCGCCAATGAACGAGCCGGATCCCATACTTTACTTATACTTTGGAAAATGTGAGTTTTGCAACTACATCATTCATTTACTCTTTACTATTACATGCTCGTTTCGTTTTATCTTTAAGTCTTTGGAAATATTAAAAACTAATTGCAATTCGAAGTCATTAAATTCATTTCCTCGGAGACGCGAGATACTGGGTAATATGAGGAGAAGCAATAAATCACGTCAAAGCCCACCACAAATACATTTTAGGGGGAAATATTTAATACCGGGGGTTTGTCGCCAAGCTTCTGACTTGATGCCAACTCACCGATAATGTCGGCAAGATTGAAGCCTGAAATGTTGTATTTAGAATTATATTTCTTTTTAAATCTTTAAAAAAGTATTGGGTCAATTCGTATACTTTATTAATGATGAAAAATCGTACATAGTATTGGACAAACGATGATTTTTAAACAAATTAATGTCATAATCACAAAATTTACATAAATATTTTGGTTAATTCGTTGAAGAAATTATATTTAAAAAATTATATCAAATTTTAGAAATACCTCCCCCCTCCCCACCGCCAAAAATAATATTTTAACCAACACGAAAGCATTATGGGGTTGTTCCACATCGGATCTGGCAACAAATCTGCGGTCTTGTTTTCATTTTTCTCGAAAACTTTTGTTTTGGTATTGGAAAGTGAGCTTTCTAAGAATATTTTGGTTGCTTTGAAATTCCAACTTCTTGCTGTGGTGTTGGTTGTTTTAATCATTTATTAAAGAAAACTTGCAATTAACGAAAAGTCTCTTTTATTTCCGCTTTCCGATTGTGAACTGAAAACGAAACCACCAATGAAATCGCAGTACGGAGAGCGTGACATCATAACAAACATTCCCATAGTAATTAATTACTAACACTTTTAAATGCTTAAGCCAGAATGATAAATTATTTAAAAGAATAAAATAAGACCATCTTTTAAAGGCTGTTGGTTCTATAAAATTACCATTCACTAACTTTCATAGACAAAAGAACAAAAAAAAAAAAACCTGCGAAATGCAAATAATTCGCTTGTTTCAGGTGACGTATTCCATTTTCCCTTCCTGTTCTTCCTTCGAGCAGTGCTCAAATAGGAGCTTAACAAAGAATTTATTTTCCTTCGGCATTTTTATTGCCTGAACTTATTGTAGGACCGTTAGTAATTCATTTTTATATTATATTTCAAATGATTTAATAACGTGAATTTAATAGTTTTTAAAATAAACATTTTTGGCAACATTTTGTAATGCCTTCTTACGTTTAAATTGCATCAAATCCTTGCGAAAACAGTTTCATTTATTAGTATTTATGTTGCAAATTTTTAGTATTTTTAAAAACTATTTGTTCAAACAAACATTTTTGATTCGTCCCAATTAACAATGAGTTCTCACCTAATACAAGCGAGAGAATTAAGAAAAAGGAAGCAAATCCAATACGTTAATAAGTAAGGTTTTTTCTTTTCTTTTAGAATAAACTTTATACGATAGATAATTAAAACTAAATGCAACTTATTTGGCTTTAAAATTGTGCACCGATTTTAGCATTTCTGTATAATTAATCGTTATTTAATAAGTAATTGAGAACGCATTTTATTCTAAAATGATCTTCAAAATAGTTCCGAACTGGATAGTTGTAGGAATATTGTTGTGTGACTATCTATAAACGACTGATTCTTCTTAGGCTATGTCCTCACTACGACATCAAACGCCACAAAGGTAACAAATACAACAAAAATTGGCATTCGCCAAGGGCGCCAATCTATGCAATATCTTGGAGGCTGACTCTGCCAAGTCGTCCAGTTTTGTTGCATTTGTTGCCTTTGTGGCATTTGTGGCGTAGTCAGGACATAGCCTTACAATGACAACCAGTTTCTTTCGTCAGAAAAATTTGGTAAAATCGTTCCCATAAATCTTAATGTCTTACACAATAAAGGTGCTTATAACGTCGCTTACAAAGTACTATGGCTAATGTAGACGTTCACGGGTTACAATGCCAAAAAATAACGGACAATTTTCAAGTTTCATAGTTCTAACTAATATTTTTTTGGCGTTCAAAATTTAGATAGTGCGCCAATTTTATTTTTTTTTTTACATAGGCATAATGCATACTTGAAATATTGAAAATAGCTGTTTCGGTTTAAAGTTTCTTTTTCATAAAAACGTCCCGGTCTCTAAGATATATGGAATAGTTATGGCCAACTACTAAGGCCGAAGAAGCTTTCCCAAACAAGCTCGGGGACGGAAATTTCGACGTCATAGTTCCGAGTGACGTTGTTCCGAAGATGAAGATAACCTGTCTCGAAACCTGTTCGGAACCACTCGTTCACGGCTGACCACAATTTTAGGGTTCCGAATGCGTCCGAACTGGTTTCTCGATCTTCGGCGCTGGGAACAGGGACGTCAAAATTTCCGTCTACGCTCACGTTTGGGAGAGCTTCCATGGCCTTGTTATTGAAGTTGGCCGTGCTATGGCCGGTCTCAATTTGGCGATTTGCGTTACGTTGCCAAGCAACGGAAAGTCCTAAATGTTGTAGTCATTCTGCTTCACATGTTAAACAACTCGATAGGAATATCAACCCAACGTTAAATTTTCACTCTCGCAAAAGTCGCAAATGAACAGACCGGTCATTATAACTTAGATGCATCATATATATTTTTGATGGACCAAACCCAAACTTTTTTACTGTTGTTAATTTTGTCCGCGCGCGCGCACTAGCAGCTGTTGAGATATGGACGAATAGACGGAATCCATGTTGACAATCATTTATAGAGGCATGCAGTGTAACTGGATACTTTTCCATTTCGCGTGCTCTAGCCATAAAGTCGCCAAAATTCTACAATCACAGCTAAATGGAAGATTTCTTCTTTTACTGTGTATACTGCGTTTTGTCACCAGAATATTCCGTTTGGCGAGATTTGAGCGCATGAAATTGTTGGTTGGTTGGTAGACATATATTTTCAGGCTTGTGCTTGGTCACAAACACCCGCTTATAAACCATCGTCAAGAAGGACGGACACGACATACACACACATACAAGACAGATACTGCCATCTATCGCCACCTCCACAATTTAGACATGTCCCTGAAGGGGAGGGAAGTAGTCTCCAGGAACCTGTACCCGTGGTAAGCTGCACAATGACCAACCACAGGACTTTCGGACCCAACAGATTTAACGAGCACGTACAGACAGATACCCAACAGATTTAACGAGTGCGCATATACTCGGTGGGTCTTCAGAGGTGTCGAGACTCGATCGCAGGACCTTCCGATCCCGAGACCGAGATCTTAACCACTAGGCTCCCCACGGCCAAGGGTCTGTGTGTTATTTCAGGGAAAGACTTGGTTGCGAATTGTATCGCGCGACATCTTGTAAAAATACGACCTTGAGTCCTGTAACACAATGTAAACATTTCTTAGAATGTTAGTAAAATAAACGGATTTAGTTTAATGACCATTCCTACTCATACAAGATGCCGGGTCGACAGCTTGATAAACAAACACGCTAAACACTACTCTACTATATGGTGATACTATTTTAGTTGTTTTTTCGAACAGTTGGGTTAGGTTGTACGTTTCCGGCTGTTTATTTCTATAGGGATAGTTAGTTGGGTTTGTATAGCTGTATTTATTGCTTCGCTCGAGGCCTGGATAGTGTGGCTAAGACAGAGCCAAACATCTTGTGGGTGAGAGGCTCGTCGATTGCCGACAATTTGTTATAGTTCTTTGTGAGCCATTTGTAATAGGTAGGTTGCTACATATATTTTTCGGTTTGTGTGCTTGATCAGAGATCCGCTTATAAACCTTCGTCAAGAAAGACACAGTCAGAATTTTTTTACTGACGCAGAGAGAGAAAGTATACCCAGGGCGAAGGCGGGAATCGAGCCCCCACCCAGTACAGTGCACAAACTGTGAGCGTAATGGGCTGCGATCAAACCCACTAGGCCACCCGGGCCCCCATTTGCAGTAGTTCTACAGTCAGCTTTTTTTTTCCTTACCTACAGTTGCAGTTTCCACCACTACATCCACGAAGTACTCAGGACCAGCTTCACCGTGGACGCCAGCATATCGGCCCAAGCTGCCACCAGTATCGACACTCTCCTGAAAAGCGTCTTCGAAGACGTCGGAGACGCGGCGAAACGTCTTCTCGTGGCCAGCAAGAAACGAACTCTGGACGAGCGAGACGTGGAATGCGCGGTCAGGATGACCTTCAAAGGTCAACTCAGCAACCATGCTGTCAATGCCGGAAAGCAATGTTTGGCCAATTACTTGCAAGTTGTGACCCAAAATCCTGCAGATGACTAATGCTGTATTTGGTGCATCATCTAAATTCTATCAAACTTGAGTTTTGGACTTCTATATAAAATTGAGGCTAATGTAATAGATTTCTTTGGAACTTGCCGATGTGTATCATCATTTTCACTGGTGTATAAACTAAATTCTGTTTTACGTTCTGCCTAATACTTTGGACTAAATAATGAATATAAAATTATAGCTAAAGAATCTTTTTTTTGTTACGTATGGCAAGGCTGAATGCGTGGTTGCATTACTTGCTATTTTTGACCTATATAATAATCTTGATGGTTACAAACAGGACGGGATACAGACGAGACGAAACGTCTTGTCATGGCCAGCAAGAAACGAACTCTTGACGATCCGATGCCGATTTCCCTACTTAAAAAATATCTCAAAGGTAAGATTAATGAATACTTCCTGAAAACATAAAAATCGCAAAAACGCCTTACCGGAAGGAATAATTTATATTAAGACCCCATTTTACATTTATAAACAATAAAATTTAAAATAAAAATTATGCCGGGTTTTTTCAATTAAAAATAGCACTTCCTGTACCCCTTTCTGAAAAGTTTTGTTGCCGCGTAATGTCTCATAGGAATAACATTACCAGTAGCATAGTTCTTGATGTTTTAGAGGGCATTATCCGCAGCAAGAGTGTTAATAAATAATGAACGAATATCATACAAATCCATCACGCCTTATTCATTGATTTATTTAACTACATTAAATTTTCCTTCAGTTTAAAGGCTTGTCACTTGACTGTGGTTCTTAATTATAATGCCCGTCGCCAACTGCCATCGTGTAGCTCTGGAGCGACGATAATGCAAACTAACAATAGCCTTCAGTTTAGCAGGTTAAAATGTTTATTCAAACAGGTTCTTCAGTTTTAACCGGTTCAGCTAAAGAAATGTTTTTGCCCCTTTAACTGAAGCCAAAAACAAGTTTAACTGTTTCCGGTTTTCAATCCCTTTGCACATTTCGCACCGTACGCGGAAAAGAGACCTATCGACCAAAATTGCTTTTTGAGATAACGCAACTATAGGATGCAAAATTTTGATATCTTTCTATTGGTGCAAACGGCATAGCGATCCGAGCCCTAGTTCGGCTGCAATTAATAGATAGGTCTTTCTTTCGCGAACGTTTTTGGATGAAAATGAACAGGAAAGAAAGACCTATCGCACCTGGCGTTTTTTCGTTATGCGTTTTGCAGCTGCGGCGGCGATGAAGTTAAGTTTGAAGTGCTTAAATGGAAAGGTTGAAGTCGGTTATTTTTTTTTCTTTGTTTCTTTATTTGAAATACTCATTCAAAAGCTCTGTTTTGTGGTATTTAGTACAATAAATATATATAAAAAAATTCATGTAATATGTGTAGATTGCAAAATGATATGTCAATATGTATAGATATATATTTTTCAAATTAATATTTTAGCAAACGATAAATTGTTTAAAATCGTTTTCAACGTCGGTATTTTACTATAAATCTAAACTCAATTGCTACCACTAGACAGTTTGCGATATAAAGACAGTGAATTCAACTGTATACTTAAGGTATGAAGTATCCTTACAACTTACTTTAAAAATGTAAAACTTTTTTTATATTTTCATGAGTTTTAAAATGATTTTAAAATTTTAATAATGCTTCACAATTTATTTTTGTTTTAATTTTAAACATGATACATAGTAAAAATTTAGATTGAAAGGTTTTTGTAGAAAAATGTGGATATCATTTGTTATATCTTGTAAGTCTTGATTTTGTAAAAGTGATTCTTTCATAACACCTATTTTTTATATAAACAAACTATTATGATTCAATCATTGAATAATTAAACATATAAAAAACATGACTTTAAATAATATCGTAATTACTGAAAAAAGATAACCTTATTACATAAACTTTCATTAAATGGTTAACAAGCTTTTTGTTAATTTAATTTAAAAATATATTCTTATTGTTGAATCAATATTATTAGATTATTTAATGCATAACGTAATGAGTATCTCATAAGTATTTTTTAACTTTAGAATGAATTTAGCAGCAATTTTAGCACCGGTCTTCATAAGAAGCCGTTAAAGTTTGGTATATATTCGAATTATCAAAAATCGTTCCAATGACCTAGATCAAAAATTAGACAATGGATATCAGTTTTATGAGTATCAAAAGGTATGCAAGTCATTTTTTACTTAATTTGCCTTGCTGAGAGATTTCAATAGGGCTTTCTTTCCGCAACAAAATGTTCAATCATTGTAACCGAAAAAAACATGACTTGAAATAATTCGGAACAACGAAAATTTATAAACGTCATAAATGAGTTAAACAAGCCTTTTGAAATAACTCATAAAAACAGCGAAAATCCATGCCAAAAAATTATTTTTGATCTAAGGTTACATTTGGAAACGAATTTTGTTGAATAATTTAAAAATTTTACTAAAATAGTTAAAGTGCTTTTCTGCCTGAAGACAATGGTCTTCTTTCCGCAGCATAGGAGACTATCTAATTTCCGCTGTAACGAGTTGCTATTTGTCTGCATTTTGCACATTCGTGTGTTTTGCCATTCCTGAACCGGACGCGACGGGATTATACAGTCCCCTGGACAAATTATTAGACGCACTGTATTTTTTTTAGTAATTTCATGTTTCTTAAGAGTTTTTATGCAATAATGGTATATTAAAACTACAATATTATTGATTTTTATTTAAAAGAATTGTTGTAGACTACATATTTGTATTTATTTTTAACATATGGCAACACTGTGTTGACAAAGTGATATATGAGTCCAGCTCCTAGAAAAGATTATTTATGTGTGGAATCATCATCCTCAAATGCAGGAGACAAGTACAGTCTTGCATTGATAGCATGCCGCGCAGAATTAAAGCTTTGATAGCGGCTAAAGGTGGCTCAACTAAATATTGACTTTTACTAACATTAATTTCACTTTTCTTTAAAAATTAATAAACTTACGCTTTTCTAAATTAATGCTGTTTTATTTATGTCAAATAAATCGGTAATTGATTGGATAATATAAAAATAAAAAACAAATCAATTTGAAATAATAAAACGGTACAATCTCACCCGGTAATTAATATTTTACATGAAATCTTGCAGTGCGTCTAATAATTTGTCCAGGGACTGTAGTATAATACTGTGAAAAATCAAATTTGAAGCTAAAATAAAATGAATAATTATTAAAATCTGTGTGTTACTATGAAAAAAATACTATCCTGTGATATCTATTCTATTTTATAATTAAGGTTGTCCCACTGTCTCCCAAACAAATCTTCAGCTGACCAGCAATACAGGTCAAACTAATTAACATTGGCATTGAAGACCGAATGGACCTACTTTACACAGATAGAGCTGTCGAAGTTGCAAAGGCTGTTTTCAACAGCTTCGAAACCATATAATTGCCGAATTTTCATCATAGACACGACATCATCATCATCAGTATAGTTATAGTTGATTCACAATATATTTTTACTGGGATTGACTGTTGATTTGTGAAAAAATGAACAAGGGACTTCATGTTAAAAATTGATACTAATTTTAAATTTCACAGGTGACGTAATTCCTTCCTGCTTTCATTTCTGTTTTACCATTAAATCACTGCTGCTATTTGTGTTTTCTTCCCACGTTACATTGATTCGCCAATTGGGGCTCCAGAAAGAATTTAAATTTATTCATAATTTCTGTTTCCTCTCAAGACCTGAAGCATGCGCATTCTAAACACGTGTCTAATATTTGATTTCTCTAGAAGTTTTTTTCTTAAGTTCTTATTTCTTCATGCATTTCTACTACGACCTTCTAAGGTATACATAATGAATTAATAAACAATGTAGAACCTAATAACAATAAGTGTTATTAATAATTGGACCGAAATCTCGCCATCGGATGGCGTTTGGCGACATTTTAGAGGTTTGGCGAACCAAACCCCGATAACGGTAAGTTCATTCATTTTAGTGGTTTATTTCCAAGTGCATTCCCTTTCCGGTGCACATTAAATGGCGCTGATTGGAAATGAATAATTTAATATATGTCTTCCAGCTTGTATTACCAGTCATAAAAGATGAAATATTCAACTATCAGTTGGTTTGGTTTTAGTATGCGCCAGTAATTTCTAAGCTTCAACTATTCTGATTATTTTGATTGACTTAGTTTTTTTTTAAAAATAATAAATAATATTATTTCGATTATGTGGTTTTAAAATTTAATTTACTACAATCAATTTCAGAAGTACTTTTTGCTTAAATAATAGTTATTGGCCTTACCTAAGAGCTTCTAGTGGCGTGAGAAACCAATTGGTAAGGAGTTGATCTTCAGACGTTCGTCTCGATTTGAATGTGGTCATCATAGATATCATATTTAAAGTATTAGATTGGCAGATCACGTTACCTCCAATGCTAACGATGGGACGCGCATGGAGACCAGAATAAGAAGGCAATGGGGCCAGTGTTGCCACCAGTTTTAGGAGAAAAACACTACGAAAAAATGCCATTTAATTCTAAAATTACAAAAACATACCACATACCATAAAAATACTAGCAAAGCGTTTCACGTTTTTTTTTTTTAAAGTCGCTAAAAAGATTCCAAACTGCAGCTAAAATTTTTATGGTATTGTTTTGTAATTTTAGAATTAAATGGTATTTTTTCGATGTGTTTTTCTCCTAAAACTGGCGGCAACACTGGCCCCATTGCCCTCTTATTCTGGTCTCCATGCGCGTCCCATCGTAAGCATTGGAGGTCACGTGATCTACCAATCTATTCTTTAACTATGATATCTATGGTGGTCATCGACACATTCACTGCATCAGTAGCTGTATCAAAAACATATCACAGTTTTTAAGAGTACACCCGTGCAACAGTTTATAAAGCAAGTTTAACATAAAATTAACAACATTATAAGGCTCAAAAGAGCAGGTTACAGTTACTTCCAAAAACCTTCAATAATCTTTTATTGCACATACATTTTGTTTGAATAGATATTCAAGCAAATTGCATCGGTAATAGAACTCAACGAGAACTCTTTCCTAAATTGCTATTAAATTTAATTCAATCGCAAGTATGTATAAATTAAAGTTTCATGAACCCCTTGCATAACTCATTAAAATGTTAATGCCCTCAATACTAGTTTAGTTTCGATAAAGTTTAAAATTGATTCCCCAACTTATATTGATAGTGGATATTTTAATTAAAGAATTTGCGGCTTTTGGCGAAGTTGAAAATTAGCGTAGGGTAGCTATTCCCATCTAGTTGTATGGGTTAGGGTTAGTTTGAATTATCGTCGCATTAAAGCTACACATGAGGGCTATTGGAAACGGGAGTCGTAATTTTGAACCACAGTCAAGTTACGAGCCGACACGTGAGTAGGTACCCAATGCAACTTTTTAAATGCGACATCGTACGCCGCGTTGGGATTTTGAAAGATATTTAAAGTGCCCCCTTACTCTACACGGGGTATTATTCGTCGGACAATTTTGGCTGCACGAGCCGTTTATAGATCGGCAGTTATTTTGGCGATGCCCGGACCTGAGCCTGGAACCTACCGCTTGCAAGACGAAAGTCTTTACCGACTGGGTCCCCCAGCCCTATCGAGTTGTATGAAATATGAAATTGAATGTTTTCCACATTTGGGCAGTTTCGTTTTGCGCTAATCGTGAAATAGAATCAGGCCATCATATCATATAGCTGTTCTGGCAATTTGAACAATGGGAAAGCCCTCAAACTCCTGGGAGGGCCTGGATAAAATCTAAAATCAACCCCTCATATCAGAATGGGAGGAGATTATAATATCCTGATGGAGTGGACCAGTGGAGAGGGGATCAATAGGTATAAAATAAAAGTTTACATAAAAAACTACTAATTAGGGTTATTAAGGGTAAACCCGTGCAACGCCGGGTTTATAAAGCTAGTTTCTATAAAAAAAACTCATCGTTTCACTTTCAAGTTTAAATAAAATGTTAAAAGCGGAGCAATTATTGAACATAAAATTGAAATATTATTTAAGGGTATCCAATAATCACGTGATGCTATTTGGCGGTTTTTCGACCTCTCCCTCATATTATAATATTATATTGATTGGTTGGTTGGTATACATATTTTCAGGCTTGTTTGCTTGGTCACAAGACCCGCTTATAAACCTTCGTCAAGTAAGACAGACACAACAGACAACACACCGCATAAGTGGATCCATCTAATTTTTAGAGACAGAGGCCAACTAGAGGATCCCAGAATTGGCTTGTCACCCCAGAGGTATGATTTGGTATGGGAACTTAGGGACTTTCGGACCCAACAGATTTAACGAGCACGTACTCCGCATATACTCGTAGTTCTTCAGTGGTACCGGAACTCGATAGCAGGACCTTCCGATCCCGAGACCGAGACGCTGACCACTAGGCTCACTACGGCCCCTAATATAATATTCCGTGATAGTTCGCCCGGACCCCCCTCCCCCTTAATAACTATCACGCAAGAGATTTTTTTTATTTTTCAAAATTCTATTTTTTTATTTCTTGTTTACTGGGCTTTAAATAGTTTTTTCAAAGCTCCAACTTTTTTAAATATGTTTTGGAAAGTCACAATAAATATTATCATGTAAGCTTTTGCTAGATTTGAGTCGAGAAACATATTTGACTGGAATTTAACCATAGATATCATAATTAAAGTATTAGTTTGGCTGATCACGTGACCTCCAATGCTAACGACGGGACGCGGATGGAGGCTTTTTAACAGGGCATAATGGCCAGTGTTGCTGCCACTTTAAAGAGAAAAATACTACGAAAAAATACCATTTAATTCTAAAATTACAAAAAAAAATACTAGAAAAGGATTTAAAGTCACTAAAAAGATACCAAAATGCAGCTCGTATTTTTACGATATTTTTTTTATAATTTTAGAATTATTCTAAAATACTAATATACTCTTTAAACTTTATAACTAAACTTTTAACTTAATTTTAGAATTTATTTTAGAATTATTCTAAAATTACAAAAAAAATATATCGTAAAAATACGAGCTGCATTTTGGAATATTTTTAGTGACTTTAAATCCTTTTCTAGTATTTTTTTGTAATTTTAGAATTAAATAGTAATTTTTCGTAGTATTTTTCTCCTTAAAGTCGCAGCAACACTGGCCATTATGCCTTGTTAAAAAGCCTCCATGCGTGTCCCGTCGTTAGCATTGGAGGTCACGTGGTGATCAGCCAATCTAATACTTTAATTATGATATCTATGAATTTAACCATATTTCTCGTTGTCTTACGTTGATTGATTTATTTTTTGAAGGAAAAATTACGTGATATTTGACGAAATTCCCGATCCCCCACGTGATTTTTGATGATATTCAAATTCAGCCCCCTCCCCAAACGTATCACGTATTTATGGACACCCCCTTACGAGTAAAACATATCAATAAAGGGTAAATATTGTTTTTTAAAGAAAACAAACTCAAAGTATAAAAGATACTTCGGAAAATTTAGAAGGCCCACTATTACATAGAAATCAAGTTTAAAGGCAGCAATTCTATTAATAATTTATGACAGTGATTGACGGCAGTTTATATTTTGCTTAAAATCCATTAAATATATGGCATAACTTTTTACAAATACAAATTTAAAATGTATGCTTTCTCAGACAACGGCAATCGTTCTGACACAACGGCAATCGTAAATATCGTGCATAGCTACTTAATAGTAGCTTTAGTGCGACATTGGTTAAAACAAATCGAAACCCAAATACCATGAATCAACTTTAAAGGCACCCTATATGATACTAAAGAATTTACAGCTCTGTTTTTTTTTAATGTTTTCCTCTTTTTACAAAACCGTGTTTATTTATTTTGAAGTTAACATACAATCTTGCATAACCCCCCCCCCCCTTGGGGCCGTGGATAGCCTATTGGTTAAGGCCTCGTTCTCGTATTCGGAAGGTCACGCGACCGAGTCCCGATACCACTGAAGACCCACCGAGTATATGCGGAGTACGTGCTCGCTAAATCTGTGGGTCCGAAAGTCCTGTGGGCGGTCATGGCGCAGTATTAACACAGCGGCACTTAGGTTTAGAGACCCGCGGTCTTTTGGTCTCATTCGCCTTTAAGCTTTCATTTCTTTGGAGAGATGTGTTTTACTGTAAGTAAATAATGAATATAATGTCTTCATGACAATAATTGTGCTGTCATTTCAGGTCTTGAAAATAAAAAATTAGATGACTACAATGTAGAGTGTTTGGCCACCTGCCTGTACGTCTGATTTTTTTGTTTATGTCCGTACGTCCTTTTTGTTCTGTCCGTACGTTTTTTTAAGATATCAGTCACCTATCTTATACTTTTTGTTCGTCCGTCTGTCCCTACTATAAGGATTTCTTTGAGTATTTAAGTTAAAAGAAAGTAGGTTATACAAGTTATTTTAGAACTTCTTGCTTAATGTTAGATGAGTAAGTTTTTAATTGAAAATATTTTTTTAAAAATACCATTATCACTGAAATTATAAACTAAATACTTTGAAGAATAATAAGACAAACCAACTTAATAAAAAGTATACAAAAAGATAGTAAAAGATACGCAAATGCATTTGAATTTAATAAATATTAAATTTAAAAGACTTATAAAAATATATTATAATGCAAGATGTGAATTTTCGCAAAATAAATTTTTAAATAGTTTTTAGATAAGAATAATCAAATTTAAAAACATACTTTGATATTAAAAAAAAGTAAAAAAAGTTGTATGGCAGGATATAGATCCTAAGGTTATTTACGTTTTCCTTTCTCCTTTTCAATTAAGGGTTTAATCAATTTTAAGAAAGCTACTTTAATTTACAGCATTTCTACAACGGTCGAACATGATCGTTTAAACAATTTATTTTTACAATCGTGATGCATAGTACTTTTTTAAAGTCATCGATATTTTAATAAATATTAAGAACTTATAACGTTTTATACTTTGTCACTTTATTTTTACATCAATTATTATAAAAATATTTTAGTTTTACTAAAAGCAATATCAAAGCAATGTCTTGATTAAATTTTTACTTACCGTATAAGCTTTTATTCACACTTTCAAGCAAAAATTCAGCTTTCCGCTTGCTTCTTAATTCCATTTTAATAATTTTAGGAGTTTAGGACATTGCACAAAATGTGTTCGATAGCTTTAGAGATCAACCGTAAAATGGCTTTAAAACGATTTTTGTACCCATAATTCATTTTTTTAAACAAACCAGATGCTTTGAATGTTCGGTGCAATGTTGTTTTAACGCGAACTGCGATCTCCATAGAGCAGGTGCGACTTTGTTTTAATTATACCATCTGTTCGCTGCTAAATTATCTATGTTTATTACAATAAAAATCAGACGACATTTTATAAAATGTTAAAACCTTTAACTCCGTTTAAATTTAAAATCAAAATTCCTTTTTTTTTTCTACTTTGCTAAATGCACTCAAAACCCAGTTTTACTCAATATAAATTTAATTTCATTGATTATATTTAATAATTAAAGTTAATTAGGAAATATTAATTACATTTTGTTGAATTCTTTTTGATTAAAACTACAAAAGAACCATTTGTTTTGCTATTAATGCAAGCGAAAGTCTGAAAATTTTCCGCAAACGTGTCACTTAGCACGTTCTTCCACTAAACGATCGTTCCAGAATCGGGCGATTTCGGTGGAAGATGCTGCCAAGGACATTACATGCCAAGGATCCTTGGCACGTTCTTCCATTGAAAAAGTGACGAAAACGCGTGCACCTACCAACTTCGTATGCGAAAAATATACGAAATCGAATGTTTTCTAAAAAATTGAAAGCTGTTATGTTTAAAGCAGGTAATAACATGATCATTGACACAAAAATCTCAATTTTTTCAAAAATGTCACTTAGCACGTTTTTCCACTCAGCTCTTCATTTGTTATATTTAGTATAAAATAAACTCCTATAATATACCATTAAAACTCGGACATTCTTTTACGGACACCCTGTATAATATTTAAAGTTCTGCATTCAGAGCATCAAATGTGAAACGGTGTACTTTTCATCATAACTTTGTCGTCTATTTCTGTATATTGTTAACTTTTATTTTGACTGGTAACTTATTATCAAATTCTATTCGTGAAGACTAAATACTGTTTGTCTTAGGAATAGAATACTTCAAACAAGCAAGTTGCTGTTCAATAATAAACTACACATCAAACATTTTATGCAACGAAACGACATTTTCCTGTAACGAATTAAAAATTGAAATGTTCTACAAGCGAAAATTTTATAAAATAAAAATATGAAGATTCGAAAACAGTCGAATACGAATTCAATTTCTTTCTTTCCATATGAGGGCTCAGATAAAAAGACACTAACATGGTATCCAAACTTGAAAGCGATTCAGACATTTACTTTGAAGTTCTACATAATGTCGGTTTCTCGTAATTAAATTACTTGTTCATTTCTGGTCTCTAAAAAGATGTATCGTTACACTTAAAGATATAAAAGAATGTCATTCTGATAATATCCCATCACTTTTTATACGAAAATAATAATAAAAAAGGTATTTTCTGAGTCTCCTAGACTCATTTCACAATTGATTGTTCTGGTATTTTTTTAATATACACTTAACCAATGAGAAAATAATTGTATCAACATTTATTATCTTTAAAAACAGCTTAGGGCGAAATTTTATGCATGAAAGTGCAAAAGTTATGATTTCTATACCGAAAACTATTTTGACCTTCGTTTTTTACATACACCGTTTTCCGAAAGAAAAAAATTACGTACTTCTTGTCTAAGTTAAGGGGAGTCTAAGGGTTCTATCTCGCCCATGTTAATTTTATTAACTTTAGGAACATTTTTCTCAAAAACTATATGATATATCATTAGGATTTTTTTTATAGTTTGTTCCATACATATAGCTGTTTGATTTAAATTGAGGATATTTGACAGTATAAAAAATACTTTACAGTGGTTTTTTTTTAAATATGCATTAAAAAAAACCCAAAAAATCCGATTAATAACTTTTTTTTTAGCAAAGATGTTTAAAATTCTTCAGTTTAAATCAAAGAACTATTAATCAGGAAGAAATAATAAAACAAAACATGTTGATATCTTTTATAGTTCCTGAGAAAAATGTTCCTAACTGTTAAAAAGAAAAAATAAATTTTCAGGATAAGCAAAAGAAAATTAAGGTTTAGGTAAGAACTGATAAACAGAGTTTCTGAAAAATGCTTATAAAAAGAAAACTACTAAACAGAAATCGATAATCTTGGTCTTAAATTAAATCTATAGATATGCAGATTAAAAATAAAAGAAAAACAGAAAATCGACATTTTTGACCCAAACACCCATCCGACTCCTCTTAAGCTAAGCTTGAAACTAAACTTGTTGAATTTGATTAACAAAAATAAAAACTCATCTTTTATCTTTAACACCAAATTATATATACTTAGTAATCCATCTGGGAATTCCGTTGCGTTAGGTGCCTACTCAGGTGTCAGCTCGTCACTTGACTGAGGTTCTAAAATATGACGCCCGTCGCCAATAGCCATCGTGTAGCTCTAGTGCGACGATATTTCAAACTAAACTAAATCATCTATGAATTTTTACAGTACTAAAGACTAAAGAAAAATAATAAGTCTAGTCATATGCTTCCTTCAGGGGTAGGTTTTGCCACCTATACTGATGATGATTGGACAACTCTAAATTACATCACGAGTTTGCAGTGGGTGGCGCCATCTATGTTAAGCTGATTCTCGAATTTTTGATAAAATAAAAATATATTATATTTTTTCGGTAGTATATTATCTAAAATCCTGCATTTCGAGCATCAAATGTGAAACAATGTACTTCTTATCATAACTGTGTCGTCTTTTTCTGTATATTATTAACTTTTATTTTAAATGGTAACTTATTATCAAATTTTACAACTCAAGGTTACTTTGAATTTTTTATTTGATAACTTATTGTCCATCTCAAATGATAGCTTATTGCCATATTTTAAAAATTCTCAAATACTCGTTGATAAGCCTCTTTACGCAAGAATGACAAGTAACAGAACAAAAAATAAATCAAACTTTAACCAAAAACTCTTGAGAGATTTTAAAATTTTCATCCTGAAAAAACAAACAAATTAAATGACATACAAAACAAAACATGATACATAAAAACAGTTATTTAAAACAAATCTATGTTTATCATGCTACTTTCTAGGAAAGAACATGGAATACGCCAATGTATCTTCTTTAGTAGAAAAAAAAGGGTCCATCATTTTATAACGTTGGACAACATCCCTTTTATAGAAATATTCTTAGATTTGTTTGTCACAGAAAAGGTCAATAACCTTTTGCTTATAGAAAACATTTTCTCAAAAACTAAATTGTGAATGCTCGTAAATATTTTGTGCATATCTCGGGTATGTACTTTATTTATAAAGGAAACTCCCTTAGGGCTTATGCATACTCGTAACTACAGTATTATATAAAAGAAAATAAATTCCCAATCAGTGTTTCGGTAATTGAAATTGTTATCTTTGTTGCGTTCCGTGTTTTCTGCAGTTTTAGATTAATTACACGTTATTAAGTCAAGAATATTTACTTTAGATACTATTTACTTAATAAAATATAGCTTTTATGATGTTATGAAATGTAAGACATTGCAAATGTGAATATTTCATTAAAACCGCCTGTTGAAAAAGACTGAGGCTACCAAAATAATTGCTGTTTCTGTCAACAAGAGAAATTAAACGATTTTTTTTTAATTTGGAATTGTGGTGTCACAGCTGTTTCAGATTCGTAAGGCCGCCTTAGTATTTTTTGGTCAGTTAGACGGTTTACTCCTTTATTGATGTTTTTTTTTCAGGTTTACTCTTTTATCGAAATATGCCCATGAGGGAATAACTTAAGTTGGAATGATGATAGACTGGGGTCAAGAAACTACACTGCTCAAAACAATTAGGGGAGCCCATGGTTTAAACCCTTTCACCCCCAATGATTCCATTTGGAATCATCAGCTTGCGATTTTTTTTTCTATAAATTTATATATTCTTTTTGAATCTTTAGATGGAAAAATCATGTCTTTTTAAGAATTAAATAATGTTTGCTTTAGTTAAATGAAAATATGAAAAACATGGTAAAATAAAATTAACTCTAAAACAATTTTATTACATAAATTGACCTTAAATTCTTCATGCTTGCATTTTTAAATGTTTAAAAACTTATTTTAGCTATTTCTAACAAATAAAGTTTTTAAAAAACTATTGTTATAATTAATTCAAAAAAGTTATGATTCCAATTTTTTTTCCTTAAATTTTAGTTTAAAAAATTAAGATTTTTTCCCCTTGTTTTTACCATTTCATTCTGGAAACCTAATGAATCTATACCACAAATTTTAAAATTTTAGACAAAAAAATAAAAAGTTGGGACTGAAAGGGTAACAAAAGTACACAAAGTGCTCCCCTAATTGTTTTAAGCAGTGTATAAGGATGGAGGCATTTTTGATAAGCGAAGGCATGTTCTAAGAACTTCTTAAAAAAGAAAGCGTACAATTAGAAAACATGTAATTGAGGATACATAGTTTAAATGAAAAAACAAATTTAGAGAAAAAGAAAATGTTTGTTAGGATTCATGTTCATGGTCTAGTATGCATTAGCCAAATAGCTGCCATGAAAAATGGACTAACTAGATCCAGGTTTGATACTTGTGAGGTTTAAGATGCTGAAAGCATCAACCCCTTTAGAATTCTTTGACAATGGCCGGATATGGGGTGCAAAAAGTTTGATATGATCGTGGATAAATTTCATAAGAGTGGACCGTGTGAAATTTATTTTTTCAAAGTCACTTTAAATGTGTGTAAAATGCTTATAAGGGTTCTAGAATTACAAAAAAAAAAAGTTCAGCAAGGCTCATTTGTAAAAAAAAAAAATTAGTGAGGGATGGCAGTTTAAAAAAAAACAATATCAAAGAAACCGGTTATAACTAATTTTCGATGAAACCGAAGTCGCAAAAAACCGGTTACTCTTAAAAACGGTTTCGGTTTTCCAACCCTAGATCGTGGGAACAATAAGGAAAGGAAGATAAGGAAGGGACGGTAAGGAAATTCATTACATTTTCTAGTCTTTTTTGTGTCTACTAATTGAAATGTGAGTTTTCTGCAATTCAGTTGTCATGATTGAAGAATTTTACTGTAGCTCCATCCAGTGTCTCTCTTCACCACTAAAGTTTTGAGACCTGTGAATGCACAAAAACCCTGGGACAAAGTTATGAGAAGAGAAATCCATATTATAAATATCAAAAGCCAAAATTTTATGGAAGGAATTTTTTAAGTTATGGTATTAGTTCAATTTAAACTCAAATGAGTCTAATTTTTAGGTAAAAAATGTGTTAGTTTGAGCACTTAACTAAAAATGTGACATTCGGGACAGGGGGGACGGTAAGGAAGTTTCGGCAATGTTTTGTGTCCTAATTTTTTTTTAGTTTCTTTGTTTTAAAATATCGTTTTATAATTTTTAAGGACCAGTTAATTAGTATAATAAGAAAAAATGAAAACGAAACATGTATCAATTTTTTCATAAGTTATGTCCAAGGGACATAAAAGAAAAAATTATGGTAGAATTGCCCATGTATATTTTAACTAAGAATATGAAAGCGCTATTTTTTAAAAATTGCCAAGAAATTTGAATCTTTACGTCAGATGCTGTCTCAATCATGTGAGTTTCACGAAATTTTAATTATTATAATTTGATTATTATCTTTTTTTTGAAGATTTTTAAACTTTATTATCTTTTTTTTGAAGATTTTTAAACTGATATTCAGAATCTACCACTTCTAATATACCATAGAAAGGTGTAAGTAATTTACTTCGGTGAGATGCAACTTCTCTATTGGTTCTTTCTAACTACATTTCACACATGTACACAGGAACACAGGAGGGGCTGGGGAGGCCAGTCGGTTAAGGCGTTCGCCTTGCATTCGGAAAGTCCCAGGCCGGGGATCCCGGGTCCGGGCATAGCCAAAATAACTGCCGACCTATAAACGGCCCGTTCAGCCAAAAATATCCGATACCCCGTGTAGAGGGAGTGCACGTTAAATATGCTCCAAAATCCCAATGCTGCTTGCGATATCGCATTTAGTAATTGTGTTGGGTGCCTACTCAAGTGTCGGCTCGTCACTTGACTGTGGTTTTAACTAAAGACGCCCAATAGCCCTCGTGTAGCTCTAGTTCGACGATAATTCTTACCTTACCTAAATGTGTGAGGAGCCTGTGTGGCGGGGTTGGTTGGCATCTTGCCACTGAGGATGCCAACTTCGTTAGATAATTGGAATTTTTTTTAATAAAATATTGTTTAAGTGAGTAAAACGAGGGAAAAAATCCATTTCCGTTAAACTGCAGTTAGTTCCAGGACAAAAAAAAACCCGGAAAACATAATGAATTTCCTTACCGTCCCCATGATCTAGGGATGGAAAACCGAAACCAGTTTTAAGACTAACCGGGGTTTTTCTGTGACTTCGGTTTCATTGGAAGTTAGTTATTTTCGTAAGAAGATTTTGTAATTCTAGAACCCTTATAAAGATTTTTACACACATTTAAAGTGACTTTGAAAAAATAAATTTCACAAGTTTTTTATACCTGAAATTAAAAATTAAGGTAGAACTGCCCATATGATCATCATCCAATCTCTCTTAACTTTTGACTTTTCTTCTTATTTTTCTCACTTATAATTATAAAGAAATGGAAAATAGGGTGTTGACACCATAAGGATTTTGTCCTCATGCGTGTTGAACATGACAAACTTATCTGAAAAATATTTTTTTAAGGTGAAAGAGTTGCCCTCTTTAAATGTTCCCACTTTCTGAGGTCACGCTACTTATATTTCATCGACTCTAATCCCATAGCGGAAAATACTTATAGAAAAAAATATTTTGTCACAAAATAATGTGGAAGATTTAATTATAAAATGCAATACCATTACTTAAATAAAATGATGTTATTTATCGGAGATATAATTTATTTGTATTGGTATCGTCGAGCAAGTAGATGGCATCGAAGAGCAGTAGATGGCAGCACTAAATCAAGTTAGGGCAAGTTGTTTTCACCAACGATAAGGACCGAACCAGATCTGCAAGCCGAACTCGTGTAAACTGCGTGGCTGATATAAGTGTGTTTAAATTCGACAGGGCCAAAACCTAAAAAGAGGAATCTGGTCTTATTATGTTATTTGAAGATTTTTAGTGGTTCGATCACAGTTCCAAAAGCTTGTTAAATAATAAGTAAACAAGTGAGCAAAATTGCTATTGACTCAAAACCCGTAAGCACCACTGTATAAAAAAATTCCCTTTGAGGGAGAGAGTGGATGGGGGGGGGGGGGGGGGGGTAAAAGGGATTAATTTTTTCCTAGGCTGTGTATTTTGAAATTTGTTTGTTTAAAGTGTGAGGTTATTCCTTCCAGATTTCATTCCTGCATCTCTTTCTATTGGTGCTTTGAATGAATCTTTGTTCTCAATCTCAAGTGACATCGAATCGCCGATTGAAGCACTTAAGAATTTATTTTCATTAGACATTTCTTCTGTTGAAACTCAACACCTGAAACGTACCCATTGAGTCCGTACCACGTACCATTATTAAAATTCCAACTTTTTCTACTATCCAAACCAAGCTTACAAAGACGTCACAAAAGTTCTTCCTATGACATTTTATCGACAAAACCTTCACGGTTCATTGTTCAAGGTAACCCGGTAACCTTAACTGTAGAATCTGCTCTGTTTTCTGATTTTTTTTCCGTGTTGCTGTTGTAAACTAAGGTCGCGATCGCACGGTAATCCATGTGTTATCGCAATTAAAATATTTTAAATATGTATACTGTTTCCAATAGGCCGTACAAATTATTAGCAAACACTCGAAGAGGTAAATACTACAAATTACTTTAAATATTACAAATCTAGTTATTTATGCACATTTGTTTTATCGATGTTTCTTTTCAATTTTTAGGTATCGCACAAAAAGTTGATCCACTTGAAACATCCTCTGGTATTCGCGAATTTGTAAAATGTGGGACAAATGTAAATATGAGGTAAAATTAATACAAATACCAACGTTTCCTTATTAAGTATTAGTTTTCAGAATGTATGTATGATTTATAAGCAATTTTAAATACAATTAGAAAGATTTACGCTCACGTTTTTCTGATGTTGCATCATTCAATAAGATACCGAAGTTAAGCTCTGAATAAATTAAGCTACATTTATAATATTTTCTTGGAGCAGTTAAAAGAATAATTTTTATTATTTTCAATCTATTTTTTTTTGTTTATCTTATTTTAATATTCAACAAAAATCACAAATTACTCTCTAAAATTATAAAATATTTTGGTAAAATTACTGGTTGAAAGTTCAAGACCTGGCGATAAATATACGTTTGGGGGGAAAAATTTAAATATCTTTATTTCTAGAAAATAGAGATTATTTGTTTTTATCAGAGAAACAAATGTTTCTCTACCAAAACTTGCCAAATCAAGGGGAACCTTCAATTAAAGTGTGGCAATTGTAGAAAAATATTGCTAGATCAGAGGGGGAAATTTCATTTTGCTGCTCTTGAACGTGTTTTTTTTACTGAACATGTAATTTAAACTAAATGTAAGTTAAGTAATTTGTTTATAACATGTACTAAAATATATCCATTGCCATATCCTAAAATTTCCTTATTAAATATTATAGCATGCCTCGGCCAGTCTTTCACCAAGTTAACGGCAGAAAACCACAATCTCCGAAAGCGCCCCAAGATATTTATCCTCCACAATATAATGAATTAATTAAGTACATAAATGATTGTAAGTATATATTCTTTAAAAAATGAATTTGCACTAATGTTTTTGAAAATATATAATTGTCCCTTTTGGGAGATGGAATTGTTACTATGTGGACAAACTGTGAACTTCTATTGTTGAACATCGTTAATTGTTAATCGATTCGTTCGAATATTTTTTAACTCTTAACCAGGAGAGCTGGGGATTCCAGTCGGTGTTGCCTTTGCATGCGAAATGTCCCAGGTTCTGGTCCGGCATTGCCTATATGGCTGCATCTTACATGATATTTATTGTGGCTTTCCGAACCTTGCTTATAAGTGTTAGGGAAAATGCATGATCCGTTCTTTTGTATCGATTCGATTAGCATTTGTTACTTTCTATAAACTAAACGGCCTGTGCAGACAAAAAGTAGGACAAATAATATACCATGTAGAGGGAGTGCACGTTAAAATATGTTTTCAAAGACCTGACGCCATAAAACAAACTGTCTTTGATTAAAACAGGAATTTGCTTAAGGGGGAATGACTGCAGATCTCTAAACCAAAGTGCCTCTGTGTTAAGCCAATGAATAAAACATGATTTTCTAAGCCATATTTCTCTTGCTGTATTGAATATTTTTACCGACATTTTTTTAAATATGATAAATGTAGATAACTTACAGGGATCGCACCTTTTGAAATTGGTTCGAATGTTTTTTAACTTTTAAAAAAATAATTCAACCAATTTCAAAAAGTGGGACTATAGAACCCTGAAAGTTAGCTACATTTATCATAATAAGAAACAGTTTTTAAAATATTTAATGCAGCCAGAGAAACGCGACTTAGAAAATCATGTATTTTTTTTCATTGGATTAACACAGAGGAACTTTGGTTTGAAGACTCGCGTTCAACATAATAGTATACAGTCAAATGTTTTAATTAAGATACAAATTTCCTAATGTGTGTAATTTTCTATTTTTAAATTGAAATGCTTTTATTGTCCTCAATGCAGCATGGAGTGGCACGCAAAAAGAATATGAATTATCAAAGCATTCACCTGACAACAAAGGTATATTGTTATTTTTAATATTCCTACTCTATTTACTATTTTAGTAGTTACGGTAAATCAGTAAATGTGCTATTATTTTGCACTATTAATTTTAGTAAGCATGTCGAAATCAGGAAAGTCTCGCGAAAAGCTTTTTTCTGGCTCAAATAATAATGGAAGATCGGAAAATTTCAAAACTCTCATTTTTTTTTTTAGCCAACATTATCTCTTACAACAATTCCTTGAATACTATACAAATATTTCTTGAATATAACACTCTCATTTTTTTTTTAGCCAACATTATCTCTTACAACAATTCCTTGAATACTATACAAATATTTCTTGAATATAACACTCATTTTTTTTTAGCCAACATTATCTCTTACAACAATTCCTGAATACTATACAAATATTTCTTGAATATAACACTCATTTTTTTTTAGCAACATTATCTCTTACAACAATTCCTTGAATACTATACAAATATTTCTTGAATATAACACTCTCATTTTTTTTTTAGCCAACATTATCTCTTACAACAATTCCTTGAATACTATACAAATATTTCTTGAATATAACACTTCATTTTTTTTTTAGCCAACATTATCTCTTACAACAATTCCTGAATATACATATCTGATAAACACTATTTTTTTTTAGCAACATATTCTTTTCTTTAACATTGATTATAAAAGTTTAATCTCAATAAAAAAATATAACTAATCGAATCAGCATCATATTTCTTCTGTTTCAATCATAAATTTCATCTCATGTTGATATCTGTTACGCCATTAATGTCTATATTATGCAAGACATGATTTTTTAACATTTTTTTAGAAGTTATATAAAAAAAACACTTCCTGGTAAATATTTGTTGAATGTGGACGGAACACAATATTATAGGTCTGATAAGGTTAATTGTAAGAATTGTTTGGTGAGAGGAAATAAAAATAAACAGTATAATTGCCATCAAGTCTTGCAAGGAGCTATTGTAAAAGCCGGGCTACGCCAAGTAATGCCGGTGGAGATTAGAGTACAGGATGGTGAAATAAAAGAAGATTGGCACCATAGCAATGGGCCCTTATGTCACAGCTAAACAGTATAGCAAATGATGCTCAAAATTAATGTTGTTTTTTTACCAGAGCTTTTTTATAAACTTAGAAGTTAATGATAAGTATTTAGTGTGCATATTGAGGTATATCCACAAAACTGGTACAGAAACAAATTATCTACACTTCTTAAACTACTTTTTTTACATGGCTTCCGAAATTTTGTAGGCACATGTCATAGCGTGGCACAAGTTTTTGTATCCCTTCTTCATAGAAGGTTGCCACCTGTGTTTTCAACTATGTAATAACATGTTTTTTTCATAGAAATTTCAGTTTTTCAGTAACAATTTCATGAATTAGTGATTGTGAGATTTGCGGAAATGCTATAGCAAGACCACTAATTGTAAACTTACTGTTTTGCTGAAGCTTCTCTTCAACTTTGAACGAGTTCATCAGTAATTAAAAACAGGTGTCCACTTCGTTCTTCACTGTGCACTTAATCTGGCCCATATTCTAACCATTGAATCACTCAGAGCAATTTTTCCATGACCTTTGAAGATTTGCCGATAAATTACACTTGGTTTAACTTTCTTTGAATTAAGGCTGGCGTTTTAAAGGAGCACTACAAAGAACACATTGCCAGCAGCGATCTGAAAATTACATTTCTTATCCTTGAGTCAGAGTAACTGCCGCACATTTATTTTTTTCTATATCTTTACACATTTTTTATGTAACCAAACGGAACTTTGCGGGTATACCTTGTATTTGATGATTGATATTTAAAATAATTTATTTGATCTTCCAGTGCCTAAAGTTGTTTATTATCAAGACGACAGTGACAAATCACACTTGGCTAGTAAGTTATCTTTTTATTTAAAGTTTAACTAGCATAAGTGGTATTAAAGACCATAATTGAAGAGCTTAATGGAAGAACGTGCTATACATTTCAATAGAAAACAATATTTTTATGTCAATAAACATATCTTCGGTAAAATGACAAAATCACGAATGTGCAAAAACACAAATGTGCAAAGGGATGGAAAACCGAACACAGTTAAACCGGTTTTTGGCTTCGGTTAAATGGGCAAAAACATTTCTTTAGCTGAACCGGTTAAAATGAACAACCATTTTAACCGGCTGAACTGAAGGTTATTGTAAATTTGTATAATCGTCGCACCAGAGCTGCACGACGGCAGTTGGTGAAGAGCGTCGTAATTAAGAACCATTGTCAAGTGACGAGCCAACACCCCTAAACTGAAGGAAAAGTTAATAGCAGTAGATAAATCAATGAATTATGGCGTCATAAAATATGTCATAAAGGATTTGCATAATATTGGTTCATTATTATAATAATATAGGTCAGTGGTTCCCAACCTTTTCTGGACCATCGCCTCGTATTTTAGGTTGATTAACATCCATCGCCCCCCCTTTAATTTTCATGTTATGTCTAATCATAATTTGATTTAAAGTGTAACACTTACCACCGTTTATAAAAACAACCAAAAGAGCTTTATCCGGTCACTTTTAAATAAAATAGAAAAACATAAAACACATATTTTTAAAGAACAAAAGTGAACTAATTAACTAAGATATTGTTACTGGTTTCTAGAAAATTTAAGAGATTTTATAGTAAAAATTGGCTGGTTTTTTTTAGGGTTTTACTGTACAAAGATACAACATTATTTTAATTTCCCCCTTTGAATACTCATCGCCCCCTGATCGCCCCTCCAGTATTTATTGCCCCCTTGATAACACAAATCGCCCACTTGAGGGCGATCGCCCCCAGGTTGGGAACCACTGATATAGGTTCATAACTCGTCACATGATTGTGGTCCTAAATTACGACGCCTATATCTTCAATAGCTCTATAGTCTGTCTATTTACTATGCGAGCCTCGAAAAGACTTTCTTCCCCCATCCCTTCGCTTGGTTTTCTAGGAAACGGGGGGGAGCATCGCTTTTCTAAACCTAACGCGTTAGAGGTTCTGTTGTGAGGTTAACAATCCGAACAGTTCAAACCCAAGTAGGGTGGGGGAAAAACACGCTCTTGCCATTTCAAAGAAAACCACATCAGGGATATGGGGAGGAAGATGCTTCCGAGGCTCGCATTCTAGATAGACAAGGTATAGTGCGATGATAATTCATACCTAACCTATATAGAATTAGTACAATAGACCAGTGGTCGCAGTGCTTGGCCCTGACGGGCCGCCCCACTCAAGTTGTAAGTCATAACCTATATAGAAAGCCAGAATTATTCAACCAACCAAGCAACTAGAACTGGTTTTTCTAAGGACCGGTTTTTAGTTACTTTTATTTATCTGGTCTCAGTTAAAACTAGAGGGGGGAAAAGAACCGATTGAACTGAGAAGCGGTTTTATTTTCAAAAAGCGCAAATCCCTAGAATCTGCACATTCACGGTTTTGTCATTTGACCGACGATATTATTCCATCTTTTAGAAATAAGTTTCCTCTCTTTTTTTTTTTTGTAAGTACTGTTTTGTAAGGATCTTAATGCAAGCTAAATACTTTGAAGCTCATTTTCTTGTTTTCAACTTTTTATCACATAGCCGGTTCTTCCACTGAGCTCTTCAATTATGTTATCACTCATTATTAGTTAATTGCAATTTAAATAAATGTATGTATTACAGTTGGGCCAGGGCATCAGTTCTATTAAGCTCATGTTAAAACAAAGTACTACAATTATGTGAATATGACAATTGTTGGCTACCTTTAATATATGTTTCAGCATTCGCACTCCAGAGCTCATCATATCGGTATTTTTATATTTTTTACTTTATTTTATAGTTTTTTCTTTATACTATTTTTTCTATTACAAAAAAATAAGAATGTGCAAGCTTTCTAAAAACACCAAAACCGAAGCAGCTGACGAGTATTATTGCGATAAAAAAAATTACATAGCACTAGGTTTAAGTGTGATTGTGTAGGTTGTGCCAAAAACTTTTTTTAACAGTGAATATTAAAGGCATTTTGCAATTAAATTTTTTTTAGAGTAGACTATCCGTTGCAAAAAAGGCACCTTGCTCGTGTTTTCATTTTTTCAAAATCTGGGCCGAACATGCTCTTAAATGTATAAAAAAATGTGTTAATGATTTTGCTCGGGTCTGAAGATATTATCGTTTTGATTCAGCATCCCTGTGTAAGTGTTGTATTTCTATTTAATAATGAGTTAAGTGTCCGGCGTTTGAAAAAAATTTTAGAAGTAACAGAAGTTTTTTTCAAAGTAGTTTAGAAAAAACTCAGTTATTTAAACCAGTTTTTTTTTAGTTTTTTTATCTTCTATAAACTGTTTCTTCGTATATGGGATTTATTCAATACACTAAATTAACATGAGTGAGAAGGTTTGGGATGGGGTAAATTTTAACCCTGTCATTTAAAAAAAAATGTGAACAGATTTTTTTATAGTATATTTATTCATTTTTGGCATGTTAAATGGTCTAATTTTGTATTTTATAGCTTGAGTTGTATTTCTTTTTGATGTGATAAATTGCAAAATACAATTTTCTGTTGCATTCAAAAGATTTAGTTACACTCCTTGTTCAATTTTATACCAATCAGCCAATATAGCAATTTTAACTGTTTTACGATGACATACTACTGCTCATATCCTTCAAATTGATAAGATAACATCTCTATTTGATCTAAATCTGAACCATATGCCTACCAGTCCATCACTTTAAAGTTTGCGTGTATTTGGAGACGTGCATTGACTGATTATCTTGACGAAATTTGCAGGCTTTCTCATCTAAAAATCACGAAATTGGTACAAATTGTTGTGCACAGTTAATCTCCTCTTCAAAAATACAAAAAATGTTCCTTCAACATCAATTCTCTCCACAGCATTAACACACTGTTAAAAATTTGGTGCTAGGTTTCACCATGATATTGGTTGGTTTCACCATGATATTGGTTCCTAGTAGCTGCAACGGCTGAATGGTGAAATGTTTCACCTTTTTTTCGGTGTTTGGTTGAACCATTTTACTGGATTTGGAAACAAAAACGTGAGAAATGGTTCAACCGAATACCAAAAATATGGTGAAACGTTTCACCATTCAGCCGTTGCAGCTACAAGGAACCAATATCATGGGGAAACCAAGCACAAAATTTTTAACAGTGCAAAGGTTCCATCATGATACTTGCAATTTCTTGAAAAAAGAAACGGTTTCTTTGAACTGGTTAAAACTTAACTCATCTTTTTTAGCGTTATTAAAATATGTTCAGGGTAACCGAATTTTCAAAAAGTTTTAAAGAGCCCTGTTTTTCTCCATAAAAATTCTAGCATCAAGGTGGAATGTTTGTAATGGTGTGGTGTGAATTAATGTTAACGGGACATACTTTTTTGCCATTTTTGAAAATTGGACTATCTCCGCATTGTACCAAAGTAGTACACAACAATTTGTGATTTTTTAGATAGGAAAGACTGCATGTTTCAGCAGCAAGGCAATTAGTCAATGCATGTCTCCAAATACAAGAATTCCCAGCAAACTTTAAGGTGATGAACTAGTCCGTATTCAGATCGAATAGAGATGTTAACTTGTAAACATGAAGCAAATGGGTAGCATTGTTTCCCCGAATTTTTTTGAAAGAGTTAAAATATCTGTATGATATAAAATTGAACCGTAATTGTTTCTAAGTCTTTTAAATTAACAAAAAATTATATATTTTTTTTATTTATAATATCATATCAAAGCAATAAAATACAAAATTAGGCGATCAAATAAATATGCACTAAATGGATGACAACTTTTTTCATGCAATCCTTTTCAGTGAAAATTGAGATTAAAAAGGTTTTTTGTCTAAACTTTTGAGACAGACTATAAAAAAACTACGGCCTGATACGTTTCAAGCACAGAGTTTAGTTGTAGTGATTCTGAGTTTAAGTTTAGTTTAGTCTCATAATAACTTTTAAAATATCAGAACAAAAAAAATGTAGAATTAAAATATTTAGAAAAAACCAACTTGTTTTTTTCCTGGGAAATACCATTTGGTGTAAACCGTCTAACTCTGTGTTTGTTCATTGTATTTGGAATTTTTTTTAATAGACAACCTTCATTCAAAACGTAGTTGGTAACAGATGCTAATTGTAAAACTTCAGCCCAGTTGCAGTCTTATGCCATGTCAAAGAGTGCTGATAAAACAGGACCATCTGTCAGACTTACATTTACCAGTTGAATGGTTGTTTATGTTATGTTGAAGTTTTATTATCCTATTTTCCTGTTTTTCAATTCACAGTGAATATTTCTGTCTGTCTTTACACTCATTTAAACTTCTATTCTTGCTGTCTGACTTCCAAAATATTTTTTTTTTGCTTGAATAAATCATCAGACACCATATTTTGTACTCTGTCTGTCACATAAGAGTTTTTATGAATATTAAGGGCGAATGCTAAATGACAGCTGTTCTCTAAACCAAAGTGCCTCTGTGTTTATCCAATAGAAAAAATTATTTTCTACGCCACATTTCCATGGCTGTATTGAATATATTTAACAGACGATTTTTATATGATAAACGTAGCTGACTTACAGGGCTCGATAATCCCACTTTTTTAAAATGTGTTCAAATATTTTGATGTAATATTATTTTTTGAAACTTTAAATAATATTCGAACCAATTTCAAAAAGTGGGATTATAGAGACTCGTAAATCAACTACATTTATCATATAAAAAAACATTTGTATAAAAATTTCAATACAGCCGGAGAAATGTGGCTTGGAAAATATTTTTTTCCATTGGATTAATACAGAGGCACTTTGGTTTAGAGACCCACAGTCAATCAGTCTCATTTGCAGTGAAAGTGAAAAGCTTAATTTTTTTTTCTAGCTTAGTTTTGACATTCAAATATTCAGTTAATAAGTCTAATGTGAAATAGATTATCTGTACAATTTTTATTGATAGCGTTTATCTAAAGTATATTTTCTTTAAATGATAATTATGATAAAATCGTTTATGATAGATTTTTTGTTGAAAATACATTCAGTAATCTTAGTTTTATAAATGTAAAAGGACTTCTTTCTTTACTTGATAATTTAATTTTCAAACTTTGTATTTTTTTTATTACTGGTAAGAAGATGATTACAGCTAGTATGAACTTTTTCATAACTTACAAAATTTATAACATTTCAAATATTTAAAGTGGGTTTTTTTCTGTTTTTGAATAGTAGGATAAAGTGGCCTCTCAAACAATTGTATTTATATTTATTCATTACACAATTTCAATTATATAGTGTTCTCGGCAAATTCTACCTGCTCTCACCCTTTCAAGAAAACTTCCTCAAAGTTATAATTTTTAATACCGTCCATGTTAGTTGCCCGGGTTTTTCTTTTGGTATACTAGAGGTCTTTTTAATATTTATCTAAAAAACCTTTGTGTTTCATGCAAATGTTAGGTTAACTATATAAGGAAAAGTGAAAATTGGTGATGTGTGGTCGTTTTTCACTTGATAAAAACACAAGATTAATTGATGGGTTTCATTAGAAAATGAAAACCATTTTATATACGTAGTTAAAAGATACAATTTAAAATCTATTAAAATAGATAAAATCGTAATTTTATTAAGAAGTGGTTTAAAGGTGATGAGTTACATATATATACAAACGTCAGTCTTTAATGCAATCACACGCAACGTGACACCTGAGGAGAAGTTTAATTGTATTTTCTCTACCAGTATTTATAATATAACAACAAATGAGCAACTGCCACCAAACCAAAAGCATTCCAAGCCAACTACCCCTATCAAGGTTGTTTTGCAAATGATACTTTAGATTAGCTATACCTTGTCTATCTAGAATGTGAGCCTCGGAAGCATTTCCCTCCCCAATCCCCGCGTGCGGTTTTCTTCGAAACGGCGTGATCGTCGCTGTTTCGGTTTTTTTCCCACCCCACTTGGGTTTGGACTGATCGGACTGTTAAAAGTGTAACTGGTCATGATCAAAAATACAAATTTTCAGTGAGATCTAGCATGTATATTCATTTTATGTTAGATTTAATGCATAGCAAAATCAAAACAAAAGATAAAGTGTATATATTTTCTTTTCTATTATTTGCATTTGGCTCTAAAATATTGTTTTAGTTCCAGTTTTATGTTCATTGCAAATTAATCGTAAAGATTCCACTGTCCCATGAGCATGAAAGATTGCATAAAACAATTGTGGTTAACCTCAACAACAGAACCTCAAACGAGGTAGGATTCAAAAAGCGATGCTCCCCCCGTTTCCTGGAAAACCAAGCGAAGGGATGGGAGAAGAAAGTCTTTTCGAGACTCGCATAGTAAATAGACAGACAATAGTGTAGGCTGTTTTCAAAAATGAAGAGTGCAGGGTAAGAACCCCTTCATTGCGTAGGAATCTGTCTGCATTAGGACTGCTTGGCGAAGATAGCGAGTCGTCGCCTAAACTGAAGAAACTAGTTTTGCCTTTGTTCTTATCGCGCGTCGCACGGGTTTACTATCTCTGATTGAGATTCACACCAAAAATAGCCTGAATCTTGAACCGCAGAAGAACTAAAGGAGAAACCGGTTTCTGATTGCTATTACTCGCCAAGTCGATGTCAATATGGACCGATTCCCTGTCAATGAAGGGTTTTTTCCTTGGTACTCTTCATATTAGCTAGTGTAGATTGTGTTCAAAAATATTTTTAAAAAAATAATTAAATCCGGTGTTTTCTCTTCCAGACTTTGAACGATTCGACCTGGAATCCTTCTGGGGCGAGAGATTCCTGAAGAAAATTCAACAGTCGACCTAAACCCAAGAAGTTCCTAGAGTCCATATTTATAGCATAGTTAATACCACAAAGGACTAGAGTGATAGTGTGATCAAGATTTAGGACCCTTAACTGGGAAGTGCAATACAATTGTGCTTCTTCGAACACTGCCTCACTGAACGCGACTGAATAGAGAACAACGTTAACTTTATTTTTTAACCCTGTTGAACTAGAGCTGGGTCTTGTTTTCCATCCTTCATCGGACATACAAACTGGTTTATATGTTACTGGAGCCTCTTTCTTTTGCTGATTTGTTTGCATTTTTGTATTTGATGGCAGCGTATGGTAAAATTCTGTGATTTTTACAAGATGCATTGCAATAATCTCAGCAATAAAAGAAATCAAATTTTGCTTAAAAGTGTTTTTTTAGTTTATTTCTTGTGCTTTTGTGGTCATTTCTACAAAGGTTAAATTTATTTAAAAAAAATTTGAGTGGAAAATTTAATTATTAATATTTTAATCGTTCTTGCTATACTTTATACAGAAACTCGACTATCTGCTGTTTTGTTTTACATATAAAAAATTTCATGAGGTTAATAACCTCATGAAATTTAAATGAAAAAAATAGCCGTTATTTTTTATGGGTGGGAAAAACTGGAGTCTTTTATTAGAAAATTGTTAAATTTAATAAGTTATTACCATGATAAGAGTTATACACAGTTGAAGGCAAAATCACAGCTAAGTAACAAAAAAGTGAAAACAAGCTTTAAAGTTTTTCATTTGCACTTAGATACGTTAAAAACAGCACTTACTAAATGTAAACATAATGCTTCAGTTAAAGTTTTTGAAAAGGGGGAATCTTGTTATATTTAAAGGAGATAATAACTTGTTCATTGTTACAAAAATCTAAATTTTTTCAAAAGTGTCAGTTAGCATGTTCTTGGAGAATTATGATGGAAACGGAATAGTTCAAATTTTTCGTTATTTTTGGTTGATAATTTTAAACTAGTTGTTTTCAATAGATTTTTTTAATTAATACAATTACTGACTTCGTAAATTATTAACTCAATGCTCAATGCAATAATTATAAATAACCGAACTACTGCAGTTTCGCAGCAGGCGCATTCAACTGAAGTGTGCAAAGTCAACAGTTGAATACTCTTTCTATAAACTGTAAAAATAGTAAAGTATATCTGCTCTGAGGCTTTATCAAAAAAATCTTTGGAGTTATTGTTTCAAACTGTCAAAACAAAACTTCTTTTTATTACTTTCAACATCATTTTCATTATCAAGTTTTTTAGATATAGAAAATTGCAATATTTTTATATCATAATAATCAGAAAGAATTTTTCACCGGAAAAGAACGAATTTGATGTCTCTGATGCCTTGCTCAAAAATTGACACAGAGGGAATAGAAAAAAGAATATCGTGATTAATTTTTGAATGTCGTTTTGAACTGTTTAGAATAAATCCTTCGAATGTTATTAGTTGAAAGGGAAGAATCACAAGAAATATTATTAAATAACCAAATAGTATCAAATTAAAAAAATTCTTAAACATCTGTTACACATAGGTTTATTCATGGACTTTTAATTTACAAATATTTTAAAAGGCAAGTTTCTGAATAATATGGATTATACAATCTACAAAATTGTTAAAGAAAAAAGAAATTTAAAACAATTATGATTTTAAAGCTCCAAAAAATATCGAAAAACAATTTCTGCGAGATTTTATTTGTAAAATCTAAGAATTTTTAACAGTCAATACACAATAATCGTCAGACTTTTTTTAGAAAATGAGTTTATGCCACCCTTATTTAGATTAATTCTAGTAGAATGCAAACTTGTATAGGTTTGGCAAATTAACTCCTTAGGCGGTTTCCTTGACCTTTTATGTGTTGATCTTTGTTCATAGTTGCTTACACTATAACATGGTTGATTTCACTAAAAATGATGGCGATTTAACAATCAAAGCGTTCCCACAATTTCTCAGCTTTTGTTCCCAAAAGTTTGGCATTGAACTGCTCGTCAAGTCTGTTGGACTGTTCCTCGGAAAAATGCGTCCTCCAGTCTCCGACCTTTCCCTTCCTGATGAAAGCTTCGAACTTCTTGGGTCTCTCTGACGACCACATCGAAGGGGTCGCTTTCATCTTCTCGAAAGTGATGTTGGTCACTATCTGTTCGAGAACAGCAGAATCTTGAACGTTCCTGAGGAAATCTCCGCCGAGGAACTCCCCAATTCTCCTGACGCTTCCAACTGTGTCCGCCTTCATCTCTTCGTACAAGAGGAACAGAACGTTAGGATCGTCCCTGTGTTCGAACCAAGATAAGAGATGGTCGAAGTAGTCGCCATAATCGACCTTGCCTTCCAGGAACAGTTCGAAGTAGTCGTCGAATGTGCCGTCTTCAAACTTGTAGTACTTAGTGAAGCCTTTCGTGTGGTGGTAGTAGGACACGCAGCAATCTTTCGGATTCCTGGCGACGCAAATGTACTTCGCCTTGCTGCTTATTGGCGCGAAGTTGTAAGGAAGGTGCGTCTTGATGGTGCGAGGTTCGGCAAGGGCCTCTATAACTTCCTTTCCCACTTCTTCTATGTGCGGTATAAACTGGTTTATGTTCTGCCCTGGTTCCAAGGGGCTTCCTCTATTCTTCAGCAGGTAAAGAATGTACTGGGTCCATGTTGTGCCGCATTTGGGGTAGGTTGCAATGAAGATGTCGCTCTCTGTAGGGACATAGGCCTGTGCTGAGTAAAAGTGTTCTGGTTTAAATCCATTCGGCATGATGAAGCCATTTTCATGCACGTAATAGGTAGGTGATTTTCGGGATGCAGCTGGTTCCATGTTACCTAAAAAATGGCAATTTAAAAAGTTATTTAAAACAAACTGTTCACTACCTACTTGCTACAATTTAAGTCATATCTGGAAATTCATATTTCTTGAGTTCATAGTAGAAGACATTTAAAACTATGTAAAAAATCCATTTTTGAACTTTAAATTTTCTTATGGAAAAAAAAGCTTCCAAAAGTCCTTTCTTTGTCAGAAGTATTAAAATTATTAAAACAGTTTAAATTATTAAAATTAAAATTATATTAATTATTTAGTATTTTTATTAATTATTAGTAATAAAATTAACAGTTTCATATGGTTTTTATGACTTAAGGCATTACGTTTATTCCATTCAATGAAAAAGAGTTCTTCAATACAATTGTCTTTTAGCAAATCATTAAAAATCTACAATATGAAGTGTTGTCAAGTCGTCGAGTTTAATATGAAAGCATTAACTTTGCTTCTAGTATGCTGGCCTATTACAAAGCTATGAGTAGGAGAAGCCCGCCTGTAATGCCAAGCCATTTTTTAAGAGATTACATTTTAGTGACTATGAATTGAATTAACGTCGCACTAGGGCTACACGATTGTTATTGGTGACGGGCGTCATAATTTAGAACCACAGTCAAAATACGAGCCAACACCTGTCGGGTATAGTCATCCCTCCACTTTTTGGCATCTATGACGTGTGGTAGACGAGTCCAAACTATCACTCGTAAAACGAAAAGGGGTAAAGAAGATTTTGATTTCAGCCAGAGTTACTATATTTGGCGATTCATTGCTTTACAGGTGCATATTTCTTTAGTTTAGTTCGAATTATCGTCGCACTAGAGCTACACGAGGGCTATTGGCGACGGGCGTCGTATTTTAGAACCACACATATTTCTTTAAAGTTTAGAAACAGTTTCTCAACTGAAGGGCAGTTCGAACTTGCATGGGTTCACTATTATTGAATAAAAATTTTTTTTTAACTTATAGCGTTCCCCGAAGTATACTGACAGCCTCCCAACTGGTCCCTTTTGTCCCTAAAACTCCTTATTTCACGAACCTGGTCCCTATTTTCCCTTTTTCATGATAAGCAGGCGGACTTTTCCCTTTTTCACAATAAGCAGGCGGACTTTTCTCTGCTTATTAGAAAGAAGAAAAAAAATCCGTTGACCAATCGGATTTCTTCTTCCTACTACAATCAACATATGGCGTCATTGAAGATGTCACTTCGGTGTGGTATAAGCGAGCTTCTGGCGAAGCAGTAAATCAGCTACCCACTCACAAGAGTCACAACAAACAAATACATCGGTCTTCGGTAGTTCGCACTCCGAGAGGTTTTCCATTTCCAGCACTGTCATTTCATCAAACCTCTTGAATTATGATCCAATTTTATAAAAATTGAATTGCGGTGATCGTCATTGACGCTGATCCAAAAAGAAAAGAATTTGCATTTCATTAAGCATGTAAGTTCTCGTTGGCTGACAATCGAACCTGCTGCAAACAGAGTGCTTGAGCAATTGGACGCCGTCATGGAATACTTCTTAAAGTTTATTCCAATGCATCAGCGTGATTTGATGAAAACTAATGCCTACAGGAGGATAATTCCATTAAAAAGAAATCTATAAAAGCAGAACTAAAATTTGTCTGTTCTAGTGCTGGTCTCTTCTCTTCACAGAGTTCACTCGTTTATTTCAGTCATCAGCCATTAATTCATGTTTTGCATGAACATTTAAAAAGCCTTGTAATGAAAATTATGACTCATTGTTGTAAAAAGGAGAAGAAAAGAAATTATCCTTCAGAAGATGCGTTTTTGAAAAAGAATTTGCTGCCGATTAAGGAATTTTTAATTAGTGATGAGATGAAATCACTCATTTCCAATTGATTTATTTAGCCAGCACAGTATATAAAAGTTATGAGATTTATTTGGACGAACAAAGGCAAAGAGCAGATGAAGAAAAAAGGGAAGATAATAGAAGATGAAAAGTTTAAAGCTTTGGAAGAAGAAAAACTCAAAGTTGGAACAAAGTAAAAATGATATTGGAAAATGGGAATCTCAATTGAAAGCTGCTAAAGGAATGGAAACAGTTCAAATTTCTGCAATCAGTGAGCTATTGGAAGATGCCAATGACAAAATAAAAGATGCAATAAAGAAAAAGGACTTTACTAAAGCTCAGGTTGCCCAGGCCATACTTGAAGGGTCTATGAAAAATAATGCTGAATGTAGTAAAAAAAGAAAAGCTATTATTAGCTTAGAAAAGAGAATCGACAATAAGAAGGCTTCTGTTAATACAACTTTTTTTCATAAAAAACCTTGAAACGCCTAATTTTAAGGAAGTTCTTTTCATTATGTTAATTTTGTTGTTTTGCAAGTATGTTAATTACTAAATTTTCAATTTAGTCTTTCTATCACTGTAAACAGTAGAAAAGCAGCTTTTTCAAAACCAATTTTTTTTATTTTATGATTTTGGGTTATCTTAAAGACATTAAGCAGAAGACTAAACAATGTATAATTGGTAGCTTATAGGTAATTTTCTAATATCTAAATCTCTGAAGAGGGAGAACATGCATTTTTCTTTCTTTACTGGAAACCAATTTTCTTTAACCTACTCTATAATTTTAATAAAAAATAGTACTTTAATTTGAATTAAAATAAGGTATATTTCTTTTGTAAATAGCTTTAGTGTTTTTTTTGTTGTAATTTTATGCATTGGTATTTATAGATGAAAGTGTAACAATGAAGGCCATGTAAAGTTTCTATTTAAAGAAAACTAAATTTTCTGCCCTTAGTCTTCAGGAGCCTAAAGACGAGCTAAGAATTTGACCCCTGTACCTGCTAAGAAAAATACAAGATATCATTTAACTTAATATTTTTAGGTCCCTTTTTTCCCTTTTTTTAAGATGCTGAGTCCCTTTTTTCCCTAGGGACAAGTTGAAAATCTGTTGGAGCCCTGTACTGAATATAGTAAATATTCAGTATACTTCGTATACATGGTTGGTTGGTTGGTTGGTAGACATATATATTCAGGTTTGTGTGCTTGGTCAGCGACCCGCTTATAAACCTTCGTCAAGTAAGACAGACACAACAGACAACACACACACGTAAGTGGATCCATCTAATTTTTAGAGACAGAGGCCAACTAGAGGATCCCAGAATTGGCTTGTCACCCCCAGAGGTATTGATTTGGTATGGGAACTTGGAGGACTTTCGGACCCAACAGATTTAACGAGCACGTACTCCGCATATACTCGGTAGGTCTTCAGTGGTACCGGGACTCGATCGCAGGACCTTCCGATCCCGAGACCGAGACGCTGACCACTAGGCTCACTACGGCCCTCGTACATACTACAGTATACATACTACAGATACAAATCTATTGCCAATCTAGTCAAGATAGAAATGAAATGCACATGCAATTGATGACGACCATCAGCAATTAACTATAATCCTCCTTTCACTAAAAACCTATGTGTAGGTTTAGTGTGACACATCATTTCCAACCAAGCTAACCCAACAAACCCTTATGCTTGCCAAACACCATGGAATTGGCAACCCTGCCTCCTTTAGGTTCTCTACCTTTTTACAGAGTGGACGCTTCCACAATCAAAATATTTGGGATGGCAAGTTGTGGCAGGCGGACTATAATAGGAGTTCAAAATACTACTTATTGAGTCATACTGCAATTCAATATTATCTTATACTAATACAAACACAAATAACTAATTTTTTTGAATGATTGGCGAAAATTACTTATCGCTGCACGAGGGTATTTAGCCACAATTTAGAGCCCTCAAAGCCAATAGAAAACTTGCATTTTTTCTCCCGATTTCCGGCCTTAGTGATCGCTGGTTGCTATATCACCAAGGTTATCACGATTCTGTCATCTTAAGGTATCTTACAATCTACCAATGTTTTATTTAGCATTGACCTGACAAGTCCTAGTTCAAATACTTAAAATATATACATTAATTGCAAATATAACATTAAACATGTCTGAATAAAATATTTGTATGTTTATCAACATATTAAAAGTTAAGAATTTTTTTTTTTAATTTACCATCTTGATTACATTTTGTTGTTTATCTCAAAAGAAGATTTTTTATGTTTTTACTTTACCGCAAAACACATTTTTTCCAAAACTATCGCTTCAATAAGTTTCAATTTTTTTTCTTTACATAGTAAATGAAAAATCTTGACGTTGGTCCAAGTCATATCTTGCAATCATTATTTGATTTTGTCTGTATTTGGAATTGAAATATATATTATTAGCTAATTTTGATTTTTTGACTTCAAATGTGAACGGAACATGTAAATTTTATGACACACATCTAGGAGTCGTTCATGACCCAACAAACTTATTGGTTTATATATTCTAATTTATAGAATTTAAATAGCTCAGTAAATTTTTTAGTTACCGTGTTTTGGTTAACGGCCGTTTACAGGCAAAACTTTAATTAAAGCCCCTTAGAAACTAAAAATATAAATCATAATTTTTTTTGTCTATTTTTATAACATTTCAACTTAATAGAATATCATAAAAGCCATAAAAAGTTTATTTTATCCATTTAAAAAAAATTGGCCTTCAAAGGTATACAGCTACCGCCAAAGGAACCAATGTTTAGAGGGACTAGCCTATTTGAAAAAATTACTGGTTTGATTTTTTTATTTTTAAATGATTGTATTATAATTTTTTTACTTGTAATACATGGATAGAATTAAAGAATCGAAATTATGATACTTAAAGAAATAATCCTTTATATAGCTTTTATATTTGTAAATAGGTAGGTAGGTTGGTACATGTATTTTCCAGTTTGTGTGCTTGATCAGAGACCCGCTTATAAACCTTCGTCAAGTAAGACAGACACAGACAGAATTTTTACTGACACAGAGAAAGTACACCCAGGGCGAAGGCGGGAATCGAACCCGCACTCGGTACAGTGTGCAGAATGTTAGCATAATGGGTTGCTATCAAACCCTCTCGGGCCCCAAATCGTTATATAGCTATTATATTTGTAAATATGAACAGTTTTCAATGACTCACCCGGTCACTTAGTTCTTCCAAGGCAAAGATGAAATAATATTATGTAATTGAATCTTCAAGTTCTCTCTTCTTCAAACGCGTAACCTCTCTAATCTGAGATACGAGAAAACGCGTTTGAAGGGTAGCTTTATTATCTAATGACGATTACGATATATATATTTTTTCTTTTATCAGTTTACGAAACACCCTGATATCAGATGCAAGATAAAATTGTAATCGTATTCCAATTTCTTATCATTATCTTCATTCTGACTCATTCTTTTTAATGATTTTTGAATGAAATATTGCACACACAAAAAATACTTGTCTTAGTTTAGTTTGAATTATCATCGCACTAGAGCTACACGAGGGCTATTGGCGACGGGCGTCGTATTTTAGAACCACAGTCAAGTGACGAGGCGACACCTGAGTTGGCACCCAACGCAACCGTTAAGGGCGACATCGTACGCAACGTTGGGACTTTGGAGCGTATTTTAACGTGCACTTCCTCTATACGGGGTATTATTCGTCGGACATTTTTGGCTGCACGGGCCGTTTATAGGTCGGCAGTTATTTTGGCGATGCCCGGACCCGAACATGGGACATTTCGCTTGCTAGGCGAGCGCCTAACGGACTGGGCACTGGTCTTAGTAGTCGAGTTATTATATTTTGCTAACTGTTTAAAAAAATCCCATTGTTTTACATGACGTAAAATCAATTCTGCTTTCATTCCTGGATTTCATTGGTGTTTTCGGTGATTGGTTAGGATTTGATTGAATTATCGTCGCACCAGAGCTACACTAGGGCTATTGGGGACGGGCATCATAATTTAGAACCACAGTCAAGTTAAGCCGGTAATTGGGATTTTGACAAGGTGAAGCGCCGCTCACTACATTAATTAATCGAGACCGTTTCATTCCTGTGGAACTGTTGTCACTGAAGACGTGGAACATTCCCATTGCGACATCGCCCGCAAGTCTTATAGATATATATGCCTTATGTAAATATTAAATTACGCATTAAATGCTTAATTTGTGTAATATGGGTTTAACTATTTATGCTTATTTAGAAAATATTTGAGTACGTATAATCGATACTTTTTCACATTAATTTTACGGGATCTTGAATAAGTTCCATTTAGGTGCGTATAACGGGCTCAAAATGCACCCTAAAAAGCATTTAAATTACTCAAAATATAGTTTGCAACTACAAAACTTTAATATGCACCTTAACTGGCCCTAAATGCTAAACACAAAGATACCCTCCAATCCCTGTCATAAGATTATGTGGCTTGTAAAAGATCCCTTGAGTACCCATTTGATTTGGGTTTCTCGTCATCTATGCATACTTTCATAACCACAGAGAGCTCAGATTCATTGCTATAGTCCTACCATCACGAGAACAGACTTGGCGACTCGCCAAATTAGTTTAACTTCTAAAAATAGGCTGGTTTGTTGATCAATGTCGCACTAGAACTACAAAATGGGCTATCCTTTCATTTCACATTGGTTCTGACCAAACCTTTAAACTGCCCCCCAAGTGAGGTTAGGTTAGCTTTGAATTATCGTTGCACTAGAGCTACACGAGGGGTTTGGCGACGAGCGTCGTAATTTAGAAGCACGCCTCCAAATGAGCAAATCACGCCATCAATAGATTTTTTGAAGATTATAGATTATTTCTCTAATACGTTATATTTAGTTCAAAGCCAAAAAATATATATTTAAAAGGTATATATACTGGCGTTTGTGTTGGGTGCCTACTCAGGTGTCTGCTTGGCACTTGACTGTGGTTCGAAATTACAACGCCCGTCGCCAATAGAACTAACCTAGATAAATCAAACTAACCTAATCCCTTACACTAAACTTAAATAGCCATTGATGAATATATGAGTCTTTAGACCCCGTCGTGGGTACGCAACAAAAAGCGCTCAATATGCACATCTGTAAACATTTAGAAACCTACACAATATGTAACTATACAAAATCCTTTAATATTCATCACAATCAGTCCTTAATTTGCACTTTAACACTAGATTGACTAAGTCAGTCATTTGACTGCTTTTCGACTTCATTTAAAAAAAAACAATTTTGTATATAATGACATAGCTTCTTAACATTTTGTATAATAAATAAATGTGTTTATTAATCATTGTAGTTGCCCCCCCCCCCTTTCATTTCCGGTATATATGTTACGGTTAAAGTATATTATACAATTATTTCACAGAATACCTAGTTATTCCATGAAATAACTGATCGTGTCCGTTAAAGTGGGACTGTGGGTTGCTAAGAAGTGACGGGTGGACTATAAAGGCGATGGGACTCTTAATTTGGAACCGCTGTCAAGTGACGTCAGTGAGTATTGGATACGCACCGAAATTGACTCTTAATGCTCATCGAATTTTACTCTCAATAAGCTTTTATAAAATACCATTATGCTTAAAAAAAACTTCACAAACATCTCTAATCAATGCCCTTTAAAGGCATTAATTTATCGCGTTCGTTTCTAGTATTTTATAGGACAATACTAGAAACACTAAGAACGTTTTACATACCAATGATGGTTCTGAGCAAATATAGAATAGGTAGAACACATGACACCTGAAAAATATTAAAATGTACACAGTTTTACAAACCCTCCACCACTATACCTACGGTGCTGCTTGGCGCGGTGTCAAAAACTCGCCATCTTGCCGACCTGTCAAACTCGCGTGTTTTTCCGTTGCCGAAATTCTTTGTACCAATACATTAACCCTAGTTCCTTCAAAAGGGTTTTCAAAGCTATTCTAGAGCTGTTATGACAAAAAAAAACTTACCGCACAATGGGCTTGTAATATTCCCATTCGCGCAACACCAGCGCCACCTACCCACAATGCACGTGAACCGGCATCTTTAGGCTATGTCCTCACTATGACAACAAACGCCACAAAGGCAACAAAAGCAACAAAATTTGGCGACTGCCAAAGGCGCCAAGCGATGCAATAGCATTGGGGGCTGACTCTGCCAAGTTGCCAAATTTTGTTGCCTTTGTGATTTAGTCAGGACATAGCCTTGAAATGCCGTACCTCTGCTCCGTGACGTAAGCAGTAATCTATGCATCTGATTGGTTGAAATACTACGTTGGATCAACCAGGTCGTTTGGAGTTGTCGAACGATGATAATTCAACTACCCAAACCCTACCTTCAACCTGAAATTTCATACGACACGGCAAATTACATCCAACTTTTAAGTTTGGAGTTGAAGATACGCTTGTATAGAGGGTTGGGATGGACGAATTTTCGCTCGGTGTGATATTTACCCTTATGGGGGAATAGGCGCGCTGGACCGCGGGTCTTCAAACTCAAGTGTCTCAATGTTAATCCAATGGCGAAAAAACTATTTTCTCTGTCACATTTCTCCGGCTTATTGAATATTTTTACAAACGGTTTTTTAAAATAATGAATGTAAATAACTTACAGGTCTCTATCTTCCCACTTTTTGAAATTGCTTCGAATATTTTGTGTAAAATTATTTATTGAAAATTAAAAAAAAATATTCGAACCCATTTCAAAAAGTGGGAAGGTCGGGACCTGTAAGTTATCTACATTTATTATTTAAAAAAAAACCGTTTGTAAAAATATTCAATACAGCCGGAGAAATGTGGCAGAGAAAATAGTTTTTTCGCCATTGGATTAACACTGAGGCACTTGAGTTTGGAGACCCGCGGTCCAAAGCGCTTATTCCCCCTTAAGTCTTTTCTATCCAGATATCAATTAACTAAGAATAATCAATTTTCATGCCCTGCTTCAGTGTATTAAAAAATCACTTCATACGATCCCGTTATTCGGTAAGGTATCTGAAAAGGTATGGAATGCCTACCTAAATATTCCCTCAATAAGCAAAAAATGAGTTCGTATTACACTCCAAAATAAGACTTTCATACGCAATAGGATACTTGACTGTATCTCTAAAATGCCATCCAATATTTTTTTAAACTGTATAGTTTGAACACAAAAGTTCCAAACGCCTATGTTTTTTTTGCGAAATAAATCTTTAAATAATTAATAAAAATCATTTTAAAAGGGGTTCTTTTCATGAGTACGTCACGTGATCCCAAACACTTCGATTTGGCTGACGTCACTAGTAACTATAAACAAACCGGCGTGATGTTTTTCTTTTTGTAATTAAAAACTTGATTTAATCTAATTTATTATTAAAATAAGAATTATAGAGATAATAGAAAACGGTTTTTTACAGAAGCGGAAAGTTCAAATTTGCCAAAAGTATATTGTAATATGGTGTTTCAAAGTTTGTTTATACTTACTTGTGACGTCGCAGATACCACGTGACAGCCAGACAGCATTTCCGCGCGTAATTTTTCTTTCAAATTTTAAAATTCATTTTTAAAGATTTTTGCCAAAATTTTGAAAAAAGAAAAAAGTCGTATTTGTTTTGTACGTACGCTTAATTAACAATAAAAATTATTACTCAAATACCCGATTTCATTAAGACTTTAGTACACACATTAATAAGCCGTTAATATACGAACCTTAACCCTTTCAGTCCCTATGACAATTTGGCATCATCATTTCAGAAATTTTTTGCTGATCGTCTATAGCCATTTACGATATCAAAAAACACATCATTCGATTCTTCAAACTTTTTTCTATTAGAAAATATTTTTTATTAATCCCAATAGATGTCAGCCCTATTATTATTTTTTTTAAAATTATGATCAGAAACATGATGATGCCAAATGGCATCACTGGAACTAAAAGTGTTAACTGGGTATTAAAATAAAGATTAAGCCTAAAACACGCACCTAAATAAACCCTTTAACTACACCTAAATAGCCTTGACCAACATACAAAGGTTAGGCAAGTTTGGATTATCGTAGCACTAGATCTACACGAGGGCTATTGGTGACGGGCGTCGTAATTTAGAACCACAGTAAAGTGACGAGCCGACACCTGAGAAGGCACCCAACGCAACCGTTAAGGGCGACATCGGAAGCTGCTTTGGGACTTTGAAGGATATTTAACGTGCACTCCCTCTACACGGGCAGTTATTTTGGCGATGCCCGGACATGGGACCTTTCGCATGATAGGCGAGCGCCTAACTGACTGGGCTCCTCAGCCCCTCCCCCCTCCTCAATATGCATCTAAATAAGCATTTGAAAAATATTGTATGTTGATATACATAATCCTTTAACTCTTTCCACTCCACAGCTAAAAGTCATGGAGAGTTAAAAACGGTAGAAGTATATTTTCATTGTTCTTGTTGTTATATTTATTATTTTAATCAAAAAGCATAGACTTGGTCAAATTCGTAAATTCGTTGCAACTGATCTAGCATTCTATTAGCTCTTAAAGGTTTGGTTTGGGTCGGGTTCAATTTTCATGCCAAAGATCTCCACAAGGCTATGTTCTAAAAGGAGTAAATGAAGAACAATTTTTTTAAAGGTTATCTTTAAAAATAAGCTTGGCGGGAATTAAGATTATGATACTCGATTGAGAATTGATATCCCGAAAGGTAAAATTCATTAATTTTCTTAACCATTGGTATCAGTTTTATTACTATTTCTTTTGGTTTGTATTATTATTCATGCTGGTAACAAAAGATACTCGAAACACTGGGATTTGCGTGTATAGTTTTAGTTCCCGAGTAGTTTTTTATTTACACTGCTATTAAAAAAATCAATTTATTATAGTTATTTTCTTTTTATAAAATAAATAAACGGAATATACTCTTTAAAACAAAAGAGTGAAATCCACTCCTATAGGGGAAGTGCATTTTCGGCACGGAAAGGAGTGGAAATTAACTCAGACTGAGTTAAAACCGCTCGTTTGTTTTAAGAGTGTAATTATTGCTATAAAACTTTATAAACTAGTTCAGTTTCATTTGAATTATCGTCGCTCTAGAGCTACACGAAGGCTATTGGTAACGGGCGTCGTAATTAAGAACCACAGTCAGGTGACGAGCCGACATCTGAATAGGCACCCAACGCAACCATTAAGTGCGACATCGTACGCAGCGTCGGGACTTTGGAGCATATTTAACGTGCACTCCCTCTATACGAGGTATTATTCGTCGGACATTTTTGGCTGCACGGGCCGTTTATAGGTCGGCAGTTATTTTGGCGATGCCCAGACCCGAACCTGGGACCTTCCGTATGCAAGGCGAACGCCTAACCGACTAGGCTCCCCCGCCCCCCCCCCCCCCTTTATAAACTAGACTGTGTATTCATATAGACGTCATCTCGTCACTTGACTGTGGTTCTAAATTGAGTGGAGAATAGCCCTAGTGTAGCTCTAGTGCGACGACAATTCAAACTAACCTTACTGTGCATTCATAAACCTAATACCACATCACTTCCTCCCGTCACGTGGGTTACTGTGACACATTCTTAGTTTCGAAAGCTCTAGAACGAGATTTTGTTAACAACCAAACCAGACACAACTCATTCTTATTTACCTACGACAACCAAGAATTTTTAAACGCACCGCAATTGACACTAAATACAACAATAAGATCTAAAAAATTCCTAGTGCTAAGAAAACTTCACAAACATCTACAACCCATGCCCTTTAAAGGCATTTATTTAACGCGTTCGTTTCTAGTATTTTATAGGACAATACTAGAAACTTTAAGAAAATATCTTACTTACCAACGATGGTTTCTCAGCAATTATAGAAGAGGTAGAACACATGCCACCTGAAATATATCAAAATTTATGTGCTGTTAAAAGCCTTCATCTGTCACACCATTGAATTCACCACGAAGCAAATTTTATAGTCTTTTATTTGGATTACACGCGTTATACTTCATACTTGTATAAGCACTCAGTATGCATCATAACAAGCCTGAAATACGCACAATTAAAAAAAAAAACTAACCGCAATTTTAGGCTTATTCTAATCCTAGGTCTTAAAACATAATTATATGCCAAAATAGGCGAACTATTTTAATAAGTTTGCATCCTCTAAAAAGAACTTCTATAAACTTTCTTAATACGCACTATTGCAACAACTATAGTTAAACTCATAGTTTCCTTGCACAGAAGCCACGACCACGGGTGGAGCTATAAAACGCGCGGAGCAATCAGATGAAGACCAAATAAAACGGCTGAAATTTCCTCTTCATCTGATTGTTCCGCGCGTTTTATAGCTCCGCCCACAGTCGTGGCTTCTGTGCAAGGAAACTATGAGTTTAACTATATGTGTCTTAAATAAACAACTTTCAAGAAAGCAAACCAGCCCTAAATATAATCACTCCTTACGCAACTAAACAGTTTTCAATATATGCCTCTCCAAGTCTGTCTACTTACACTTTCTTAAATGAGCTCTTATTAAGCACATAAATTTGCCCTATCATTAAGCTCCTAAATCATACTTAAAACTAGCGGTGTGTAACAATGCACGACTTTCAATTACCTCTAAAAAAATCAATACACAAATTAAAGGAAGTTTTATAACTTTTAAGGTAATTCTAATAGCTTTAAAACCTAAAACGTTCTATTTAAGCTCCCCTTGAGCATGCGCAAGTTTCTCGAATACCTGGTGAAGTCCGACAGGTACTTTGAACTCGTATACTGCCGCTGAAAGGAAAAAAAAGTACAAGTCATTTAAGTTTGTTCTTATGATTATATCAGTGAGCCCTTACTACGCATATACAACAGATTCCAACAATAATCCTAAATAACCTGTAAAACGCATAAGTATTTAATCAGAACCTAAATATGACCCCATAATACGCACCTAACTAAGCTTTAAATAATCCTTTAATTTTAAAAATGCTCACGAAAACCTCTTAACATATTTTTTTTAATTATTACTCATAAATTGTTTCTAATATTTTAGAGGGAAATATTAGAAACATTAAGAAAGTAATTTTCTCACCAATGCTAACGAGCCGTAAAGGAATTGGTGAAACACATGCCCCCAGAAAAAAGTTACTATTTCAAAATCCTTCATCCATATACATTCACAAACACGATCCGAATAAGCTTTAATGCGCACTTATATATGTTTTTATATAACGCAACCCATTACGCATTAAATATGCACCTAAACGGGTCTTTGATGATCACTAAAAAGGCCCTCAATATGCAAATCAATATACAATAAGAAAATCTATGCCAGCAAGTATAAGCATTTTATATGCACATTATAAAAGGTCTAAAATACGCACCTACATACCCTTGATACAACCCTAAATATACCCTCAAATCGCCGCCAAACAATCCGTAATTTGGTAATGGGCATCTTAATTTGGAATCCCGATCAAGTGACGACAATGAGTACTGGATACGCACCAAAATTGACCCTAAATACACATCTAATTAAACCCTCAATATGATTTTTCAAAAATTCCCTTGTACTTAAAAAAATAAACTTCACATATACCTTTAACCAATGTCGTTGAGAGGCATTTATTTAACGCGTTCGTTTCTAGTATTTTATAGGACAATTCTAGAAACATTAAGGAAATATTTTACTTACCCATGATGGTTCTGGGCAATTATAGAATAGGTAGAACACATTCCACCTGCAATACATCAAAATTTAAGCACTATTACAAGCCTTCCTGTCACACCATTGAAATCACCAAGCAGCAAAAGCCTTAAATTTGCATTATAAACACATTAAGCCCTTAGTATGCGCCATTACAAGCCTAAAATACGCACTTCATTACGTTAAAAGCATTAAAACCAACCTAATTGGAAGTGGGTAAAACCCTGACTAGTTTAACATTTTTAAAACTTTGATATTTTATTTTTCTATAATTTTTTTATAGACTTTGTTCGGCTTAAGTGGTAGTCGGCCCACTCTGTCCGAAATTCGGCGAACGGCTGCGGGCAGAGGGTAGACACCTTCCTAATAAACCTGCAATATGCAACATAAGGCTTTAATAAGCACCTCAATCCACCTTTGTTTTTTGGGCTAGATTGAATTATCGTCGCACTAGACCTACACACGAGGGCTATTAATTCGCGCTTTAGTAGGTATTAAGAAGGCCACGCGCTTTAGAAGGCCACTAAATACACGCCAAGCACAACAAATTGGTCCTCACTAGCACCTGAATATCCTCAAAGCGCTTCCAAACAAGCGCTTAATACGAATGCTCAAAATAAGCCAGAAATACGCACTACAAAAAGCTTTCAACAATCAACATACACCTAAACTCATAGAACCTTATTACAGCCTCCAAAATTATTCCGAAATAAACCATTCTAAACCCTTTAAACACTAAATTATCAATGGGCAGTTTTAAAAACCACAATAAGCACAACAATTAACACATAATACATATATTATAAGAAAACCCCTTTATATACACCCCTTTTTAAGCCTGAAATACTCTCAATTGTAAGAATTTAATACATAGTTCCACGTCATTATGAACAACTACTTTGGGGGCGTCCATAAATTACGAGATGCGTTTGAGCGGGGAAGGGAGGGGTTGGCTGAATATCACGTGAGGGGGGGGGGGGGTGTCGTCAAATATCACGCAGTTTTTTTTCCCGCAAAAAAAATCTGCTTAAAATAGCTAGAAAATATTGTTAAATTCCAGTAAAACATGTTTCTCGAATTAAATCTGGAAAAATATTACATAATATTTATCATGACTATCTGAAACATATTTCAAAATCTTGAAGTTAAAAAAAATAATAAAAATTCATTAAAATAGAAATCAAATAAATAAAACATTGACAAATCTCCCGTGATATTATGAGGTGGGGGGGAGGGGGCAAATACAGTCAAAATCGCCTCACGTGATTAATGGGCGACCCCTTTAGCAATAAATACAGACTTAATACTTAAAAACGCTCCTTTATTAAACCTTAACAACAGGTTTAACAGGTTTGTAACAGAATCTGTCACTTAACCCGCTTCTACACAACATTTGTATTTAACAGGTAAAAAGGCGACAAACACAGTATTGATATTCTATATTAAACATTTACATGCTAAATTTGGCTAGTTTCATTTATTTTATTTCGAAAATTCAATAATTATTACTTATCGTTTGCAAAAATTAATTTATATTTCAAAGAATAAATATGTAATATTCCTCGCTTTTAAATAGAATTAAAAACATTTCATATCAACATACAAAGAATATCGTAGTGAAATATATTTGACGTTTATTGTCTAAAAGAATTAAAGTTTCTCGAGCGATTGTTGCGAACGGCAATGGTGATTAAATTCTAATAAAAATAGTTTCCTATGCTTTTCAAATGAGCATTAAATTTTGCAGTTTTTTAAATAATTGAAGTACTTCGAATTCGAATTCTTTTCTGAAATTTTCAATGTATTCTAATTTCGATGCGCTGAATTTTTTGACGTATCACACTTGTCCGTAGCATTTGTAGTTTGGGCTATGAAAGGGGGTGACGGACAGATGGACGGACAGCTGACAGACGGACGGACTGAACGATAATAATACCTTCCACTTTTTACGTTATGTGGATAGCTAAAACAGACCTAAATGATTCCCCGATACGCAATTTAAAATTTAAATATGCCTCGATAAGCACGTTCACTTAATGGAAAAAGAATATTTGTGTAAATTAAATGAAAAAAAAAGTATTTTCTAAACCATATTTCTCCGGCTGTATTGAATATTTTTACAATTTTTTTATGATAACTGTAGCTGACTTACAGTGCTCCATAATTCCTCTTTTTGAAATTGGTTCGAATATTTTGTGTAAAATTATTTATTGAAAATTAAAATATACGAACCAATGTTAAAGAGCTGATTATAGAGCCCTGTAGCTACATTTTTAAAAAAGTTTGTAAAATATTGAATTCCGCCGGAGGGAATGTCGCTTAGAAAATATTTTTATCGAATTAACAGAGGAACTTTGGTTTAGAGACCCGCGGTCATATGGTCTCATTCTTTTATTTACTTGTAGATGCCCTCAACACGCACATTAAGGAGCAGTCAATGTTATCCCAAAGAGACGGTCTTTAGCACTACAGTGAACCTTGGTTTAATTGAAATAACGTGGCAGTAGAACTACGTTCGAGTAAACGTGGACCGATGCTACCTGACTGTAATAGTCGGGGGGGGGGGGGGGCGTTCTCGGTGCTAGAAAACTGGTATAGTCTTGGTTCTTCCCCCCGCGGTTCAAGCTTAAGGCTTGTGTCATGCGTGAATCTCGGTCGTTAGAAAATAGTAGTTTCAAAATTCTTAATTTACTTAAAATATTGAAACTTTTTTTATTATTCAAATACAGAATTCTTTATTATTTAATACGTTGTAGAAAATATTCAAATTCTTAAATTAAGATGCTCTACACTGTTTTTCTAATGACCTTTATCAACGCGAATCTGGCGCTCGAGTCGCCTAACAAGAATAAATAAAAAGTGACCCTAAATGCTCATCTAATTAAGCCCTCAATAAGAATTTAAGAAATTCCCTGCCTCTTAAGAAAACTTCAAACATCTTTAATCAATGCCTTTTAAGGGCATTTATTTACCGCGTTTGTTTCTAGTATTTTATAGGACAATACTAGAAACACTAAGGAACTATTTTACTTACCAATGATGGTTCTGAGCTCAATATAGAAGAGGTAGAACACATGCCACCTGAAAAATATCAAAGTTTACTCAATATTACAAACCCTCCAAAAACACTGTTGAAAACACCAAGAAGCAGTTTTTAAAACCCTTAATTTAAGCTATATATACATAATATATTGCTCAAAACATGCACCATTACAAGAATGACATACGCACAGTTGAAAAAACATTTCAGGCCATTTTAGGCACAAAAAAGCTGTTTGAGGCCTTGGTTGGGTTGAACATCGTCGCACTACAGCTACACGATGCTTTTTCTAGGTTTCAAAAGACAATTCTTGCCCAAAAGAGGCAAAATATTTTGACAGTTTATTGCATCTAAAGCATATAGCATCTAAAATGAACATGTATAGCCTTTCAAACAACGCACTATTGTAACAACTATATGTGCTATAAATAAACGTCTCTCAAGAAATCAAAGCATACCAAAAAATATACATTTGATAAGCAGCTAAACAGTTTTCAATATACACTCTTCTTACATTAACCTTTTTTTTTAATGAGCCCTCATTACGCACATAAATTTGCCCTAAATAAGCCCATAGTCGCATCATATATCAGTTTATTTCCTGCCGAAAATCAACGTACAATCGTGGAAAAGGGAGTTAAATTAAATTTAAAAAAAATTGTGGACAATTTGGCAAAATCTTATAACATTTATCGCGGCTTTCCTGTCTATACTTAAAGTTTTAGAAGAAAAAATATCCATTGTTTTATATAGATTCGATGGCCGTTCATTTGTATGTTTCCTTAATAGTTTAGTTTGAATTATCGTCGCACTAGAGCTACACGAAGGCTATTGGTGGCGGGCGTCGTATTTTAAAACCACAGTCAAGTGACGAGCCGACACCTGAGTAGGCACTCAACGCAACCGTTAAGGGCGACATCGTACGCAGCGTTAGGACTTTGAAGGATATTTAACGTACACTCCCTCCACACGGGTTATTATTCGTCGGACATTTTGGCTGCACGGGCCGTTTATAGGTCGGCAGTAATTTTAGCTGTTTCCTTTATAAGTTCAATTCAGACCAAAATACATGTATTTAAATTATTTTCACATTTCATAAAGGAAAAGTAGACAAAATGTGCGTTCCCACCATCATCAAATGATGCAGCTGTAAGCCTTTAATGCGTACTTCATTATCAACCCTTAGTACTAAAAATAACGATGAATACCCAATAATCCTTTAGAACTAGGTTTTCAACCCTTCGAACGCACTATTGTTTTATGCAACATGTGTACCCAAATACCTTCCATAGGCGCTGAAATATGCGATCAACAGTCAGTAACACTACAGTAAGCTTTGTATTGGCTGAAATAAAGTCGCACTGGAGCAACACTGGTGGTTTTAGCGATGCGACTCTGAATTTGGAACCACTGTCAAATGACGACCATGCTCATTGGATACGCATTAAAAATTCACCCCAAATGAGCATATAATTAAACCTCAATACTCTTTAAAAAAAATTCTATTGTGCTAAATAAAACTTCACAAACATAACATCTTTTATCAATGCCTTTAAAATGCATTTATTTACATCGTTCGTTTCTAGTAATTTATAGGACAATACTAGAAACACTTAAAGAAAATATTTTACTTACCAATGGTGGCTCTGGGCAATCATAGAAGAGATAGAACTTATGCTACCTGAAAAATATCAAGATTTACTCACGATTACAAAGCCTCCAGTGATACTATTAAAGTCTCCAAGAAGCAGTTTTTAAAAACTTTAATTTATGCTATATACTACCATAATTTTACCTTTACCATTTTTTAATAATCTACCATAATTTTCAATTTTATGTCCCTTGGGCATAACTTATGAAAAAAATTAATATTTCATTTTCATTTTTTCTTATTATACTAACAGACTGATCCTTAGACGTATAAGTATCAAAAGGTATTTTAAAACAAAGGAACTCCAAACATTTTTTAGGATACAAAACATTGCCGTCATCCCTTATTATTATTATTTTTTTTCGCAAATGAGCCTTGCTAAACTTTTTTTTGTAATTCTAGAACTATTATAAGCATTTTTATACACATTCAAAGTGACTTTGAAAAAAAAAATCACAAGTATTTATAGACCTGAAATTAAAAATTATGGTAGAATTGCACATACACATCATATAATTTTCAGTATCCACTTTTACAAGCCTTAAATACGCACAATTAAAAAAAAACACAATTCTATGCCCAAAACATTTATTTTAACAGTTTATATCCTCTAAAATAAACTTGAATAGCCCTTCATAATACACACTACAGTAACAACTACGTATCCAAAATAAAAAACTTTCAGTAAATTAATACTGACTACATATCACTCGCTACGCAACTATACAGTTTTCAATATCTGCGTCTGTAATCCTGTCTACATACGTTAACACTTCTTAAAATGAGCTCTTATTACGCACATAAATTTGCCCTAAATAATCTCCTAAACCGTACTTTAAACTAGGCTGTGTAACAACTTGAAATTACTTCCCAAAAAATCAATGCCTGCATACATTTAAAGATAATTGTAGTCCTTTTAAGATAATTTTAATAGCTTAAAACCTAAAAAGTTCTAGGGGAGTTACTCCCTTGTGTATACGTAATTTTCTCGAAAACCTATAATGACCGACAAACTAACCACGATCAGCCCCTTTCGAACTACCCTTTCTATAAACTACACATTTCAATGAGCCCTCAATACGAACCTAAATTGGCCCGAAAGTCTGAAATATTCTCTTAATAACCCTTATAAGCTTTAATGCATACTTATATTGGCATTTTTAACGTAATTCGCGATGCTTTAAAAATGCAACTAAATATGCCATTGTTGCGCACTAAAAAGGTCCTCAATATGCAAATCAATATACATTTGTAAAGATACTTTTGCCATGCAAGTACAAAAGGATTCAATATGTACTTTCATAAGCCATTAATTTGCCTATTATAAGGTCAGAAATGCGCACCTAAATACCCTTAATAATGCGATCCGATATATACCCTCAAATCACGGCCAAATAATCCCTAATTTGACGATGGGACTCTTTATTTGGAACCGTCATTAAGTGACGACAGTGAGCTTTGGATACGCACCAAACTTTACCGTAAATGCACATCTTAGTAAACCCACAATAAGAATTTTTTTTTTAAAAAATTATTCTTAAGAAAACTTCTAACATCCTATATTAATATTCTTTAAAGGCATTTTTTATTGCTTACGTTTCTAGTATTTTATAGGACAATACTAGAAACATTAAGGAAATATTTTACCTACCCAGGATAGTTCTCAGCAGTTGTAGTAAGAGGTACAACACTTGCCACCTGAAATTTATCAAAATTTTTGTACTATTATAAAAGCTCTCCTATCACACCATTGAAATCAATAATCAGAAGTTTTAACATGTCTTTGAAAATGAACTTGCATAGCCTTTCGTAATACGCACTACTGAAACAACTATATGTCCTAAATAAACAACTTTCAAGAAATCAAAGACTACATATAATCACTCAATACGCAGCAAAACAGTTTTTAATATCCGAATCTGTAATCCTGTCTACTTACGTTAAGACTTTCTTAAATGAGCTCTTATCACGCACATAAATTGTCCCTAAATAAGCTCCTAAGCCGTGCGTATTAATCATCGAAATAAATCGGAAAATTTATAGCCATATAATTTTATGGAATAATCGGATGGTTATATCTCGCCCATGTTAATTTTCCTAACTCTAGGAACATTTTTCTCAGGAACTATATGAGCTATCATTATGAACTTTTTAATATTTTGTTCCTTACATATAGCTCTTTAATTTAAACTGTGGATAATTCACAGTATAAAAAAATAAATTTACAGTTATTTTTTTAAAATATGTAGTAAAAAAACAGATTTAAAGTTATGTAAATCTTTTTTGAGCGGAGATATTTAAAATTCCTCAGTTTAAATCAAAGAGCTATTAATGGGGAAGAAATAACAAAACAAAACATGTTGATATCTTTTATAGTTCCTGAGAAAAATGTTTCTTACTGTTGAAAAACCTTATATTTCAGGAAACGCATAAGAAAAGTAAGGTATAGGGTAAGAACTGATATACAGTGTTTCTGAAAAATGCTTATAAAAAGAAAACCACTAAACAGAAGTCGATAATCTTGGTCTTAAATTAAAGCTAAAGATATGCAGATTAAAAATGAAACAAAAACAGAAAATCGAAATTTGTTACCCAAACACCCATCCGAAAACTTCACAAACATCTTCAATCAATGGTTTTTAAAGGCATTTATTTATCGCGTTCGTTTCATTAAAAGACGCTTTTGATTACGTAAGATATGACAATGAAACTGACCTAAATAAAAGTGGTTAAAACACTAAGTTGTTTAACATTTTACTTACAGGGATTTCTAATCCCCTTTTTGAAATTGGTTCGAATATTTTGGCGTAAAATTATTTATTGAAAAGTAAAATATTCGAACTAATTTCAAGAGGGAATTATAGAGCCTTTTAAGTCAGTTGCATTTATCCTACAAAAAAGTTTGTAAAATATTCAAAACAGCAATAGAAGCGTTTAGCTTAGGAAATGTATTTATCGGATTAACAGAGGATTTGATGATGGGACTTTTAATTGAATAGACAATTTTCAAACACAATTAAAATTCTGAAAAAACAGTTTTAAAATCCCGTATAAAGCACAATAATAAGCTACAAATAAATTTTTTTAACCTATGATACCCACCACCTTTATAAGCGTGATCATTTAAAATGACTTAATACACAGTTCTTCGGACTAATTTTAGTTATAAATTTATAATGACCCTTTAAAACACACCTTTGCTAAACGTTAAAACACACCTAAATGATCCTCCAATACGGAAATAAAACATTCTCAATAAGCAGCCCGATCACGTTAGTTAAAACGTTCTTGAACCCCTTATTTATTACGCATCTAAATTAACGTTTTAATAATTGCATATTTATTTAAAACACTTCCAAGCAGCACGTCGATCCCGTAGTACGGATTTTAAAATTCCAATAATACCTACATGTGTAGTCTTACAAAAAGAAAAACCTAAATTACAAATTGATATAAATGTAAAAAGCAATTATGAACCCTTAAGATGCACATAAATGAGCCCTTATACACAAAAATTGTAAGCCTGAAGTACTCATGTATGAGACATTTTAATATGAAAGCTGCCAGGACGAACTCTTTTTAACAATAAATGATAATTCGGATCAGTACGCACTATTATAAGGCCTAAAATCAGAGTAAAAAAAATTCATTGCACACTTAAATAGTCTCAATACACAATTCAATGAGCCCTTGTTACGCACATAAATTGTGAACCAAAAATATGAACTGAAAGTTTAGAACATTTTCCTAAAAAGACTAACAAAAACAACCCTTATATAAGCCCCTAAGTTGAACTATTGTCACACTAGAGGTACACTAGGACTATTGGTGACTTCTTTCGAATTTTAGAACTACATTCAAGTGACGAGCTGACAACTGAGTAGACACCCAACGAAACTTTTTAAGGGCGACATCGTGCATTGTTTCGGGAGCATATTTGACACGAACTCCCTCCAACTCTTTAATACGCACCTAAATAGCTTTTTGGTGTGCACAAAGAGCCCTCAATATACTCCTTACAAATCATGTAGCATTAATCAAATTATAGTATTCAACTATATAAGCCTTTAATACCTCTACTTCAATAAGATCTTAATACTAAAACTACACATAAATACCCACTCATCCTTTAACTATTTATCCTTCAAAAAGCTCGATTATAAACCTTTTATTAGTATTATTGAAAGTCTTATACATCCTTAATACGCACATTTGGCTATTATAAGGCTTCTAAAAGCACCTAAATATCCCTCATCAAGAAATATTTCTCTATATTCACCTCTAAAAGCCTGTCTATATACGTTTAAACGCTCCTAAATTACCTTAAATGAGCACCTAAATAAACTCGCATCATGCAATTAAAAAAAAATCGCAAGCCGCATCTTAAAAGGCATATTGATACTTTCGTAAGGGGGACCACGGGTCTCCAAAGCAAAAAGTATCAGTGTTAATCCAATGGAGAAAAAAACATTTTTGAAAGCCACATTTCTCTGGCTGTATTGAATATATTTACAAATGGTTTTTTTTAAATGATAAATGTAGATAACTTTAAGGTCTCTATAATCCCAATTTTTGAATTTGCTTCCAATATTTTAACTAATATAAAATTATTTATTGAAAATTTAAAAACATTCGAATTAATTTCAAGAAGTGAAACTAACGGGACCTGTAAGTCATTTATATTTATCACATAAAATACCATTTGTAAAAATATTCATTTCAGCCGGAGAAATGTGGTTTAGAAAATATTTGGCAAAAATAAAGTCGCACTGAAGCTACACGAGTGATTATGGCAATTAACTCTTAATTTAGTAATGCGGTCAAGTGACAACCATGCGCATTGGATACGCACACAAAATTCACCTGAAATGCACAGAAAACTTAACCCACAACCAGCTTTAAAAAATTCTATTCTGCTTAAGAAATCTTCACAAGCATCTTTTATCAATGCCTTTTAATATATTTCTCGCGTTCGTTTCTAGTATTTTATAGGACAATACTAGAAACACTTAGGAACTATTTTACTTACCAATGATGGTTCTGAGCAAATATAGAAGAGGTAGAACACATGCCAACTGAAAAATATCAAAATTTACGCAATGTATTATATACCTTCCAATGATACCAAGAAGCAGTTTTTAAGACACTAATTTACGCTATATACACATCATATTGTCCTCAGATTGAGGACTATATAGGTAGAGGTTATAGTGTATCCTGTGGACCTCAGTATACACTATAACAAACCTGTTATGCGCACAATTTAAACAAATTCACGAATTTCTAGATAATTCTCGTCCTAGGTCTTAAAACGCAATTCTATATGCAAACAAAACCGAACAAGTTTAACAAATAATATTCTCTAAAGTGAACTAGTATAGCCAATCATAATAACCACTTTTGGTCCTAAATAAGCAATTTTCAATAAATTAAAGCACACTACTACATATAATCACTTGATACGCAACTAAACAGTTTTTAATATCCGCCTCTGTAAGCCTGTGTACTTAAGTTAACACTTTCGTAAATGCACTCTCATTACGCACATAAATTTGTCCTAAATAAGCTCCTGTAAACTAGGGTGTGTAACACTACACAACTTTCAATTACCGCTCAATAAATCCATGCACAAGTTAAAAAAATTTGTCCTTTTTAGGTTTTAAAGCTATTGAAAAAACCTTAAAAGTTCTAGGGAAGCTACCCCTTGTGCATACACAATAGGCTATTTGACAGTATCGCTAAAATACCTTCCAATATTAAATTATAGTTAGAACCCAAATATAACAAACGTATATATTTTTTGCAAAATAAATCTTTAAATAATTAAAAAAAATCATTTTTAAATGGCTTTTTTTCCTTGGTACGTCACGTGATCACAAACGCGTCGATTTGGCTGACGTCACTAGTATGTATAAACAAACCGGTGTGATGTTTTTTTTTGCTTGTAACTAAACTGGTTTTAATCTAACTTACTGTTAAAATAAGAATTATATAGATAATGGGTGGAGGTTTTACAGAAGCGGATAGTTCAAATTTGCTTAAAGTATATTATAAAATGGTGTTTAAAGTTTGTTTATAGTTACTGTGACGATATGATAGACAGCCGATGATGATACTATACCTCTTTACGTTAACTGTTTTTTAAATGACCCTCATTACGCACATAAATTAGTTAACAGTTAATTCTCTAAATAAACTTAGTATGCCTTTTCATAATTAGCACGTTGGTCCAAATAAAATTTGCAATTAATTAAAGCACACTATTCATAATCACTCGATACGCAACTCGATAAACAACTAAACAAGCGTTAATATTTCCTTTTCAATATCCGCCCCGTAAGCTGTGTACTTAAAGTTAACACTGACGATATGTTACCGTGTACATAGATACCACGTGAAACATCATACATACCACATCATACATACCCACAAAGCGTTTTCGGGAGTGATTTTTCGTTATAATTTTAAAATTCATTTTTCCTCCTTTTTATGGGGTATTTGAAAAAAAGAAAAAATACGGGTCTAATATTTTTGGCATAAGAAAATTTTAAGCCAATAAAATTTTTTTTATTCAAGTACCCTATTTTCTCAAAACCTTAATATGACCGACAAACTTTCATGGACTAATCAAGTTTCAATAAGCTACACATATTAATAAACCCTCAATACGAACCTAAATTGGCCCTAAGTGCAAACCGAAAGTCTGAAACATTCTTAAATAACCCCTAATGCACACCCAAATAGCTCTTAAACAGGAAATAAAGTCATAACGATCCAAATAAGCTTTAGGTGCAAAAAAAGTATAACGCAGCTCATGATGCATTAATATGCACCTAAATATTCCATTGCTGCGCACTAATAAGGCAATTAATATGCAAATCAATATACATTTAGAATTAAGAAACTCATGGCATGTAAAAATGCATAAGTATGTAATATGCACCTTCATAAGCTAATTTACCCATTATAAGATTTAAAATACTCATTTAATTACCTATAATACGACCCTAAATATACCCTTAAATAACAACTAAACAATACTTAATTTTACGATGGCACTCTTAATTGGGAATCGCGATCAACTGACGACAGTGAGCATCGGGTACACGCTAAAATTGACCAAAAATATCTAATCAAACCATCAATAAGATTTTTAAAAATGCTATTCTGCTTAAGGGGGACGATACATGTAAAAAAAAAATTTTCTTTCATAAATAGTTAAAATAACATCTTAAAAATATACATGAATTTAAATGAATTAACATTTATCGATAAAAATTTCATTTGAGTGCTCCACTCATAGGCGCTAAATCGTGCTTTAAGTTTTGACAGAGCGCTAAAATCAAAAAAAAAAATTAATTGGCGTGAGATAACTCAAAAAGTTCTCAATAGATCCTTATGAAATTTGGTATACGTCTTTTCTATAGTATTAGCTTTTAGTTAAACCTTTAAAATGCCAAAAAAAATTCAAAAATTATATTTTTAACCAAAAACTTAACAAAAAAGGTTAAATAAAGGGTAAAAACTTTCTGCCGCGTGCCAATTTACAATTTTTCAACATGTGTTTATTTTATTGGTTTAATTAGAAGATGTTAGTTTTATGAACATTTTAAAATTAAAAATTTTGATTTCAGATCACTGCAGGAGAAGCTAGAAATACCGCCGATGGATACTTTTATCCGCGAGGGTCTCAGGAGATGAGTTACTACAGCGGCCATTTTGAAAAAACTAAGACAAAAAGTCTGATTTTTGTATTTTATTGTATATCATACTGAATTTTAAAACGATTCATGCATTGTTTCCCTTTTAAAAACGTCTCTGAAAAACGATCAAAATCCAGGTGGTTATATGTATCGCTCCCCGTAAGAAAACTTCACAAGCATCTTTTATCAATGCCTTTTAATTTATTTTTCGCGTTCGTATCTAGCATTTTATAGGACAATACTAGAAACATTAAGGAAGTATCTAACTTACCAATAATGGTCCTCAGCATTTATAGAAGAGGATGAACACTTGGCATCTGAAATACATAAAAATTTACGCACTATGATGCACATACGCAAATATAGATACATATTTCCCGATTTAAGGATCTCCGGAGTTTTCCGTTTATAGAAGCTCCGGAGTTTACTATATTATGATCGCCGGATAGTTCGTCGATAGTAGGATCGCCTTACTTTCCTATTTTAGACTTCTGTATTAGTATAGGATCATCCGAATTTTACAAATATAATCGGAGTTTTCGATTATAGCCTAGTAAAATTTACTGGAAATTAAGGGAATTTCAAGGTCTAATGAAGGACTGCAACCACAATGTTTTAAACTATGAATTTTTTCTATAATTATTTTAGTATAAATTTGAAATTTATTGGCAGTTAATTATTTTGCAAATGATAATTTTTTTCGTATTAAATTCATAAATTTTAATTGTTCTTTATTCATGTTTGTTCATGCTAACTTAAGAATATCCTCTTTGATTTTTGGTCATTTACATCCATGTAATTAATAATTTAAAATGTCAGTAGTTTTATTATATGTCGAGCAATTCCGGATTTGTTACGTTGTAAGTGCTTAAAAATGTTTAATTTTATACAAAACTCTGGCTACACTTCCATCTCCATACCCTCAATGTGCTGCTTAATAAACGCTCTATGCATACCTAAACAATCCATTAGCACGCTCTACAATAAGCCTACAATGTGCACCTCAACACATAGAACAGACCCAAAAATTTTCCCAATAACAGTAAGCCCTTGTAAAATAAATGACGCCATGATGCGCTTCTAAAAAAAGCTTAAAAATTACCTTCGGTTAAAAAAAAATTAAAATCTTAACATCTTTAATTGAAACTTCCTATAGAAACTTATTTAGCATGTGCTTCTAATATTTTATAAAGCAATATTAGAAACGTTAAGGAAATAATTTACTCACCCATGAGGATGACGTGTCGTAGAATTGAAGAGCTTAGTGGAAGAACGTGCTAAGTGACAAAAGGTGAAAACGGGAAAATGAGCTTAAAGTTTTTAGTTTGCGTTTAGACCTATTAAAAATGTACTTTCAAAAGGTAAAAATGTGTACTTAACTTAAATTTTAAGAAAAATGAGAGATTTATCTTTAACGAATGGAATAAAATGTTCATTTACAAAAAAAATCTATTTTTCAAAAATGTCAATTAGCACGTTCTTCCACTAAACGTTTCCATTGGTAAACCACATGCCATTTGAAAAAAATACTTAAGTTATGTATATATGCGATTAGAAATCTATATATAAAAGGCAAAGTCCTGACTGACTCACTCATCTATTCATTCATTCACGTATCAACGTCCAGCCCAAACTACTGGAGGTAGAGCTACCAAATTTTAGGAAAATATTCTTTTGTATCGTAGGCGTCATTTAAGAAGCGATTTTTTGAAATTCGAACCCAAACGGGTGTAGGAGTGCAAAACGTGAGCCGATTTCACATAGGAATAGGATTATGCATTGTGTTTTTATTCAAATTTTCTATTTTTAATTTGAAAAAGGAAATATTAACGCGTGCGAAAATTAAGTATAAAAAAAAGCACGAGAGTTTAATATGTAAGATGGGAATATTTATTTTTCACTGGTTGTTTTATTTTTTGTGGCAAAGTGTTGAAAAAAGCCCATTGCAGGATTTCTTAAAAATTAATTATTTAAACTACTTTTTTTAAATAATGTTTCGTCAGATATCAGATATACTCATCGATTCCAATTATATTTTCGAATTCAATTCAGTTTGGCAGTTTCGAAAAAGATGGACTATTATAAACTATGTTATTTCTAAATTCTATTCCGTTATGTGGTTTAGAAACAGAAATAAAGGTTCAACTTTGATATGGTAGCCAGTATTGGTTATTTGAAAATCCTTATTTTATTTATTGATTATCTTTTGAAATTGCATACTGGAACAGGCTTTTCTTTGTTTGTGAAACTGTCGATTTAATACAGCTATGATCAGGGCCGCCGACAGGGGGGGGCAAAACTATGCATTGCATAGGGGCCCGTAAAAAGTTAAAGGGCCCGCGCCAGCGGGCCCTTATTTTTAAAATTATTTTTTTTAAGAAAAATATTTTTTATTTGCAAATCAGTTAAATATTTATTAGTTTAAAATTAACATTGGGCGCGTAATGTCCAGGATTAGGGCCCCTAGTCGAAAGAGACCGAAAATTGCATTCCATTATTAAAAATGTTTATACATTTTTAATTAATTTTGTAAAATTCGTTAGAAATATTGCAATGATCATGACTTTCAATCATTTATTTTTTAAGACAACTTGATACGCAAAATTCATTAAAATATTTAACAAGCGGGAGGAAACGCTGTCACTTTAGGGTATATTTACTAACGGATAAATTTAATGACGGGGCCTAAGGTCCCCATTCTTTTAAATCCTCAAAATTTATTAAATTAGGAAAAAAATGCGGAAATGGGAAATGTTAGTGTTTATTGTAATTTTTATTACAATATTTCAAAACTTTTTAGAATTATTTTTAAACAGAAAATTACGACTTATTTTCACTTGATAATTTAAACTGCGAAATTATTCCTTCTTTAGTAATAAATTTCACAAGAGCCATCAGGGATTGATTAATCGCCCACACCTTTTGATTTTTTTAAAGCAATTAACATTTATTATTAGGGAAAGCCTCTTCGCATTTACTAAATGTGTAAAACAAATATTTCTAATAACAAATGACAGGGCACTTGCAGTTTTAATGCAAAGTCCAGTTAATATCAAAATTTTAGTTCTGATATTTTTGCGGATTCGAAACAAATTAGAATAAAACTGAAATATTATAAATTAGTTTTTCCGAATCATACTATTTTTGATAGGATTATGAAATAGGGTATACACCAATTTTAGTGTACCAAAAATAGTTACAATTAAAATTATTTTTAATGCACTATATTTTTTAAAAAAAATTCCAGTTTGTCACTTTCAGATGACTCGAAATAATAACTGGACTTGCCGTTTTTTGTCCTGTGGGCAGACAAGATATTTTTTCGAGCAAGGAAGACCGAGAAGAGAGTTTTTATTTTATTCATTTCCTGTTTGTCTGAGGGGGGGGAGGGTAAACCCCTTACTCCAAGTTCCTTATCTATATCTTGATCTCCTGCTTCTTCTCCCTTGTAGCAAAAGACTAGCAGGACCAATAAAAAGAGTATTCCTTACTTCCAATGGCCCTGACGGCAGACACTGTCCCCCAAACCCCAGAAGTTTGAATTGCATTTCTCGATCTCTCCTCTCTCTTTTTGTCAAATAAAGATATTTTTTAGAAATGAATAAAAAAAACTAATTATCAAAAATAAATGATAAATTAATGATATTAAATATCTAAAATAAATTCTGGTTATTTAAATTAAATAACGAAAATTACTAATTTTGCAACACTGAATTCAGTACCTTGATTTCGAAAGTTCTCACGACAAAAGATGTAAGTGATGATTTGTTATCTTTTATCTAATCAATTATTCTCTCTTTTTGTTTACAGTTATAATTTTGTATGTAGTAACTAATATGATGTTAAGCTTATTTGATAGTTAATATTAACAGGGTCTTTTAAAAAGGATAAGTTTAAAATCTGTGCATTATGTGTAACTATTTGCTTTTTACATCAGAATTTGCCTTTTATTATAAATATTTTGAAAATTTCATTGTGTATGTCAAAGTGTTTTCAGTATTTTTCCCAAAAAGGTCAATAGAAATCTATTTAAACGAAAATTAATTCAAAATTTTAACAGAAATGGGCTTGTCTCAACACTTTGTCAAAGAAAACCAAACAACCAATAAAATCGCAGCATGGAGAGTGTGACATCATAAGAAATATTCCCATTGAAGCAATTATATTCAGTAATTTTAAAATTTCTTCACTAACAATTAGTTCTAAATATTATGTAAAATGGTTAATTTTCAAAAATTGAATAATAATTTCAAAACTATAAATAGAAAATTCAAACTCAAACTTTTAATTAATATTTAAAAATAATAATAAAATTAACAGAGTGGACATTGTATAATTTTGTACTTTTTTATTAGAATGGCCCATTAACTGAAACCTTTTTGGGAGTCGAAAAGTTGAAAGTAACCCCACTAGGAATGCGATACTTTCAGGCTGGGGCTGGGAATGGCGTGGGTGGTGGGCCGTGGGTAAAAACAAGGTCAAAAGGGATAGCTGACCTTTGGCCGTTTCCGGTGGGGTGGTGATCGAACGAACGAACGTTTAACAATTAGGACGACCTGGGCGCGCAGCGCCCTCCACGTCCGGTAGGACAAGATATTGGGATGTCGGATAAATGTAGTTGGCACCGAGTGCATGCTTATTGTAAATCTCTTGTCTGTGAGATAATGCCCATATATTTGGTAATATATAAAGGGGGATTTGATTATTATTGTTTTTTTTTTGTGGGGGGGATAGTCTATCTAAAATTAATTAAGGTTCTATGCTAGACCAAAACATCTATTGTTAAATCTGAGTTTATGTAAACTATTTTTATAAAATTTGCACATAAAAAAAACAGTGTCTTTTAACTGAAAGGGCTACTGTCTTGAAATTACCCCAACCAACAACACTAAAACTCGTTTTAGAAACCGAAAAAAAATGCGTTTCTGCCACGAAAAGACCCTGTAGTCTATTTTTCCTTTGAAGTTTACCGACTGCAATGCAATTGGATACCCCGGTCCTGGACCGTCATAACTCATATCCACCAAAAACACCTCCATACCAGGTCTTCCAGGTTCAGGGGTGTCAGACGTATTCGTGTATACGCGGTCTATGATGGTGAACCCACGTCTGACAAGGGGCTTTAATTTTTATACTTAATATAATTGTTAATTAATAATAATTAATGTTATTAATTAACTTATTAATTAGGGAATAAATATTTTACATTTAATATAATTGCTAATTAATAATAAATATAATGAATTAACTTATTAATTAGTTAATATTATTAATTAGAAAAGTTACTAATGAGTTAGGGGCCTGAACTAAATTGCATAGGGGCCCATAAATCCTGTCGGCGGCCCTGGCTATGATATAAAGGGCGATTGACTTTTGGAATTGACGCCTTTTGGCGAAGTTGAAAATTTGAGGTAGGGTAGCTATACCCATCCAGTTGTATGGGTTAGGGTTAGTATGAATTATCGTCGAATCGAACTAGAGCTACCCATGAGGGCTATTGGCCATAGTTAAGTGACGAGCCGACACCTGAGTTGGCACCCGACGTAAATTTTAAGGGCATGATCGTACGGAGAGTCGGGACTTTGAAGGATAGTTAACGTAAACTCCCTCCACAAAGGGTGTTATTCTTCGGCATTTTTTAGCTTTACGCTTTTAGGTCGGCAGCTATTTAGGCGATGCCCGGACCTGAACCTGTGACCTTTCGCATGCAAGGCGAACACCGGGGCCTATTGGAAAGTCCTCTAACTCATGGAAGGGCCTGGGTACAATCGGACAGGGAGAATCAGAATGGGAGGCAACAATTCGTATAAAATAAAAGTTTACATAAAAAAATCACTGTTATTAAGGGTCTACCCGTGGAACGCCGGGTTTATATAGCTAGTCATTCATGTACACTAAAATTCTGAAAAAAGTTTTAAAAGCCCATATAAAGCACAAAACAATAAGCACCAAATACATTTTAACCTATAATACCCACCACCTTCATAAGCGTAATATAAGCTCATTTAAAATGATTTAATACACAGTTCTTCCCTAATACAGTTATTCGGACTAATTTTAGTCATAAATTTATAATGATCCTTTAAAACGCACCTTTGTTAAACGTAAAAACATACCCAAAAGATTCTCTAATATGGAATTAAAAAATTCTCTATGTTCACATTTGTTAAAACTTTTTTGAACCAGTCCTTATTTATTACGCACCTAAATGTAAGCTTAATAATTAAATATTTATTTAAAATACTGCCAAACAGCACGTCCATCCCAAGCACGTCCGTTAAGTATCCCAAACTACACATTCTAAAAGACCAATAATACCTACATAAGTAGTAGTATTTAAAAAAAAAAACTATTACGTACGTTTATTATTAAGACCGTAAAAGCAAATCCTAAACCCTTAGGATGCACATAAATGAGAAATTATTCGCAGCAATTTTAAGCCCAGAAATACTCATATTAGACATTTTAATATGAAAGACTACGCAACCAGGAAGAACTATTTTTAACGATAAATAATTTTTCAATACACACTTAAACAGCCATCAATACACAATTCAATAATCCCTTTTTACGCACCTAAATTATAAACCGAAAGTCTGGAACATTTTCCTTAAAAGACTAATACATATAACCCTTAAAAAATCCCTTAAGTTGAATTATCGTCGCGCTAGAGCTACACTAGAACTATTGGCGACTGGCTTCGAAACTTAGAACGACATTCAAGTGACGAGCCGACTACTAAGTAATAAGTAGGAACCCACTGCAACTTTAAGGGAGACATCGTACATCATATGCGGCGTCGGGAGCATATTTAAGGTTATTTCAATCTAACCCATGTCTTTAATACGCATCTAAATAGTTTTTGATGTGCAATAAAAAAAAGTCCCTCAATTATGCGCTTTACAAAGCATTGAGCATTAATTAAATTATAGTATGCAATTATGTAAGCCTTTAATAACCGTACTTCAATCAGACCTGAATACTAAAAGTAACGATACATATACACATATTTCTTCAAAACTCAACAGTCTAAACCTTTTACACGCATTATTGTAAGTCTCATGCGTCCTAAATACGCACCTAGAGTAAACGCCAAAACAAACCTAAATAACGACCCAATACGCATTCAAAAGGTTCTGAATAAGTACCTCAATAACCCGTTCGTTAGTTCACATCGTTTTAAATCAGCGATTGCTAATGTACATAAATAAACCATTTAAATAATATAGAGTTCATCATGCGTTACTGAAATGGCCTAGAATACGTATTAAAAAAATGGTTTTCAATAAACAAATGTCCTTTTTTAGGCAAATTTAAGTCCTTGATACGCAATTTAATCAGACCCAAGGGTTAATATCAAAAATCCGCATGAGAACAATTATAAAATTTAATTGTGTACAATTGCAAGACGATTTAAACACTTCTGCACACCGTTGAAAGACAACATCAACACGCGATTCTGCGTCAAAAAGGCGAACGATTATAAGTGTTAAATTTATCTTTCAAAAAGCTCTATTATAAGCCTTTTATTAGCATTATTAAAAGCCTTATATACATCCTTAATACGAACGATTGGCAATAATGCTTCAAAACTGACCTAAAAAAACGGTTCTTCAAGTGCCAAACGTTAATCCAATGGAGAACAAGAAGTTCATAAAGAACTAAAATAGCCTACTTTCCTGTTACTTAAATACTTACTGAAGTTATAATTGGGAAAAAACTAGGTTCCTAAAGTAAATATCATCAACAGCCGTTTCTACACTAGATTTATACACATTAGAAAAAAAAATCGAAACCCTAGCAGCTATAATTTAAACTTCTAAAAGCCAAAATCAACTATTTTCCTTAATATTCTTTCGCAAATTAATTAAATATTATTTATCATCTGCTCGTGATTTATTTGTAGTTCGAAGAATAATTAAATATTTTATTAATAACAAAAGTAATGAAACTACTCCGAACTGCATTAAAAAATAAGAAATGTAAATTAAAACTAAGCATAATTGCATGCAAAAGTATGACTTGCCGCTTTCTTGGTAGATAAATAATGAATAATCAAAGAATCAAATTGTGCTACATTTTATGACGTCATTCCAAACTGATTCATGAAAATATTTTGCTTCAAATATGTTTAAATAAATAAAGTTTCTCATGCCATTGTTGATTTGGCAACAGTGATTTAAATGACTCAAAATTGAGTTTCAATGCTAATTCAATGGGAAATTCGCCGAAAGATAGTAGATTTATGTCCGTCCGGACGTACAGACAGACGGACAAAAAGTATGAAAGTTGGGTATCTGAGGTCATAGCTTTCTAACAAAAAAAGAATTTTTAAGATCCGATGGATAGAACCGATTTTGGAAGGGGGGTACGGACAGACAGACGGACAGACAGACAGACGGAAAGACAGACAGACATACGAACAGACAGACAGATGGACATCAACCGCATTTCAATACCTACAGTGATTTAAATGACTCAAAATTGAATTTCAATACTAATTCAATGGGAAATTCGCCGACAGATAGTAGATTTATGTCCGTCCGGACGTACAGACAGACGGACAAAAAGTATGAAAGTTGGGTATCTGAGGTCATAGCTTTCTAACAAAGAATTTTTAAGATCCGATGGATAGAACCGATTTTGGAAGGGGGGTACGGACAGACAGACAGACGGACATCGACCGCATGTCAATACCTACTTTTTCATGTTTTTAATTCTTTCGAATTAAAAAAAGAAAAGTAGGCTAAAAAATGTTTAAGCCACATTTCTCCGATTGAATTGAATATTTTTACAAATTGCTTTTTTAAATGATAAATGTAGATGACTTTCAGGTCTCTATAATCCCATTTTTCTAAATTGATTTGAATATTTTAAGTTATTGAAAATTATTTAATGAAAATTTAAAAACATTCTAATTAATTTCAAGAAGTGGAATTGTTGGGACCTATAAGTCATTTATATTTATCACAAAAAAACATTTGTTAAAATATTCAATTCAGCTGGAGAATTAAATGCGGCTTGGAAAATATTTGGCTGAAATAAAATCGTGATGAAGCAACACGAGTGATTATGGCGATTAACTCTCAATTTTAAACTGCGGTCAAGTAACAACCATGCGCATTGGATACGCACCAAAACTTAACCCTCAATAAGCTCTGAAAAATTCTATTCTGCTTAAGAAAACTTCACAAGCATCTTTTATCAAAGCCTTTTAATATATTTTCCCCGTTCATTTCTAGTATTTTATAGGACAATACTAGAAACATAAAGAAAATATTTTACTTACCAATGATGGTTCTGAGCCAATATAGAAGAGGTAGAACACATGCCACCTAAAAAATATCAAAATTTACGCAATATTATATACCTTCCAATGACACCATTGAAATTACCAAAAAGCCGTTTTTAAAAAACTAATTTACGCTATATATACATCATATATTCCTCAGTATACACTATTACAAACCTTATATACGCACAATTAAAAACATTTCACGGAGTTCAAAATAAATCTCGTCCTAGGTCTTAAAACGCAATTCTATTTGCAAACAAAACAGCGACCAGTTTAGCGGTTTATATTCTCTAAAATAAACTAGTATAGCCTTTCATAATTAGCACGTTTGGTCCAAAATAAAAAATTTCAATTAATTAAAGCACACTACATACAATCACTCGATACGCAACTAAACACTTTTCAATATCCGCCTCGGTAAGCCTGTGTACTTAAGTTAACACTTTCGTAAATGAACTCCCATTACGCACTTAAATTTGTCCTAAATAAGCTCCTTTACACTAGGGTGTGTAACACTACACTACTTTCAATTACCGCTCAATAAATCTATGCACAATATTACAAAAATAATTTTGTTTATTTTAGGTTGTAAAGCTATTGAAAAAAAACCCTTAAGTTCTAGTTAAGCTACCCCTTGTGCATACACAATTTTCTCGAAAACCTTAATATGAACGAACTAACCACGCACCATTCCTTTCAATAAGCTTTACATAATAATGAACCCTAAATATAAACTTGAATTGGCCTTAAGTGCGAACCGAAATTCTTAAATATTCTTAAATAACCCCTAAATCACACCTAAATAAGCTCTTAAACTGGAAATATAGAAATAACGATCCGAATATTCCAAGAAGAAAAAGTATTAAAAAAAGTATTTATAACGCAGCTCATGATGCTTTAAATATGAACCTAAAAAAGTCATTACTGCGCACTAAAAAGGCCATTAATATGCAAATCAATATACATTTAGAACTAAGTAACTCATGGCATGCAAGTATACATAAGTATAATATGCACCTTCGTAAGCTAATTTGCCCATTATAAAGTTTAAAATAAGCACTCAAATACCTATGACACGACCCTAAATATACCCTTAAATTACGGCCAAACACTCCCTAATTTGACGATAGTACTCGTAATTTGGAATCGCGATCAACTGTCGACAGTGAACAATGGATACACACTAAAATTGACCCTAAATATCTAATCAAACATCAATAAAACTTTTAAAAATGCCATTTGCTTAAGGGGGATGATACATGTAAAAATTTATTTTTTTTTCTTTCATAGTGAAAATAACATCTCAAAAATAAACACGTAAATTTTTAGAATGAAATTCACATTATTTATCGATTAAAAATTCATTTGAGTGCTCCACTCAATAGGCGCTGAATCGCGCTTAAGGTTTTAACAAAGCTCTTACCTCTTAACATTTTTTTAATTGGCGTGAGAGATTACTCAAAAAGTTCTCAATAGATCCTTATGAAATTTGGTATACGTCTTTCTATAGTATTAGCTTTTAGTTAAACCTTTAAAATGCCAAAAAAACCTTCAAAAATTACATTTTTAACCAAAAACTTGATAAAAGTGGGGGACTTGATAAAGGGTAAATACTTTTTCTGACACCCTCTGCCAATTAAAAAAAAAACAATTTTAAAAAAGTGTCCGTGTTTTTGTATTTTAATATATAATCATACAGTATTTTTAAAACGATTCATACATTCCTTCCCTTTTAAAAACGTCTCTGAAAAACGATCAAAATTCAAGCAGTTTTATGTATCGCTCCCCTTAAGAAAACTTCACAAGCATCTTTTATCAATGCCTTTTAATTTATGTTTCGCGTTCGTTTCTAGCATTTTATAGGACACTGCTAGAAACAGAAAATATCTTACTTACCAATAATGGTTCTCAGCATTTATAAAAGAGGACGAACACTTGCCATCTGAAATAAAAATTTACGCACTATTACACCGACATTGATATTTCTCGATTAAAAGATCTCCAGAGTTTTCCGTTTATAGAAGCTCCGGAGTTTGTGATATTAGGATCGCCTTAGTTTCCTATTTTAGAATTTTCGAGATTTCTGTAGTATAGGATCATCCGAATTTAATCTGAGGAGTCTCCTGAAGTGCTGCAACCCCAATATTTTAAAATATTTATTTCTTCTATAAATATTTTCGTATAAATATGTAATTTACTGACTGTTAGCTGCTAATTATTTTGCAATTTATAACTTTTTTCGTATTAAATTCTTAAATTTTAATTGTTCTTTGTTCCCGTTTGTTCATACTAACTTATGAATATCCTCTTATTAGATTTTTGGTCATTCACATCTTCATAATTAATAATTTTAAAATGTCAGTGGTTTTATTATGTCATGCAATTCCGGATTTGTTACGTTATAAGAGCTTAATTTTTATACGGAATTTTAGCGACACTCCCACCTCAATACCCTGCCAGATTAACGCTCCATGCAAACCTAGCTAAGCCATTAGAACGCTCTTTGGATTTTTGGTCATTATCCCTATAATTGATAAATTAAAAGTCAGTATTTTATTTGTGTCACGCAACTGCAAATTTGTTGTTTTACAAGTGCTTATTTTTGTGGAAAACGGGTGCTTAAAAAGTGCTTAATTTTTATAATGAATTTTGGCTACTCATTCACCTCAATATGCTGCATAATAAAAGCTCCATCGAACCTAAACAAGCCATTTGCACGCTCTACAACCAGCCTACGATGTGCACCTTAGCACATAGAACAGACACATAGAACAGTAAGTCTCCTATTAACAGTAAGCCCTTGTGAAATAAATGACACCATGATGCGAGCCTAAAAAAGCTTAAGAATTCTTTTCTGTTAAAAAAAATCAGTCAAAGTATTAATATCTTTAATCAAAATTCCCTATAGGCACTTATTTATCGTTTGCTTCTAATATTTTATAGGACAATATTAGAAACGTTAAGGAAATAATTTACTCACCCATGAGGATGACGTGTCATAGAATTGAAGAGCTTAGTGGAAGAACGTGCTAAGTGACAAAAAGGTGAAAACGAGAAAATGAGCTTTGAAGTCTTAAGTTTGCGTTTAGACCTATTAAAAAATTTACTTTCAAAAGGTAAAAAATATACCTTAATTTTAAGAAAAAGGAGACACTTATTTTAATGGGGGGAATAAAATGTTCATTTTCGAAACAAAATTGTCACTTAGCACGTTATTATATTAAAAGTTTCCATTGGTATAAACCACATGCCACCTGAAAAAAATACATAAGTTACGTACTGTTATAAATCATTCACACACACTACAAAAATTCTGAATTTTTTTTAAAGCCCATATGAAGCACAATAATAAGCACCAATTACATTGTTTAACCTATAATACCCATTACCTTTATAAGCGGTATATACGCTCATTTAAAATGACTTAATACACATTTCTTCTTACTCACTATAGCTATAAATTTATAATGATCCTTTAAAACGCTTCTTTATTAAACTTTAAAACACATCTAAACACCTCCAATACGGAATTAAAAAGCTCTCAATAATAGGCCGGTTCATGTTAGTTAAAACTTCTTTGAACTAGCCCTTTTTTATTACGCATCTAAATTAACGTTTTAATAATTGAATTTTTATTTAAAACACTTCTAGGCAGCACGCCGATCCCGTAGTACGGATTATTCTAATAATACCTACATAGCCTTACAAAAAAAACTAACACACCCAACCCTTAAAAAAGCCCCTAAATTAAATTATTGTCACACTAGATGTACACTAGGGCTACTGACGACATTTTTCAAAATTTAGAACTACATTCAAGTGACGAGCTGACAGCTGAGTAGACACCCAACGAAACTTTTCAAGGGTGACATTGTATATAGTGTCAGGAGCATATTAGACGCGTACTCCCTCCAACTCTTTAATACGCACCTAAATAGCTTTTTGGTGTGCACAAAAAAGCCCTCAATATACTCCTTACGAATCATGTAGCATTAACCAAATTATAGTATACAACTATATAACCCTTTAATACCTCTACCTCAATAAGATCAAACACAAAATAATCCTTTAACTATATCCTTCAAAAAGCTTTATTACAAACCTTTTATTAATATTATTTAAAAAGCCTTATACTACTTACTTAATACGATCACAAATTAAATTTTTTTTTGTCCTTTTTAGGTTTTAAAGCTATTGAAAAAACCTTAAAGTTCCATGAAAGTGCATAATCAGTCTCAAAAACTTTAATATGACCGACAACTAACCACGCACCATGCTTTCAATAAGCTGCACATATTAATAAACCCTCAATACCAACTGAAATTGAACCTTAGGGCCCGTTCTCATGCAGAGCAAATGCCGGCTATCGGGAAAGAAAATCCCTCTGTAGGGAAAATTGCGGTAGCGAAATGTACCCACTGCCTGGGTAGTAAAGATTTCATTACCCCCCCATGATGCATTTCGGCTTTGGTGATCACTCACAACAAAAGCAAAAATGGCGAGCAAGTGGACCATGCTGAAGTCGTTTTTATTAGCTTCGTATGACCATAAATATCTTTCTGGAAGGCCAATTGTAAAGTGGAGTTTATTACTTTGGAAATCAAATGAATATAGTTTTGTATTCGCAACAACCTCCTACTTTCTTCATCATCAATAAAATTGATAGATGTCTGTCCACGAATTTTTAACAAAAGAATTGTTTTTAGTAATTCTTGCAACGACATCGCTAACAAAGAAACGTTTAAAAGAACACAAGGACAAGATCTCGAAGCTCGAGCACCAAATCAAAACAAGCAAACAGGATGTGACGTACCCATACGTCATTTCCGGAATGCCGGCTAATACATGTGAACGGGGTTATAAAGTTTCACGAGATTGCCGGCTAAATGCCGCCAATTTCCAGCACATGTGAACGCGCCTTTAGTGTAAACCGAAAATCAAACATTCTTAAATAACCCCTAACCCACACCTAAATAAGCCCTTTAACAGGAAATAAAGCCATAACGATCCAAATAAGTTTTAAGGCGCACTTAAAATAAGTATTTATAACGCTAAAAATGCATGATGCATTAAATTTGCACCTAAGCAGGTCATTGCTGCGCACTAAAAACGCCATTAATATGCAAATCAATATACATTTAGAATTAAGAAACTTATGGCATGCAAGTATACATGCGTATGTAATATGCACCTTTATAAGCTACAAATTTGCCCATTATAAGGTTTAAAATACGCACTTAAATACCTATAATACGACCCTAAATATACCCTTAAATAATGGGCAAACAATACCTAATTTGACGATGGAACTCGTAATTTGTAATTGCGATCAATTGACGACAGTGAGCATTGGATACGCACTAAAATTGTTCTAAATAGACATATAATCATACCAACAATAAGATTTTTAAAAGTACTATTCTAGGGGAGCGATGCATGTAAAAAAAGTTAATTTAACTATTTATAAAAGAAACAAAATCATCTAAAAATAATACATATAAATGTTTAGAATGAAATTCCCATTATTTATCGATTAAAAATTCATTTGAGCGCTCGGTCAAAATCTTAAGAAAGTCTATTTCGAAACTAGTTTTTTTAATTGGCGTGCAAGATAACTCAAAAAGTTCTCAATAGATCCTTATGAAATTAGGCTACATTATTAGCTTCTAGTTAAACCGTAAAAATGCCAAAATCAAAAATTACATTTTTAACCAAAATGCTTTGATAAAATGGTTAAAAAAAATCGAACTTTTTTCTGACGCCTGCCAATATACAATTTTTCGACTTTTTTGTTATTTATTGGTTAAACTAGAAATATAAATTTTATAAACACTTTCAAATTAAAAATTTTGATTTCAGATTACTATAGGAGAGGCTAGAAATACCGCCGACTGTTGCTTTTATCCGCGAGGGTCTCAGGAGATGAGTTACTACGGTAGCCATTTTGAAAAAACTAAAAAAAATCTGATTTTTGTATTTTAATGTATAATCATACAGAATTTTTAAACGATTCATGCATTCCTTCCCTTTTAAAAACCTCTGAAAAAACGCGAAATATTCCGGCGGTTATATGTATTGCTCTACTTAAGAAAACTTCACAAGCATCTTTTATCAATGTTTATACTAATTTATTTTTCGCGTTCGGCTCTAGCATTTTATAGGACAATACTAGAAACATTAAGGAAGTATCTAACTTACCAATAATGATCCTCAGCATTTATAGAAGAGGATGAACACTTGGCATCTGAAATACATAAAAATTTACGCACTATGATGCACATACGCAAATATAGATACATATTTCCCGATTTAAGGATCTCCGGAGTTTTCCGTTTATAGAAGCTCCGGAGTTTGTGATATTACGATCGCCGGATAGTTCGTCGATAGTAGGATCGCCTTACTTTCCTATTTTAGAATTTTCGGGGTTTCTGTACTATAGAATCATCCGATTTTTCCGAATATAATCGGAGGAGTTTTCGATTAGAGCCAAGTAAAATTTAATTCAAATCACGGGAATTTCAAGGTCTTCTGAAGGACTGCAACCCCAATATTTTAAAACATGAATTTCTTCTTTAATTATTATAGTATAAATATGTAATTTATTGGCAGTTATCATTTGCAAAATAATGAGCAGCTAAACTTTTTTCGTATTGAATTCATAAATTTTAAGTGTAATTTCTTCACGTTTGGTCATACTAACTTATAAAATATCCTCTTTTTAGATTTTTGGTCATTCACATCCCCATAATTAATAATTAAAAATGTTAGTGGTTTTATTATATGTCATGCAATTCCGGATTTGTTTCGTTATAAGTGCTTAAAAAATGTTTAATTTTTATACGGAACTTTGGCTACATTTCCACCTCAATACCCTGCCAGATAAACGCTCCATGCAAACCGAAATGAGCCATTAGCACGCTCTACAATAAGCCTACAATGTGCACCTGAACACATAGAACAGACCCAAAAAGTTTCCCAATAACAGTAAGCCCTTGTAAAATAAATGACGCCATGATGCGCACCTAAAAAAAGCCTAAAAATTCCCTTCGGTTAAAAAAAAATAATATTCAAAATCTTAACATCTTTAATCGAAACTTCCTATAGAAACTTATAAAATATTAGAAGCATATGCTAAATAAGACAATATTAGAAACGTTAAGGAAATAATTTACTCACCAATGAGGATGACGTGTCGCAGAATTAAAGATCTAGTGGAAGGACGTGCTAATTGACAATTGGTGAAAACTAGAAAATGCGCTTAAAGTTTTTAGTTTGCGTTTAGACCTATTTAAAAATGTACTTTCAAAAGGTAAAAAATATACTTAAATTTTAAGAAAAAAGCGGAGACTCATTTTAATGGAGGGAATAAAATGTTAATTTACGAAAAAAAATTTCTATTTTTTCAAAAATGTCACTTAGCACGTTATTCCATTAAAAGTTTTCATTGGTATAAACCATATACCCACCTGAAAAAAAAATTACCTAAGTTACGTACTGTTATAAATAATTCATACACATTACAAAAATTCTGATTTTTTAAAAGCCCTTATAAAGTACAAGAATAAGCACTAAATACATTTTTTAACCTATAATACCCATTACCTTTATAAGCGTGATATACGCTCATTTAAAATGACTTAATACATATATTCTTACTAACCTATACATTTATAATGATCCTTTAAAATGCTTCTTTGTTAAACGTTAAAACACATCTAAATGATGATCCAATACGGAATTAAAAAGCTCTCAATAATAGGCCGGTTCATGTTAGTTAAAACTTCTTTGAACCAGCCCTTATTTATTACGCATCTAAATTAACGTTTTAATAATTGCATATTTATTTAAAACACTTCCAGGCAACACGATCCCGTAATACGGATTTTAAAATTCTAATAATACCAACATAAATGGCCTTACAAAAAAAACCTTAATTACGAACAAATATATATAAGCTCGGTCTAAACCTTAATGCAATAATCCTTTATACACCATTGTAGCTTGAAATACTATTGAGACATCTAAGCAAAAAAGAACTATTTTTAACGATAATCATGCCTTTTAATTCACACTAACACATCATGTGATCCAATACGTAAGCCTCATATGCGTTAATAGTTAAACTTCTTTGAACGTTATGCACAAAAGAAAAGCATTCTTCAAAATTATACGATCAAAATACACTAATCGACAATAACTAAGCAATCAACCTGATCATACTATCCCTTTATACACCTTTGTAAGCTAAATACTCATATGAGACATCTTCCAATACTAAAAAGAACGACTATTTTAACATAATGTTTCAATAAGCACTTATATCTGAAAACAGAATTAAAAATTTCTCCATACACACTGACACAGCCCTCAATACACAATTCAATGAGCCCTTGTTAAGCACCTAAATTGTGAACCGAAAATATAAACTGAAAGTTTGGAACATTTTCCCTAAAAAGAATAACACACCCAACCCTTAAATAAGCCCCTAAGTTGAATTATTGTCACACTAGATGTACACTAGGTCTACTGACGACTTTTTTCAAAATTTAGAACCACATTCGAGCTGACAACTGAGTAGACACCCAACGAAACTTTTTAAGTGCGACATCGTGCTTCTCGTCAGAAGCATATTTGACGCGTACACCCTCCAACTCTTTAATACGCCCCTAAAAAGCTTTTTGGTGTGCACAAAAAAAAGCTCTCAATATACTCCTTACAAATCGTGCAACATTAATCAAATTATAGTATGCAACTATATAAGTATTTAATACCCCTCTACTTCAATAAGGTCTTAATACTAAAACTACCGATAAATACCCACTCATCCTTTAACTCTTTATAATTCAAAACGCTCTTTTATAAACCTTTTATTAGTATTATTGAAAACCTTATATCCTTAGTACGCACAATTGGCAATTATAAGGCCTCTAAACGAACCTAAATATCCCTCATTCAGAAACATTTCTCTATATTCACCTCTAAGAGCCTGTGTATATACGTTTAAACGCTCCTAAATTACCTTGAATAAGCACCTTAATAAACTCGCATCATGCAACTAAAAAAAATCGCAAGCCGCATCTTAATGGGCATATTGATACATTCGTAAAGGAGACCACAGGTCTCCAAAGCAAAGTGCCTCAGTGTTAATCCAAAGGAGAAAAAAATATTTTCTAAGCCATATTTCACCGGCTGAATTGAATATTTTTACAAATAGTTTTTAAAAAAATTATAAATGTACTAGGGGGCACGCCCCCTTCTCGCTATCGCTCGCCAACCCCCGGGAACTGCTTGCGCAGTTCCCTTTGGATCGCTTCGCAATCCAGGCTCGCTTCGCTCGCTCCCCGTTCATTGAAATATTTTAGTCTAGCCTTAAGGGTTAACCTAAAGGAGAATGTCCGGCATTTCGCCAAATGTGGTAACCCCGCCAAATTTTTATTATGGCAGACATTGGCTACGAAACTGGCCACAGATCGAATTTTAAGCGAATAATTATCAAATAGTATAGTTTTTTCTATGTATTTTGTTTGAATTAGAGAATTTATTTTGCTACTTCTTTTATAAGCTAATCCTGTCCATTTCTTTCATCGTTAAGAATTCTTAAATCGTATTAATATATTTCAAATATTATTAATCATTAATTAATTATAAAAAGAACTCATTTCTTTGTTCAACTGTTGTGTTCGGATTTTCTTATTTTAAATATCGCCGCGATCTACGATCGCAAATGCCACAATAATTTTAATAAGGAAATCTTTCTTGTTCTCTCAGCAGACATTTTCAGTTTTGAGTAGCATTTTAAGTATATTTCATCTTATTTATTGTCATTTTGACTTGGCGACATTTTTCGACCGGCGCCAGCCGGACATGGTCCTTTAGGTTAACCGCCTTTAGAATCCTTCTAAAATAACATAATTACAAATTAATGCTTATAAATTTGCGAAAATATGTCTCTGCTTGAATAAGATCCATTTGTAAATAAATTGGAAACCGTGGTAATCGTCAACGCTTAGAAACTATGTTTAAAAACAATTTTAATTTTCCCTTTTTTATTAACAATAGTGTTTGGTAGTTCAGTCGATAGAAATTATAGTTTAAAATTTTCAAACTTTAAACGTCCCCAATATTATGCATGTTTAAATTTAAACTTACTAATTCTATACTAAAGTCCTGAAGAAACACTTTTTTGTTGTTTTCAGTCGACCGTTTTAAAATTAGTAGTATTTTTGTTCATTTCGATTGTTGCCATTCCAGAGATAGAAATATAAGGAAATTTGGGTGCCGTATAAGAGTATTATATATATACTTTCAGGTACCTATAATCCCAACTTTTGAAATTGCTTCGAATATTTTAACCAATATAAATTTATTGAAAATTAAAAAACATTCGAATTAATTTCAAGAAGGAAAACTAATGGGGCCTGTATATTTATCAAATAAAAAACCATTTGTAAAAATATTAATTTCAGCCGGATAAATGTGGTTTAGAAAATATTTGGCTAAAATAAAGTCACACTGAAGCTACACGAGTGATTTTGGCGATTAACTCTTAATTTGGTACTGAGGTCAAGTGACAACCATATGCATTGGATACGCACCAAAAATTCACCTGAAATGTACAGAAAACTTAACCCACAACGAGCTTTAAAAAATTATTTTCTGCTTCGGAAATCTTCACAAGTATCTTTTATCAATGCCTTTAATTATATTTTTCGCGTTCGTTTCTAGTATTTTATAGGACAATACTAGAAACACTAAGGAAATATCTCAATTACCAATGACGGATCTGAGAAATATAGAAGAGGTAGAACACATGCCTCCTGAAAAATATCAAAATTTACGCAATATTAAGTACCTTCCAATGACACCATTGAAATCACCAAGAAGCCGTTTTAAAAAAAAACTAATTTACGCTATATACACATCATATAGTCCTCAGTCGATAAACTAACCACTCACAATTCCTTTCAATAAGCTACACATATTAATAAATCCTCAATATGAACCTAAATTGGCCCCAAGTGTGAACCGAAAGTCTGAAACATTCTTAAATAACCCCTAATACACACCCAAATAAGCTCTTAAACAGGAAATAAAGTCATAACGATCCAAATAAGCTTTAAGGTGCAAAAAAAGTATAACGCAGCTTATGATGCATTAAATATGCACCTAAATATTCCATTGCTGCGCACCAAAAAGGCAATTAATATGCAAATCAATATACATTTAGAATTAAGAAACTCATGGCATGCAAGTATAAATATGAAATATGCACCTTCATAAGCTAATTTACCAATTATAAGATTTAAAATACCCATTAAATACCCTATGATACGCCCCCTAAATATACCCTTAAATTACGGCCAAACAATCCCTCATTTGACGATGGTACTCGCAACTTTAAATCGCGATCAACTGACAATGAGCATTGGATACGCACTAAAATTGACCCTAAATAGACATCAAATCAAACCATCAATAAGATTTTTTAAAATGCTATTCTGCTTCCGGGGACCATACATGTAAAAAAAAATTGATTTCGATAGGTTTTGACAGAGCGCTTACCTCAACTTTTTTTTAATTGGGGTGAGAGATAACTCAAACAGTTCTCAATAGATCCTTATGAAATTTGGTATACGTCTTTTCTATAGTATTAGCTTCTAATTAAACCTTAAAAATGCCAAAACAATTTCAAAAACTAAATTTTTAACCAGAGACTTGATTAAAAGGGTAAATAAAAGGTTAAAACTTTTTCTGACGCCTGCCAATTTACAATTTCTTTGTTTTTTTTATGTTTTAATCTCGAAGATGTAAGTTTTGTGAACACTTTCAAATCAACATTTTGATTTCAGATTACATAGAACCTAGAATACCGCGATTGATGCTTTTATCCGCGAGGGTCTCAGGAGATGAGTTACTACGGTAGCCATTTAAAAAAAACTAAATTTTAAAAATCTGATTTTTGTATTTTAATGTATAATCATACTGAATTTTAAACGATTCATGCATTCCTTCCTTTTAAAACGTCTCTGAAAAACACAATTCAGGCGGTTATATGTATCGCTCCCTTAAGAAAACTTACAAGCATCTTTTATCAATGCCTTTTAATTTATTTTTCGCGTTCGTTTCTAGCATTTTATAGGACAATGCTAGAAACATTAAGGAAATATCTAACTTACCAATAATGGTTCTCACAATTTATAGAAGAGGAGGAACACTTGCCATCTGAAATACATAAAAATGTACGCACTATTACGCAGATAGATATTTCCCGATTAAAAGATCACCGGAGTTTTCCGTTTATAGAAGCTCTGGAGTTTGTGATATTACGATCGCCTTAGTTTCCGATTTTAGAATTGTCTTTAATACCTCTACTTCAATAAGATCTTAATACTAAAACTACCGATAAATACCCACTCATCCTTTAACTCTTTATCCTTCAAAAAGCTCGATTATAAACCTTTTAGTATTATTGAAAGCCTTGTGCATACTTAATGCGCACAATTGGCTATTATAAGGCCTCTAAACGAACCTAAATATCCCTCATTAAGAAACTGTTGTAATATCGTATTCAAGTTGCATCAGCCTCTGTATGATGTAATATATCATTTCATATTTCATCATGTTTATAGTGTAATCACACCCAATATTTCATCAGCCATTCAATGTTCAATCTCATTTTTTGTTTAGTTTGATGATGTAACCAAGCTTATAAATAGATGCGTGTTGTGTTTCTTTTGCTCTTCTAATAAACTCTTTCTTAGCTGACTGATGGCCGCTATTTTATTTAACAGAAACAAACATTTCTCTACACGCACCTCTAAGGGCCTGTCTATATACGTTTAAACGCTCTTAAATTACCGTGAATAAGAACCTAAATAAATTCGCATCATACAATTAAAAAACCTCGCAAGGCATCTTAAAAGGCATTTTGATACATTCTTAAGGAGGATCACGGGTCTCCAAAGAAAAATGTCTCATTGTTAACGCAATGGAGAAAAAAAACATTTTTGAAAGACACATTTCTCTGGCTATATTGAATATATTTGCAAAGGTTTTTTTTAATGGTAATCGTAGATAACTTTCAGGTCCCTATAATTCCATTTTTAATTAGTTCGAATATTTTAACTAATATAGTTATTAAATTTTTTTTTAAAAATTCAAATTTCAAGTGGAATTTTCGGGACCTGTAAGTCGTTTATATTTATCACATAAAATACCTATTTGTTTAAAATAGAATTCAGCAGGAGAAATGTGGGTTAGAAACAACTGGCTAAAATAATGTCGCACTGAAGTTACACGAGTGATTTTGGCGATTAACTCTTAATTTGGTACTGCGGTCAAGTGACAACCATGCGCATTGGTTACGCACCAAAAATTCACCTGAAATGCAGAAACTTAACCATCAATAAGCTCTAAGAAATTCTATTCTTCTTAAGAAAACTTCACAAGCGTCTTTTATCAATGCCTTTTAATATATTTTTTGCGTTCGTTTTTAGTATTTTATAGGACAATACTAGAAACACTAAGGAAATACCTTACTTACCAATGACGGATCTGAGCAAATATAGAAGAGGTAGAAAAAATGCCACCTGAAAAATGTCAAATTTTACGCAATATTAAATACCTTCAAATGACACCATTGAAATCCCCAAGAAGCAGTTTTTAAGACAGTAATTTATGCTATATACACATCATATAGTCCTCAGTATACACTATAACATACCTGTTATACGCACAATTTTAAAAAGACTCACGGATTTCTAGATAATTCTCGTCCTAGGTCTTAAAACGCAATTCTATATGCAAACAAAACCGAACTAGTTTATATTCTAAAGTGAACTAGTATGGAACTTCATAATAAGAACTTTTGGTCCTAAATAAACAATTTTCAATGAATTAAGGCACACTACATATAATAACTCGATACGCAACTAAACAGTTTTCAATATCCGCCTCTATACTTAAGTTAACACTTTCGTAAATGAGCTCTCATTACGCACATAAATTTGTCCTAAATAAGCTCCTTTAAACTAGGGTGTGTAACACTGCACAACTTTCAATTACCGCTCAATAAATCTATGCACAATATTGAAAAATAATTTTGTTCTTTTTAGGTTTTAAAGCTATTGAAAAAAAACCTCAAGTTCTAGTTAAGCTACCCCTTGTGCATACACAATTTTCTCGAAAACCTTTTATGACCCAGAAACTAACCACGCAGCATTCCTTTCAATAAGCTTCACATAATAATGAACCCTAAATATAAACTTGAATTGGCCCTAAGTGCGAACCGAAATTCTGAAATATTCTTAAATAACCCCTAAATTACACCTAAATAAGCCCTTTAACAGGAAATAAATCCATAACGATCCAAATAAGCTTTAAGGCGCACTTAAAAAAGTATTTATAACGCAGCTCATGATGCTTTAAATATGCACCTATAAAAGTCATTACTGCGCACTAAAAAGGCCATTAATATGCAAATCAATATACATTTAGAACTAAGTAACTCATGGCATGTAAGTATACATAAGTATAATATGCACCTTCGTAAGCTAATTTGCCCATTACAAAGTTTAAAATACGCATTCAAATACCTATGTCACGACCCTAAATATACCCTTAAATTACGGCAAAACACTCCCTAATTTGACGATGGTACTCGTAATTTTGAATCGCGATCCACTGACGACAGTGAGCATTGGATACACACTAAAATGAATTTCACATTTATCGATTAAAAATTCATTTGAGCGCTTTGTCAAAACCTTAAGCGCGTCTATCTCCAAACTACTCTTTTTTTAATTTGCTTGCAACATAACTCTCAAAGTTCTCAATAGATCCTTATGAAATTAGGTATACGTCTTTTCTACAGCATTTCTGAGGTTCTAGTTGAACCTCAGAAATGCAAAAAATATTCAAAAATTACATTTTTAACCAAAAACCTTTGATAAGTTTTTAAAAAATTGAACTTTTTTTTGACGAATGCCAATTTACAATTTTTCAACTTTTTTTGTTTATTGGTTAAACTAGATGCAAGTTTTATAAACACTTTCAAAACAAAAATTTTGATTGCAAATCACTGTATGAGAAGCTAGAAATACCGCCGATTGATGCTTTTATACGCGAGGGTCTCAGGAGATGATTTTCTACGGCGGTCATTAAAAAAAAAACAAAATTAAATCTGATTTTTAGCTTCCACACTACGTTTATAACGTAAAAAGTGGAAGGCATTATAATCGTTCAGTCTGTCACCCACTTTCACAGAACGAACCGTAAGTTTCACAAAGTGGGATACGTCATTTTGAAGCAAAAAATCAGATTAGGCTACATTCCAAGTTTCATTAAAAATTTAAATTAGAAGTTTATTTAAAATTTGAATAACTAAAAATTTAATCTACATTGAAATAACATGCAATTTCCATTTTTAGTCAATATTTAAACTGTTGCCATTTCGCCAAACGTACGAGAAACTTTATTTAAAATAAAAATAAAAACTTTATTTAATTTGGAATTTATATTTAATTTGGATTTTTGCAATATCACAATAGAGTTCTTTTGGTGGTTCATTATATATATGCGGAAGGATGCATAGAAAATTCTAACTTTGAATAAAAACAAGTAGGTTTGTAACTGAATCTGTCACTTAACCCGCTTCCACACAACAGTTGTGTTTAACAGGTAAAAAGGCGACAAACAACAGCATTAATATTTTATATTAAACATTTTCATGCTAAACATGGCTAGTTTCATTTATTTTATTTCGAAAATTCAATAATTATTACTTATCGTTTGCAAAAACCAATTTATATTTCAAAGAATAAATATGCAGCATTCCTCGCTTTTAAATAGAATGAAAACATTTCCTATCAACGTACAAAGAATCTCGTAGTGAAATATATTTGACGTCATTTCAAACTGATCGATGTCGCAAAAATAAATTTGTTTTAATTTATTGTCTAAAAGAATTAAAGTTTCTCGAGCGATTGTTGCAAAGGGCAATGGTGATAAGATTCTAATAAAAATGGCTTCCTAATAAGCATTAAATTTTGCAGTTTTTTTAAATAATTGAAGTACAGGGTTGTCCAGAAATAAGTTGCCCAATTCAGAGGCCTGTGCAGGATGCTGTATTGATCAGAATGTGATAAAATTTGAGATACAGACATTTCAGATCATGCGCTCGCGATTTATTACAAAAGAAAAATTAGTTCAAAAATTTGTCGATAGGTGGCGCTTCAGATTCAAAAACGCATTCTACAGTAATTCTACACGAGATCCGTGGTTCTCCATAACACTTTCCATTCTTACTGTTGTGTGTTCCACAGCGGAAAGCAGTAAATCTGCAGAAATTCCTTGAACTTGCCGAACAATTGAGGCTTTAAGATCCACCAAGGTTGCAGGACGTTCTCGGTAGACCTTATCCTTTAAGCATCCACACAACCAGAAATCACATGGAGTGAGATGACACAAAGTTATAAGAATGGGAAAAAGTGTGGAGAACCACGGATCTCATGTAGAATTACTGTAGAATGCATTTTTGAATCTGCAGCGCCACCTACCGGCAAATTTTTTAACTAATTTTTTTTTGTAATAAATCGCGAGCGCATGGCATTCTGACAAATACAGCATCCTGCACAGGCCTCTGAGTTGGGCAACTTATTTCTGGACAACCCTGTACTTCAAATTTGAATTCTTTTCTGAAATTTTCAATGTATTCTAATTTCGATGCGCTGAATTTTTTGACGTATCACACTTGTTCGAAGCATTCGTAGTTTGGGCTATGGAAGTGGGTGACGGACGGACAGACGGACTGAACGATTAAAATACCTTCCACTTTTTACGTTAGTGGAATCTAAAATGTACGTAGTGGAATCTAAAATAAGCGAAAGTTCCCTTTTTTAAAAGCATCAATTTTACTTATTTATTATTCTCTTTTTCGAAAGAAAGTTAATGAATGAGGAATTGTGGCTACTAAAAGAATTTTATTACGAAAATTTGCATCATTATCTTTCAAATTTCAAAGAAATTCAGCAAACGATAATGAGTAATTATTAATTTGCGAAAGAAGATTAATGAAAATAGTCATGTTTGGCGTTTGAATTAGAAAGAAATTAAAAGCTGAAGGCCCTGTTGGGCGAATTTTTTTCAGAGGTGTTTAAATAGTGCGTTTATTGTTGAGCACAAATTCTGCGTGGAAGCGGTTTAAGTGACAGATTCTGTAACAAACCTACTTGTTGTATTTTAATGTATAATTATACTCAATTTTAAAACGATTCATGCCTTCCTTCCCTTTTAAAAACGTCTCTTAAAAACACAATTCAGGCGAATATATGTATCGCTCCTCTTAAGAAAACTTAACAAGCATCTTTTATCAATGCCTTTTAATTTACTTTTCGCGTTCGTTTCTAGCATTTTATAGGACAATACTAGAAACATTAAGGAAGTATCTAACTTACCAATAATGGTCCTCAGCATTTATAGAAGAGGACGAACATTTGCCATCTGAAATACATAAAAATTTACGCACTATTATACACTTACGCAGAAATCTACGTAATATTTCCCGATTAAAGGATCTCCGGAGTTTACCGTTTATAGAAGATCTGGAGTTTGTCATATTAGGATCACTGGTTATTTAGTCGATAGTAGGATAACCTTAGGTTCCAATTTTAGAATTTTCGGGGTTTCTGTAGTATAGAATCATCCGATTTTTCCGAATATAATCGGAGGAGTTTTCGATTAGAGCCAAGTAAAATTTACTGAAAATTATGGGAATTTTAAGGTCTCTTGAAGAGCTGCAACCCCAATATTTAAAAATATTCATTTCTTCTATAATTATTTTCGTATAAATATGTAATTTATTGGCAGTTAGCTGCTAATTATTTTGCAAATGATAACTTTTTTCGTATTAAGTTCATAAAATTTAATTGTCATTTCTTCACGTTTGGTCATACTAACTTATGAATATCCTCTTTTTAGATTTTTGGTCATTTACATCCCCATAATTAATAATTAAAAATGTTAGTGGTTTTATTATATGTCATGCAATTCCGGATTTGTTTCGTTATAAGTGTTAAAAAATGTTTAATTTTTATACGGAACTTAGGCTACATTCCCACCTCAATACCCTGCCAGATAAACGCTCCATGCAAACCGAAATGAGCCATTAGCACGCTCTACAATAAGCCTACAATGTGCACCTGAACACATAGAACAGACCCAAAATTTTTTCCAATAACAGTAAGCCCTTGTAAAATAAATGACGCCATGATGCGCGGCTAAAAAAAAGCTTAAAAATTCCCTTCGGTTAAAAAAATATTCAAAACGAATAAACGAATTCTTTAAACGAAAATTCCTATAGAAACTTATTTAGCATATGCTTCTACTATTTTATAAGACAATATTAGAAACGTTAAGGAAATAATTTACTCACCAATGAGGATGACGTGTCGTAAAATTGAAGAGCTTAGTGGAAGGATGTGCTAAGTGACAAAAGGTGAAAACGAGAAAATGAGATTAAAGTTTTTAGTTTGCTTTTAAACCTATTTAAAATGTACTTTCAAAAGGTAAAAATATATACTTCACTTAAATTTTAAGAAAAATTAGAGACTTATCTTTAATGGAGGGAATAAAATGTTCATTTACAAAAAAAAAAAAAAAAAAAAAAATCAACAATGTAGTTACCACGTTCTTCCACTAAACGTTTCCATTTGAAACCACATGATACCTGAAAAAATACCTAAGTTATGTACGATTATAAATCATTGATATACACTACTAAAATTCTGAAAAAACAGTTCTAAAAGCCCATATAAAGCACAACACAATAAGCACCAAATACATTTTTTAACCTATAATACCCACCACCTTCATAAGCGTGATATAGGCGCATTTAAAATGATTTAATGCACAGTTCTTCACTAATACAGTTATTCGGACTAATTTTAGCTATAAATTTATAATGATCCTTTGAAACGCACCTTTGTTAACGTAAAAACACACCCAAATGATTCTCCAATATGTCCCAAATGATTCTCCAATACTCTCCAATTTAAATATTTTCTATGTTCACGTTTGTTAAAACGTTTTGGAACCAGTCCTTATTTATTACGCACCTAAATTAAAGCTTAATAATTGCATATTTATTTAAAATACTGCCAAACAGCACGTCCATGCCATAATACACATTCTAAAAGGCCAATAATACCTACATAAGTAGTAGTCTTTTTAAAAAAAACTATTACGTACGTTTATTAATAAGACCGTAAAAGCAAACCCTTAGGATGCATATAAATGAGCAATTATACGCAGCAATTTTATGCCCGAAATACTCATATTAGACATTTTAATATGAAAGACTACGCAACCAGGAATACCTATTTTTAACGATAAATAATTTTTCAATACACACTTAAACAGCCCTCAATACACAATTCAATAATCCTTTATTACGCACCTAAATTATAAACCGAAAGTCTGGAACATTTTCCTTAAAAGACTAATACATATAACCCTTAAATAAGCCCTTAAGTTTAATTATCGTGGCACTAGATCTACACTAGAACTATTGGTGACTGGTTTCGGAATTTAGAACGACATTCAAGTTACGAGCTGGCCAACTAAGTAATAAGTAGGCGCTCACTGCAACTTCTTTAAGGGAGACATCGTACATCATATGTGGCGTCGGGTGCATATTTAAGGTTATTTCAATCGAACTCGTGTATTTAATACGCACCTAAATAGTTTTTGTTGTGTATTAAAGTAAGTCCCTCAATTATGCTCTTTACAGAGCATTGAGCATTAATTAAATTATAGTATGCAACTATGTAAGCCTTTAGTAACCGTACTTCAATCAGACCTTAATAATAAAAATAACGATAAATACACACATTCTTTCAAATCTCAACAGTCTAAACCTGTTATACGCACTATAGTAAGCCTCATGAGTCCTAAATACGCACCTAGAGTAGACACCAAAACAAACCTAAATAATGACCCAATACGCATTAAAAAGGTTCTTAATAAGTACCTCAATAACCCTTTCACGTTGGTTCACATCGTTTTAAATCAGCGATTGCTATGTACATAAATAAATCATTAAAATAATATAGAGTTCATCATGCGTTACTGAAATGGCCTAGAGTACGTATTAAAAAAAAGGTAATCAATAAACAAATAAATGTCCCTTTTTACGCAAATTTAAAAGTCCTTGATACGCAATTTAATCAGCCCCAATGGTTAATATCAAAAATCCGCTTGAGAACAATTATATAATTTAATTGTGTACAATTGCAAGCCGATTTAAAGACTTCTGCACACCGTTGAAAGACAACATTAACATGCGATTCTGCGTCAAAAAGACGAACGATTATAAGTGTTAAATTTATCTTTCAAAGAGTTCTATTATAAGCCTTTTATTAGCATTATTAAAAGCCTAATACATCCTTAATACGAACGATTAACAATTATGCCTTTAAACTGACCTAAAAAACGGGTCTTCAAAGCTAAGTGCCAAATGTTAATCCAATGGAGAAAAAAATAATTTTTAAGCCACATTTCTCCGGCTGAATTGAATATTTTTACAAATAGATTTTATTTAAATGATAAATGTAGATAACTTTCAGGTCTCTATAATCCCATTTTTTAAAATTGATTCGAATATTTTAAGTTACATAAAATTATTTATTTAATATTTAAAAAAAACATTCGAATTAATTTCAAGAAGTGGAATTGTTGGGACCTAGAAGTCATTTATATTTATCACAAAAAAAACATTTGTTAAAATATTCAATTCAGCCGGAGAAATACGGCTTGGAAAATATTTGGCTACAATAAAATCGCACTGAAGCAACACGAGTGATTATGGCGATTAACTCTTAATTTGATACTGCGGTCAAGTAACAACCATGCGCATTGGATACGCACCAAAAATTCACCTGAAATGCACAGAAAACTTGACCCTCAATAAGCTCGGAAAAATTCTATTCTGCTTAAGAAAACTTCACAAGCATATTTTATCAATGCCTTTTAATATATTTTTCGCGTTCGTTTTTAGTATTTTATAGGACAATACTAGAAACACTAAGAAACTATTTTACTTACCAATGATGGTTCTGAGCAAATAGAGGTAGAACACATGCCACCTAAAAAAATATCAAAGTTTACGCAATATTATACATCTTCCAATGACACCATTGAAATCACCAAGAAGCCGTTTTAAAAAAAACTAATTTACACTATATACACATAAAATAGTCCTCAGTATACACTATTACAAACCTTGTATACGCACAAATAAAAAAAAAATTTCACGGAGTCCTAGATAAATTTCGTCTTAGATCTTAAAACGTAATTCTATTTACAAACAAAACAGCGACAAGTTTAACAGTTTATATTCTCTAAAATGAAATAGTATAGCCTTTCATAATTAGCACGTTTGGTCCTAAGTAAACAATTTTAAATAAATTAAAGCACACTACATATAATCACTCGATACGCAACTAAACAGTTTTCAATATCCGCCTCTGTAAGCCTGTGTACTTAACACTTTCGTAAATGAACTCTCATTACGCACATAAATTTGTCCTAAATAAGCTCCTTTACACTAGGGTGTGTAACACTACACAACTTTCAATTAACGCTCCATAAATCTATGCACAAATTAAAAAAATAATTGTTTCCTTTTTAGGTTTTAAAGCCATTGAAAAAATCTTAAAAGTTCTAAGGGAAGCTACCCCTTGTGCATACACAATTTTCTCGAAAACCTTAATATGACCGAACTAACCACGCACCATTCCTTTCAATAAGCTTTTCATAATATTGAACCCTAAATGTAAACTTGAATTGGCCGTTAGTGCGAACCGAAATTCTAAAATATTCTTAAATAACCCCTAAATCATACCTAAATAAGCTCTTAAACAGGAAATATAGTCATAACGATCTAAAAGAGCTCAGGCGCACTTAAAAAAGTATTTATAACGCAGCTCATGGTGCTTTAAATATGCACCTTTAAAAGTCAGTTCTGTGCACTATAAATGCCATTAATTTGCAAATCAATATACATTTAGAACTAAGTAACTCATGGCATGTAAGTATACATAAGTATAATATGCACCTTCGTAAGCTAATTTGCCCATTATAAGTTTTAAATACGCACTCAAATACCTATGACACGACCCTAAATATACCCTTAAATTACGGCCAAACACTCCCTAATTTGACGATGGTACTCGTAATTTGGAATCGCGATCAACTGTCGACAGTGAGTAATGGATACACACTAAAATTGACCCTAAATATCTAATCAAACCATCAATGAGATTTTTAAAAATGCCATTCTGCTTAAGGGGGACGAAACATTAAAAAACAGATTTTTTTTCTTTCATAAAAGGTTAAAATAACATCTCAAAAATATACATGTAAATTTTTAGAATGAAATTCACATTAGTTATCGATTAAAAATTCATTTGAGTGCTCCACTCATAGGCGCTAAATCGTGCTTAAGGTTTTGAGAGAGCTCTTACCTCACTTTTTTTTTAATTGGCACGCGAGATAACTCAAAAAGTTCTCAATTTATGAAATTTGGAATACGTCTTTTCTATAGTATTAGCTAAACTTTAAAAATTCCCCAAAAAATTTTTTAATTACATTTTTAACCAAAAACTTGATAAAAGGGGTAAATAAAGGGCAAAACCTTTTTCTAACGCCTGCCAATTTACAATTTTTCAATTTTTGTTTTTGTTTTTGGTTTAAGAGACAGTTTTTTTAAAAATCGGGCAAAACAGGCAGGTTTGGATAGTTGACATTTTTAATTTTGCTGAAATTTTCAGAATATGTTCATTATGTAAAACTAGTAGACACGTATATTTTTGTTTTTGCCAAAAAAAAATTTTTATTTAAGTTTTGGGGAGTCAAAGTTGAAGATCGTCCATTTTTTGAAGAAAAACGAACCAACTTACATATGGCAATACTTTTTGTGTAAAGAGTTAAAAATCGCAGTGACAATTTTTTCGTGTTCTACTTGTTTCATAGTACATGATAGGACATAAAAACTTATGGTTGACATTTGGCACAAGGGTCACAGGTCATTCAAACTCATTCGAAAAAATATTTTTTTCTGAACTTATGATCTCCAAACTTTTCTTGTGCCAACAGTGAACCAAAAGTGTATATGATCCAATGAATACATACTAAAGAGAAGTACCCAAAAATAGCAAGTGATGTGCGGTGGCACTTTTGGTTGCAGAAATATTTGACCTTGAAATTGCGGAAAATCCAAAATTGCACGAATTTCAACGTCATTTATTTCTTGTGCCAACATTGGAAAAGTATAAAATTAGCTGGACAATAATCCGCATGCATTGTAGAAACAAAATCAATTCACAGACCGTTAGGTATTTGCTCAAATTTTATTTAATGAGGCTCTAAACTTGGAATAAAACTCACATTTTCTTGCAATTTTGTGTTTTCTGCAAAGTTTAGAGCTCCGTAACTGCTTGTACCAAGAAGTAACCAGTTATAAAAGTAGCTGAAAAATAATCCTTATGTATTGCAGACACAAAATCAATTCACAGACCTATGGGTATTTGCTCCCCCCATTTATATACTCTAATATAATACTCTAATTATAGCTCTAAACTTTGCAGAAAACACAAAATTGCAAGAAAATGCGAGTTTTTTTTTCCAAGTTTAGAGCCTCATTAAATAAAATTGGAGCAAATACCTATAGGTCTGTGAATTGATTTTGTTTCTACAATGCATGCGGATTATTGTCCAGCTAATTTTATACTTTTCCAATGTTGGCACAAGGAATAAATGTCCTTGAAATTGGTGCAATTTTGGATTTTCTGCTCAAAAATTTCTGCAAGGATTTCTTTCAAGGTCAAATATTTCTGCAATCAAAAGTGCCACCGTACATCACTTGCTATTTTTGGGTACTTCTCTTTAGTATGTATTCATTGGAGCATATACACTTTTGGTTCACTGTTTGCACAAGAAAAGTTTGGAGATCAAAAGTTCAGGAAAAAAACATTTTTTCGAATGACCTGTGACCCTTGTGCCAAATGTCAACCATAAGTTTTTATATCCTAACATATACCATGGAACAAGTAGAACACGAAAAAAATGTCACTGCGAATTTTAACTCTTTACACAAAAAATATTGCCATATGTAAGTTGGTTCGTTTTTCTTCAAAAAACGAACGATCTTCAACTTTAACCCCCCCAAAACTTTAATTTTTTTTGGCAAGAACAAAAATATACGTGCCTAATAGTTTTACATAAAGAAAATATTCTGCTAATTTCAGCAAAATTAAAAATGTCAACTATCCAAGCCTGCCTGACTCTTAAAAAAAACTGGCTCTTAACTAGAGGATTTAAGTTTTGTAAACACTTTCAAATCATACGTTTTGATTTCAGATCACTATAGGGGAAGCTAGAAATACCGCCGAATGATGCTTTTATCCGCGATTGTCTCGGGAGATGAGTTACTACGGTAGCCTTTGTGAAAAAATAAATTTAAAAAATCTGATTTTTTTTATTTTAATCTATAATCATACAGAATTTTTAAAACGAATTATACAATCCTTCCCTTTTAATAACGTCTATGAAAAACGACCAAAATTCAGGCGGTTATATGTATCGCTCCCCTTAATAAAACTTCACAAGCATCTTTTATCAATACCTTTTAATTTATGTTTCGCGTTCGTTTCTAGCATTTTATAGGACAATGCCAGAAACATTAAGGAAATATCTTACTTACCAATAATGGTTCTCAGCATTTATATAAGAGGACGAACACTTGCTATCTGAAATACATAAAAATTTACGCATTATTACGCAGAAATGGATATTTCCCGATTAAAAGATCGCCGGAGTTTTCCGTTTATAGAAGCTCCGGAGTTTGTGATATTAGGATCGCCGGATAGTTCGTCGATAGTAGGATCGCCTTAGTTTCCGATTTTAGATTTTTCGAGATTTCTCTAGTATAGGATCATCCGAATTTATTCTGAGGAGTTTTCGATTACAGCCTAGTAAATTCACTGGAAGGGAATTTCAAGGTGTCCTGAAGAGCTGCAACCTCAATATTTTAGAATATTAATTTCTCCTATATTTATTTTCGTATAAATATGTAATTTACTGGCAGTTAGCTGCAAATTAGTTTGCAAATAACTTTTTCGTATTAAATTCATAAAATTGAATTCTTTCTTCACGTTTGTTCATATTAACTTAGGAATATACTCTTTTTAGATTTTTGGTCATTATCCCTATAATTAATAAATTAAAAGTCCGTGTTTTATTTGTGTCACGCAACTGCAGATTTGTTGCGTTACAAGTGCTATTTTTGTGGAAAACGGGTGCTTAAAATATGCTTAATTTTTATACTTAATTTTGGCTACACATTCACCTCAATATACTGAATAATAAACGCTCCATCGAACTTTAACAAGCCATTTGCACGCTCTACAACAAGCCTACGATGTGCACCTTAACACATCGAACATACCAAAAAATAATTCTAATAACAGTAAGTCTCCTATTAACAGTAAACCCTTGTGAAATAAATGACGCCTTGATGCGAACCTAAAAAAAAGCTTAAAAATTCCCTTCTCTTAGAAAAAAAAACTTCAAAATCTTAATACCTTCAATCAAAATTCCTAATAGGCACTAATTTATTATATTGCTTCTAATATTTTATAAGACAATATTAGAAACGTTAAGGATCCCATGAGGATGACGTGTCATAGAATTGAAGAGCTTAGTGGAAGGACGTGCTAAGTGAGAAATGGTGAAAACGAGAAAATGAGCTTAAAATATTTAGTTTGCGTTTAGACCTATTAAAAATGTACTTTCAAAAGGTAAAAATATATACTTAACTTAAATTTTAAGAAAAAGGAGGGACTTATCTATAATGGTGGGAATAAAATGTTTATTTACAAAAAAAAAAAAAAATCTATTTTTTCAAAAATGTCACTTAGCACGTTCTTCCACTAAACGTTTCCATTTGAAACCACATGCAACCTGAAAAAAATATCTAAGTTATGTACGATTATAAATCATTCATAAACACTATTAAAATTCTGAAAAAACAGTTTTAAAAGCCCAAAACAATAAGCCCCAAATACATTTTTTTTAAAACCTATAATACCCACCACCTTCAAAAGCGTTATATAGGCTCATTTAAAATGATTTAATACACAGTTCTTCACTAATACAGTTATTCGGACTAATTTTAGCTATAAATTTATAATGATCCTTTGAAACGCACCTTTGTTAAACGTAAAAACACATCCAAATGATTCTCCAATATGGAATTAAAAAATTATCTATGTTCACGTTTGTTAAAACTTTTTTGAACCAGTCCTTATTTATTACGCACCTAAATGTAAGCTTAATAATTGCATATTTAAAATACTGCCAAACAGCATGTCCGTCCCATAATATACAGTCTAAAAGGCCAATAATACCTACATAAGTAGTAGTCTTTAAAAAAAAACTATATTACGTACGGTTATTAATAAGACCGTAAAAGCAAATCCTAAGTTCTTAGGATGCACATAAATGCGAAATTATACGAAGCAATTTTAAGCCCGAAATACTCATATTAGACAATTTAATATGAAAGACTACGCAACCAGGAAGAACAACTATTTTTAACGATAAATAAATTTTCAATACACACTTAAACAGCCCTCAATACACCAATTCAATAATCCCTTATTACGCACCTAAATTATAAACCGAAAGTATGGAACATTTTCCTTAAAAGACTACTACATATGACCCTTAAATAAGCCCTTAAGTTGAATTATCATTGCACTAGAGCTACACTAGAGCTATTGGCGACTGGTTTCGAAATTTAGAACAACATTCAAGTGACGAGCCGACCAACTAAGTAATAAGTCGGCGCCCACTGCAACTTCTTTAAGGGAGACATCATACATCATATGTGGCGTCGGGAGCATATTCAATGTTATTTCAATCTAACTCATGTATTTTATACGCACCTAAATAGTTTTTGTTGTGCATTAAAGAAATTCCCTCAATTATGCTCTTTACAGACCATTGAGCATTAATTAAATTATAGTATGCAACTATGTAAGCCTTTAATAACCGTACTTCAATCAGACCTTAATACTAAAAGTAACGATACAAATACACACATTCCTTCAAAACTAAACATTCTAAACCTGTTATACGCACTATTGTAAGCAGCCTCATGCGTCCTAACTACGCACGCACCAAAACAAACCTAAATAACAACCCAATACGCATTCAAAAGGTTCCGAATAACCCCGAACCTCAATAACCCGTTCACGTTGGTTCACATCGTTTTAAATCAGCAATTGCTATGTACATAAATAAACCATTAAAATTATTATAGAGTTCATCATTCGTTACTGAAATGGCCTAAAGTACGCATTAAAAAATGGTTTTCAATAAACAAATAAATGTCCTTTTTTAGGCAAATATAAAAGTCCTTGGTGCGCAATATAATCAGCCCCAAGGGCTAATATCAAAAAACACTTCTGCACACCGTTGAAAGACATCAACACGCGATTCTGCGTCAAAAACACGAACGATTATAAGTGTTAAATTTATCTTTCAAAAAGCTCTATTATAAGCCTTTTATTAGCATTATTAAAAGCCTTATACATCCTTAATACGAACGACTGACAATTATATTGCCTCAAAACTGACCTAAACAAAACGAGTCTCCAAAGCTAAGTGCCAAATGTTAATCCAATGGGGAAGAAAATAATTTTTAAGCCACATTTCTCCGATTGAATAGAATATTTTTACAAATAGTTTTTTTAAATGATAAATGTAGATAACTTTCAGGTCTCTATAATCCCATTTTTTGAAATTGATTTGAATACTTTAAGTTATTGAAAATTTAAAAACATTAGAATTAATTTCAAGAAGTGGAATTGTTGGGACCTATAAGTCATTTATATTTATCACAAAAAAAAAACTTTTGTTAAAATATTCAATTCAGCCGGAGAAATGCGATTTGGAAAATATTTGGCTAAAATAAAATCGCGCTGAAGCAACACGAGTGATTATGGCGATTAACTCTTAATTTGATACTGCGGTCAAGTAACAACCATGCGCATTGGATACGCACCACAAATTCACCTGAAATGCACAGAAAACTTAACCCGCAATAGGATTTTAAAATTTCTATTCTTCTTAAGGAAACTTCACAAGCATCTTTTATCAATGCCTTTTAATATATTTTTCGCCTTCGTTTCTAGTATTTTATAGGACAATACTAGAAACATTAAGAAATTATTTTACTTACCAATGATGGTTCTGAGCAAATATAGAAGAGGTAGATCACATGCCACCTAAAAAATATTAAAATTTACGCAATATTATATACCTTCCAATGACACCATTGAAATCACCAAGAAGCCGTTTTTAAAAAACTAATTTACGCTATATACACATCATATAGTCCTCAGTATACACTATTACAAACCTTATATACGCACAATTAACATTTCACGGAGTTCTAGATAAATCTCGGTCTAGGTCTTAAAACGCAATTCTATTTGCAAACAAAACAGAGACAAGTTTAACGGTTTATATTCTCTAAAATGAACTAGTATAGCCTTTCTAATTAGCACGTTTGGTCCTAAATAAACAATTTTCAATAAATTAAAGAACACACTACATACAATCACTCGATACGCAACTAAACAGTTTTCAATATCCGCCTCGGTATGCCTGTATACTTAAGTTAACACTTTCGTAAATGAACTCCCATTACGCACATAAATTTGTCCTAAATAAGCTCCTTTACACTAGGGTGTGTAACACTACACAACTTTGAATTACCGCTCAATAAATCTATGCACAATATTAAAAAATAAGTTTGTTCTTCTTAGGTTTTAAAGCTATTGAAAAAAAACTTAAGTTCTAGTTAAGCTACCCCTTGTGCATACACAATTTTCTCGAAAACCTTAATATGGCCGAACTAACCACGCACCATTCCTTTCAATAAGCTTCACATAATAATGAACCCTAAATATAAACTTGAATTGGCCTTAAGTGCGAACAGAAATTCTGAATTATTCTTAAATATCCCCTAAATCACACCTGTAAATAAGCTCTTAAATAGGAAATATAGTCATAACGTCATAACGATCCGAATAAGCTAAGGCGCACTTAAAAAAAGTATTTATAACGCAGCTCATGATGCTTTAAATATGCACCTAAAAAAGTCAGTTCTGCGCACTATAAAGGCCATTAATATGTAAATCAATATACCATTAGAACTAAGTAACTCATGGCATGTAAGTACACATATGCACTTTCGTAAGCTAATTTGCTCATTATAAAGTTTAAAATACGCACTCAAATACCTATGAACACGACCCTAAATATACCCTTAAATTACGGCCAAACACTCCTTAATTTGACGATAGTACTCGTAATTTGGAATCGCGATCAACTGTCGACAGTGAACAATGGATACACACTAAAATTGATCCTAAATATCTAATCAAACATCAATAAGATTTTTAAAAATGCTATTCTACCTAAGGGGGACGATACATGTAAAAAAAATTTTTCTTTTATAGTTAAAATAACATCTCAAAAATCTACATGTAAATTTTTAGAATGAAATTCACATTATTTATCGATTAAAAATTTATTTGAGTGCTCCACTCATAGGCGCTAAATCGTGCTTAAGGTTTTGACAAAGCTCTTACCTCATAACTTTTTTTTAATTGGAGCAAGAGGTAACTCATAAAGTTCTCAATAGATCCTTATATTTGGTATACGTATTTTCTATAGTATTAGCTAAACTTTAAAAATGCCCCCAAAAAATTTAGTTACATTTTTAACCAAAAACTTGATAAATTGGGTAAATAAAGGGCAAAACCTTTTTTCCGACGCCTGCCAAATTACTATTTTTCAACTTTTTTTGTTTTTCATTGGTTTATCTAGAAGATGCAAGCTTTGTGAACACTTTCAAATCATACATTTTAATTTCAGATTACTACCGCCGAATGATGCTTTTATCCGAGAGGGTCTCAGGAGACGAGTTACTACGGTAGCATTTTTGAAAAAAATAAATTTAAAAAATCTGATTTTTGTATTTTAATGTATAATCATACAGAATTTTTCAAACGATTCATACAATCCTTCCCTTTTAATAACGTCTCTGAAAAACTATCAAAATTCAGGTGGTTATATGTATCGCTCCCCTTAATAAAACTTCACAAGCATCTTTTATCAATGTTTTTAATTTATTTTTCGCGTTCGTTTCTAGCATTTTATAGGAGAACGCTAGAAACATTAGGGAAATATCTTACTTACCAATAATGGACTTCAGCATTTATAGAAGAGGGCGAACACTTGCCATCTGAAATACATAACAAGAAGTTCATAAAGAACTAAAATAGCCTACTTTCCTGTTACTTAAATTCTTACTGAAGTTCTAATCGGGAAAAAAACTAGGTTCCTAAAGTAAATATCATCAACAGCCGTTTCTACACTAGATTTATACACATTAGAAAAAAAAATCGAAACACAGCACCCAGCTATAATTTAAACTTCTAAAAGCCAAAATCAACTATTTTCCTTAATATTCGTTCGCAAATTAATTAAATATTATTTATCATCTGCTCGTGATTTATTTGTAGTTCGAAGAATAAATATTTATTAATAACAAAAGTAATGAAACTACTCCGAACTGCATTAAAAAACAAGAAATGTAAATTAAAACTAAGCATAATTGCATGCAAAAGTATGCCTTGCCGCTTTCTTGGTAGATAATTAATGAATAATCAAAGAATCAAATTGTTCTACATTTTATGACGTCATTCCAAACTGATTCATGAAAATATTATTTTGCTTCAAATATGTTTAAATAAAGTTTCTCATGCCATTGTTGATTTGGCAACAGTGATTTAAATGACTCAAAATTGAATTTCAATGCTAATTCAATGGGAAATTCGCCGACAGATAGTAGATTTATGTCCGTCCGGACGTACAGACAGACGGACAAAAAGTATGAAAGTTGGGTATCTGAGGTCATAGCTTTCTAACAAAAAAAGAATTTTTAAGATCCGATGGATAGAACTGATTTTGGAAGGGGGGTACAGACAGACAGACAGACGGACAGACAGACGAACAGACAGACGAACAGACAGACATACGAACAGACAGACATACGAACAGACAGACAGATGGACAGACAGACAGATGGACATCAACCGCATTTCAATACCTAAATGATTTAAATGACTCAAAATTGAATTTCAATGCTAATTCAATGGGAAATTCGCGACAGATAGTAGATTTATGTCGTCCGGACGTACAGACAGACGGACAAAAAGTATGAAAGTTGAGTATCTGAGGTTATAGCTTCTAACAAAAAAAGAATTTTTAAGATCCGATGATTAGAACCGATTTTGGAAGGGGGGTACGGACGGACAGACGGACATCGACCGCATGTCAATACCTACTTTTTCATTTTTTTAATTCTTTCGAATTAAAAAAAGAAAAGTAGGCTAAAAATTTACGCATTATTACGCAGAAATAGATATTTCCCGTTTAAAAGATCGCCGGAGTTTTCCGTTTATAGAAGGAGTTTGCGATATTAGTATCGCCGGATAGTTCGTCGATAGTAGGATCGCCTTAGTTTCCGATTTTAGATTTTTCGAGATTTCTCTAGTATAGGATCATCCGAATTTATTCTGAGGAGTTTTCGATTACAGCCTAGTAAATTCACTGGAAGGGAATTTCAAGGGTTCCTGAAGAGCTGCAACTTCAAAATTTTAGAATATTTATTTCTCCTATATTTATTTTCGTATAAATATGCCATTTACTGGCAGTTAGCTGCAAATTAGTTTGCAAATTATAACTTTTTTGTATTAAATTCATAAATTTGAATTCTTTCTTCACGTTTGTTCATATTAACTTAGGAATATACTCTTTTTAGATTTTTGGTCATTATCCCTATAATTAATAAATTAAAAGTCCGTGTTTTATTTGTGTCACGCAACTGCAGATTTGTTGCTTTATAAGTGCTTATTTTTAAAGGAAAACGGGTGCTTAATTTTTATACTTAATTTTGGCTACACATTCACCTCAATATGCTGCCTAATAAACGCTCCATCGAACCTTAACAAGCCATTTGCACGCTCTACAACAAGCCTACGATGTGCATCTTAACACATAGAACAGACTAAAAAATTACTCTAACACAGTAAGTCTCATATTAACAGTAAACCCTTGTGAAATAAATGACGTCTTGATGCGAACCTAAAAAAAGCTTAAAAATTCCCTTCTATTAAAAAAAAATCAGTCAAAATCTTAAAATCTTCAATCAAAATTCCTAATAGGCACTAATTTATTATTTGCTTCTAATATTTTATAAGACAATATTAGAAACGTTAAGGAAATAATTTACTCACCCATGAGGATGACGTGTCATAGAATTGAAGAGCTTAGTGGAAGGACGTGCTAAGTGAGAAAAGGTGAAAATGAGCTTTAAAGTTTGAAGTTTGCGTTTAGACCTATTAAAAAATTTACTTAAATTTTAAGAAAAAGGGGAGACTTATTTTAATGGAGGGAATAAAATGTTCAATTATGAAAAACAATTATGTCACCTAGCACGTTATTCCATTAAAAGTTTCCATTGGTATAAACCACATGAGACCTGAAAAAAATACCTAAGTTACGTACTATTATAAATCATTCGTACACACTACAATAATTCTGAAATTTTATTTTTGAAAGCCCATATAAAGCGCAATAATAAGCACCAAATTCATTTCTTAATCTTTAATACCCACAACCTTTATAAGCTTGATACACGCTCATTTAAAGAGACTTAATACACAGTTCGTCACTAATACAGTTCTTCGGACTAATTTTAGCTGTAAATTTATAATGACCCTTTAAAACGCGCCACCGTTGCTAAACGACAAAACACATCTAAATGATCCTCCAATACGGAATTAAAAAATTCTCAATAAGCAGCCCGTTTACGTTAGTTAAAACGTTCTTGAACCAGCCCTTATTTATTACGCATCTAAATTACGTTTTAATAATTGCATAGTTATTTAAAACACTTCCAATTATACACATAAAATTTTTAGAATGAAATTCACATTATTTATCGATTAAAATACAATTGAGCGCTCTGTCAAAACCTTAAGTACGTCTATCTCAAAACTAAACTGGTTTATTTTAACTGGCGTGCAAGATAACTCAATAAGTTCTCAATAGATCCTTATGAAATTAGGTATAAGTCTTTTCTACAGTATTTGTAGTTGAACCTCAGAAATGCCAAAAAAAAAATCGCTTTTTTTGACAACTGCCAATTTACATTTTTTTTTTACTTTTTCGTTGTTTATTGGTTAAACTAGAATATGTAAGTTTTATAAACACTTTCAAATCAAAAATTTTGATTTCAGATCACTGTATGACAACCTAGAAATACCGCCGATGGATGCTTTTATCCGCGAGGGTCTCAGGAGATTTACTACGGCGGCCATTTTAAAAAAACAAACAAAATTAAATCTGATTTTTGTATTTTAATGTTTAATTGTACTGTATTTTAAAACGATTCATGCATTCCTTCCCATTTAAAAACGTCTCTGAAAAACGATCAAATTTAGAGAATTATATGTATCGCTCCCCTTAAGAAAACTTCACAAAAATCTTTTATCAATGCCTTTTAATTTATTTTTCGCGTTCGTTTCTAGCAATTTATAGGACAATTCTAGAAACATTAAGGAAGTATCTAACTTACCAATAATGGTGCTCAGCATCTATAGAAGAGGAACACTTGCCATCTGAAATACATAAAAATTTACGCACTGTTACGCACTTATGCAGATATAGATACATATTTCCCGATTTTAGGATCTCCGGAGTTTTCCGTTTATAGAAGCTCCGGTGTTTGTTATATTACGATCGCCGAATAGTTCGTCGATAGTAGGATCGCCTTACTTCCCTATTTTAGAATTTACGGGGTTTCTGTAGTATGGGATCGTCCGAATTTTCCTAATATAATCGGAGGAGTTTTCGATTATAGCCTAGTAAAATTTACTGGAAATTAAGGGAATTTCAAGGTCTTCTGAAGGACTGCAACTTAGGAATATCCTCTTTTGATTTTGGTCATTTACTTTCATGTAATTAATAATTTAAAATGTCAGTAGTTTTATTATATGTCGTGCAATTCCGGATTTGTTCCGTTACAAGTGCTTAAAAATGTTTAATTTTATACAAACTCTGGCTACACTTCCACCTCCCTAAATGCGCTGCTTAATAAACGCTCCATGCAAAACATAAATAAGCCATTAGCACGCTCTACAATAAGTCTTACAATGTGCACCTGAACCGTAGACAGGCCCAAAAAAATTTTCCAATAATAGTAAGCCTTTGTAAAATAAATGACGCCATGATGCGCATCTAAAAAAAGTTTAAAAATTCCCTTCGGTTAAAAAAATATTTAAAATATTTAATCGATTTTTTCGCATCTTCCCATCGAAAATTGTGACGTGTGCTTAGAATTGTGAGCTTAGTGGAAGGACGTGCTAAGTGAGAAAAGGTGAAAACGAGAAAATGAGCTTAATATATTTAGTTTGCGTTTAGACCTATTAAAAATATACTTTCAAAAGGTAAAAATATATACTTAACTTAAATTTTAAGAAAAAGGGGGGACTTATCTATAATGGAGGGAATAAAATGTTTATTTACAAAAAAAAAATTCTATTTTTTCAAAAATGTCACTTAGCACGTTCTTCCACTAAACGTTTCCATTTGAAACCACATGCAACCTGAAAAAAAATATCTAAGTTATGTACGATTATAAATCATTCATAAACACTATTAAAATTCTGAAAAAAGTTTTAAAAGCCCAAAACAATAAGCCCCAAATACCATTTTTTTAAAACTATAATACCCACCACCTTCATAAGCGTTATATAGGCTCATTTAAAATGATTTAATACACAGTTCTTCACTAATACAGTTATTCGGACTAATTTTAGCTATAAATTTATAATGATCCTTTGAAACGCACCTTTGTTTAACGTAAAAACACATCCAAATGATTCTCCAATATGGAATTAAAAAATTATCTATGTTCACGTTTGTTAAAACTTTTTTGAACCAGTCCTTATTTATTACGCACCTAAATGTAAGCTTAATAATTGCATATTTAAAATACTGCCAAACAGCATGTCCGTCCCATAATATACACTCTAAAAGGCCAATAATACTTACATAAGTAGTAGTCTTTAAAAAAAACTATATTACGTACGGTTATTAATAAGACCGTAAAAGCAAATCTTAAAAACCCTTAGGATGCACATACTAAGCACAAACAAAAACTATATTACGTACGTTTATTAATAAGACCGTAAAAGCAAATCCTAAGTTCTTAGGATGCACATAAATGAGAAATTATACGAAGCAATTTTAAGCCCGAAATACTCATACGAGACAATTTAATATGAAAGACTACGCAACCAGGAAGAACAAGAACTATTTTTAACGATAAATAAATTTTCAATACACACTTAAACAGCCCTCAATACACAATTCAATAATCCCTTATTACGCACCTAAATTATAAACCGAAAGTATGGAACATTTTCCTTAAAAGACTACTACACATGACCCTTAAATAAGCCCTTAAGTTGAATTATCATTGCACTAGAGCTATTGGCGACTGGTTTCGAAATTTAGAACAACATTCAAGTGACGAGCCGACCAGCTAAGTAATAAGTAGGCGCCCACTGCAACTTCTTTAAGGGAGACATCGTACATCATATGTGGCGTCGGGAGCATATTCAAGGTTATTTCAATCTAACTCATGTATTTAATACGCACCTAAATAGTTTTTGTTGTGCATTAAAGAAATTCCCTCAATTATGCTCTTTACAGAGCATTGAGCATTAATTAAATTATAGTATGCAACTATGTAAGCCTTTAATAACCGTACTTCAATCAGACCTTAATACTAAAAGTAACAATACATATACACACATTCCTTCAAAACTCAACATTCTAAACCTGTTATACGCACTATTGTAAGCCTCATGCGTCCTAAATACGCACGCACCAAAACAAACCTAAATAACAACCCAATACGCATTCAAAAGGTTCCGAATAACCCCGAACCTCAATAACCCGTTCACGTTGGTTCACATCGTTTTAAATCAGCAATTGCTATGTACATAAATAAACCATTAAAATAATTATAGAGTTCATCATTCGTTACTGAAATGGCCTAGAGTACGTATTAAAAAAAGGTACTCAATAAACAAATAAATGTCCCATTTTACGTAAATTTAACAGTCCTTGATACGCAATTTAATCAGCACCAAGGGTTAATATCAAAAATCCGCATCAGAACAATTATATAATTTAATTGTGCAACAATTGCAAGACGATTTAAACACTTCTGCACACAGTTGAAAGACAAAATTAACACGCGATTCTGCGTCAAAAAGACGAACGATTATAAGTGTTAAATTTATCCTTCAAAAAGCTCCATTATAAGCTTTTTATTATCATACATCCTTAATACGAACAATTGGCAATCATACGGCCTCAAAACTGACCTAAATTTCCCTCATTACGCACCTAAACATTTCTCTCTCTGCCATCTCTATAAGCCCGTCTACTTGCATTTAATCTTTCTTAAATCAGTCTTTAATTACGCTCCTAAATTACCGTAAATAAGGACCTTAATAAGCTCTTACCGTGCAAGTTAAAAATCTCGTAAGATGCATCGTAAAAGCATATTATACATTCTTAATTGGGAATGAGCCAGCTGAACTACGGGTCCCCAAAGCAAAATGCCTCAGTGTTAATCCAGTGAAGAAAAAAAATATTTTCTAAGCCACATTTGTCTGGCTGAATTGAAACTTTTGCAATTTATTTAAAATCATATATGTAGATAACTTGCAGGTCTCTTTAATCCCATGAGGTTTTTTTTAATTGCTTCTAATATTTTGGGTAAAATTATTTATCGAAAATTAGAAAATATATTCGAACCAATTGAAAAAGTGGGATTGTCGGGACGTGTAAGTCAGCTGCATTTATCAAATAAAAATACCGTTTGTAAAAATATCCAATACAGCCGGAGAAACGTAGCTTAGAAATGAGTTTTTTTTCTTCATTGGACTAACACTGAGGCACTTTGCTTTGGAGACCCGGGGTGCAGCAGGCTCATTCCCCCTTAAACCTGTATCACCCTCAATACGCACCTAAATAAGCTTTAAAAATCCTCTTTTTCTGAGGCAAATTTCAACATTTCTTTACACCAACATTTAATAAATGCTCACCAAAGGCATTTATTTATCATTTGTTTCTAATATTTTATATTACAATATTAGAAACGTTAAGGAAATAATTTACTCACCAATAAGGATAACGAGTCATAGATTTGGTGAAACACATGTCACCTGAAAAAAATACAAAAAGTTATAAACTTTTTATAATTACTCTTTATGTGGGTTCGGTTCAAAATCTAATGCCCGACTTGTCCAGGACAAGTAAAATTATTAGATTTTTACGCAGTTTTAAAAGCTCTTTATGAGCACAATTAACATTAAATACACATTTTATGATACCTTAGTTTGCGCTACATAAGCCCAAGTACGCTAAATTAAATAGAATTTCATGCATAGTCATCAGAGCGAATAAATTTAACAACTAATACCCAATAATACACTGTTAAAAATTTTGTGCTTGGCTTCACCATGATATTGGTTCCTAGTAGCTGCAACGGCTGAATGGTGAAACGTTCCACCATATTTTTGGTATTCGGTTGAACCATTTCTCAAGTTTTTGTTTCCAAATCCAGAAAAATGGTTCAACCAAACACCGAAAAAAAGGTGAAACATTTCACAATTCAGCCGTTGCAGCTACTAGGAACCAATATCATAGTGAAACCAACCAATATCATGGTGAAACCTAGCACCAAATTTTTAACAGTGTACTTCAAAAGAATTTTTAGAAAACCTCAAAATAAACGCAAACCTAAATAATCCAGCATTGCATGTAGAGATTTTTTTCAATTATGCATCTTAATGGGCCAATTTACGCAAAATAAAAATTCCTTGAATTAGATATTATGCACAAATAAGCTTATGAAATGCACTACAAAAATATCAACCATCGCAAATTGAAATAAATAATTTATAGATACTTTGTCATTCATAAGTTTTATTTGAAGAAATAGTGAAAAAATTCACACAAAATTTCAGTGATAGATAAATAACTTTGCTTGGGAAGTGAACTGAGGGTTCAACTTCGAACCAGCCACTTAGCATGGAAAAATCGCTAGTATTAGCCTTTAAAGGCCAAAAGCTACAAAAACGGCGATAGTCACCGAACCGAAACATAGGCAAGTAGTCTCGGGCGATCTTTAACTTTTAACTAGGTCCTTAATGCGCAATAAAACAATTAAACGCCTTCAATATAGGCCCTGCTTCAAAACGCATCATTATTAGGCCTCAACACAGACCACATAATCCCCCAATCGGCAATTAAAATATTCTATATACGCACCTCAATAATAAGATCAGCCGAAATTACGCACCCAAATTAGTTCTTAAAGCGCATTGCAATTTGCAGTGCGTTTTAAGAATTAATTTTTAGCTTCCACACTACGTTGATAACGTAAAAAGTGGAAGGTATTATAATCGTTCAGTCCGTCCGTCATCCACTTCCATAGCCCGAACTACAAATGCTACGGACAAGTGTGATACGTCAAAAAATTCAGCGCATCGAAATTAGAATACATTGAAAATTTCAGAAAAGAATTCGAATTCGAAGTACTTCAATTATTTAAAAAAAACTGAAAAATTTGATGCTCATTTAAAAAGTATAGGAAGCCATTTTTATTAGAATTAAATTGCCATTGCCATCGCAACAATCGCTCGAGAAACTAATTCTTTTCGACAATAAATTAAAATAAATTTATTTTTGCGTCATCGATCAGTTTGAAATGACGTCAAATATATTTCACTACGAGATTCGTTGTATGTTATGAAATATTTTCATTCTATTTAAAAGCGAGAGAATATTACATATTTATTCTTTGAAATATAAATTAATTTTTGCAAACGATAAGTAATAAGTATTGAATTTTCGAAATAAAATAAATGAAACTATAGCCAATTTATTTTATTTTTACAACATCATTTTACTAATTATTTATTTTGCGAACTGTAAATTAATTTACAAACTATAAATAATAACTGAATTTTCGGAAGAAAGTTAATGCCAATGGGAAATTGTGGAGACTCAAAGATATTTATTAAAAAAATTACATCATTTTTCTTCGAACTTCAAACAAATTTAGCAAACGATAAAGACTAATTGTTAAATCTGAGAAAGATTAATGAAAATCGTTTATTTTGGCGTTTAAAAATGTGAATTAAACTAGCTAAAAGCCCTGTTTGTCGAATTTCTTTCTGAGGTGTATAAATGGTTTGTTTCCTGTTGAGCACAGTTGTTGTGTGGAAGCGGTTTAAGTGACAGATTCTGTAACAAACCTACTTGTTTAATTTTGGCCTGCATTTTTTGCAGTCTGCAAAAAAAGCAAGGACATCTTAAAATGTCTTCAATACGCTCTTAAACAGGTCCTTGATTGGCACCTAAATCAGACCGTCAATTGACACTTCAAACCCCGCCGTAAATAAGCATCTAAATAAACTCTTATAATGCACTTAAAAAGCTCGTAATACGCATCTTAAAAAGGCATATAATTCGTAGTTAAATTCATGACCCTCAATAATACCTAATTAAACCCTCGATATATACACCTAAATAAGATTTAAAACATCCCTGAGCTTAAGAAAATGTCAAACAATGCCATTGGAATTGAACTTAAGTTATAGCGCTCGAACTATTAGGCGCGTTTTACAAAATGTAAAAAAAGCTTCAATACGGAGAACTGAAGTCCCGACCATCCCTTACTAAAGTTCATATGAGACTGAGGGTAAAGTTCGCTCAAAAAATACATTACTATGGGTAAAAAATGGGATGATTCTTTCTGATGAAGAGTTTAATTTAGACGGACCAGATGGTTTTCGATACTTCTGGTATGATCTCCGTAAAGAAAAAGAAATGTTCTCAAAGCGTGCATATATGGATGTGTCTTGTGTCTCAGTAATGGTCTGGGAAGGTAACGCAGCTGAAGGAACTACTCCAATTGTTTTTGTGCAAGGCAAAATGAATTATGATAGTTATGTTTATATGTTATATACTAGTCTTTCACCAGAAGCACAGTTAATTTATTAATGTTTTTAGTAAAGATTTTAAAAATGTGCATGTTTCAGGGGAAGTAACTGAAGAACAGGATTGTATTGAGTGTGATTTTTATAAAGAGGAGGTTATTCGTCTATTAAAAAGTATGAAACCTACAAAGCACCTGGCCCTGGTGATATTTATCCTAAAATTTTAGTTGAATGTGCAAAAGAGTTGGGGGAAGCAGTTCTAACTATTTTTTAGGTCATCATTTATTTCTGGAATTGGCGAATGTTACTCCATTGTACAAGAAAGGCCCTAAATCTGATCCGGGTAATTACAAACCAGTTAGTCTTACATCTGTTTTAGGTAAAGTTTTTGAGACATTGTTGAAAATGCGTACAATTAATTTTTTAGAAACTAATAATTTGCTTTCAGATAATCAATATGGCTTTAGAAAAGGTAGGTCTTGTACAACTAATCTTTTAAAATGTTATGATACTGTTACAAAAGAGATTGATAAAGGCAATATGGTTGATGTTATTTACATCGATTTCCAAAGGGCTTTTGATAAAGTTCCTCATGAAGCTTTGTTATTTAAGTTGAAAAGATTTGGGTTAGGGACTGCTGTGGTCCGTTGGATTAAAATGGGTTGACCAATAGAAAACAAAGGGTTCACATTAATGGTAAGTACTCTAATTGGAATGAGGTTGTAAGTGCAGTGCCTCAGGGCTCTGTACTAGGGCCAATTTTATTTATTATGTTTATTGATGATATCAGCTGGGGGTTGAATAGCAAGTTAAGTATTTTTGCAGATGACTTAAAAGTGACGAGTACAGTAAATTCTGTTGAGCATATCGAGCAGTTACAAAATGATCTTACGAAAATTACTGAATGGGCTTCAAGGTGGGGCATGTCGTTCAGTGTTAACAAAGGTCAAACCTTGCATTTGGGTAAGAACAATGTTAATCATTCTTATGTTTTACAGGGAGAAAGTATCCAAGATAGTGAGTTCGTTTGAGATTTAGGAGTTTTGGTGAGCAATGATTTCAAAATGAGTAAGCAGTGTGTTGAGGCAAGTAAGAAAGCCAATCGAATGTTGGGATATATTAGAAAAAGTATCACTTCTAATTCAAGGAGATTATTTTGCCATTGTATAGGGGATTGGTAAGGCCACATCTGGAATATGCTGTTCAGTTTTGGTCTCCCTTCCTCAGAAAAGATATAGAGTTGCTTGAAAAAGTTCAGCATAGGGCTACAAAAATGATTAAGGATATATCTGGTATTGATTATGATAACAGATTAAGATCTTTAAACATGTATTCCCTGGAAAACAGGAGATCTAGGGGTGATTTAATACAGTTATTCAAGTTCATAAAACAGGGAGACATGGAGGGCTTAGGTTTTACCTTAAATAGCCGGACCAGAGATCATGATCAGAAATTGAATAAATCGAGCTTTAGAAGAGAGGTAAGAAAACATTATTTTTACAATCGAGTTGTCAATGAGTGGAATGCTTTACCAGCTTATGTTGTGCATTCGAAGAGAGTAGAAGATTTTAAGAAGAAACTTGACGGTCATTGGAAACTGGTAATGTATTAGATTTATTTTGGACCAACCTTGCTGGGCCTCTGGCCTGTTGTTGGTCGACAATTTTTGTATTTGTATTTAATTACTTGTGGTGACTGTTTCAGCAAGACAATGTGCATGTTTCAAAGACTTCAAAATACTGGTTTAATGATAATTCTGTCAAACTACTACTTAATTGGCCGGCTAGAAGGCCTGTTCTAAGTCCAATAGAAAATTTATGGGGTATTTTGGCACACAAAGTATACGAAAATAGAGCCCAATACAAAGCAAGCAAGAACTCATCTATCGAAAAGGCCTGGAAAAACATTTTCACAAACACTTTAAAAAAACTTTCAAATTCCATGACGTCAAGACTCAAAGCTTTTGAAAATTATTGAGAACTTATTAATAATAGAATGTTTTGACTTAAAAAATGCTGATGTCTTTATAATTTTATACAGTTTTTCCAATGTCATTATTTTCAATGTGGTTAAAAATTCATATTTTTGTATTTTCCAATATTTCTTGTTAAATAATACAGGGTGTTCCAAAATTGACCGGAAATGGAAAGGATGTAATTCAGAAATATTTACCCAACCCCTACAAAAACTAGCACACAGCCAATTGGTCACGCATTTTGGTCGTGGTTGCATCCTTTAACTAGGGCAGCAGCACAAGAATGCTTTGGCGAAGAGATGCATTCGTTTTGAGTTTGGTTTGGTTGAATTGACATATCGTCTAGTAATTTTACAGTTTGCAGACTCTGTTACATCAGTTTCTAAAAAACTACTAAAAATGATTAGTAACTACTAAAATGGAATTTTTGTGTTTGGATTTCCATTTAAATGATTTGGTGGGATTAAAATTTGAGCAGGATATTTGAAAATTCAATAAACATTAAACGTTTTGCGATGGAAATGTACAGTTTGTCGAAATGTGTATGTGTTGGGACGGGGCAACAGTCAGCTTTCTGGTGGACAGGTTTTTGAAATTTGTTGAAATTTTAAACAACTAATATACATGTATTTGTATAATTGTATCTATAGGTGATTTGAGAGATTAATAAAATTATGCAGACTGTGAGTTAGCCATTCTGTAAGTCGCCTTTCTGCTGAAAGCGTGTGCTGTTCACTAATCGCCAACTTGCTATAAATATATGGTTTATTCTTTAGAAGAGAGGACTTTTCTGGTATTGGAATTTCCCCGCTTGGAATACAACGTTCCTGCAACAAGACGAAGTTTCCAACAGAAGTTTAATGTTACCAGAGGATCAAAAACCGATACAATAACGGAACTGTTTGCGAAATTTCAACGAACTGGGAACGTGACTGATGAGAAAGCTGGAAATGTCGGGAGACCGTGTTGCGTTCAACAACAACCGCTGCCAATGCTCAGCTGGTGGAAAGTGTAATACAAAAGCAGCCTTGTGTATCCGTTCGCCGTGTTGCAGGTACGGTTCAAACCAAGTCAACGTATCGCCTCCTGCGCCAGAGCTTACACGTGTTTCCATACAAAATTCAAACTCGGCAACCTCTCACCGCTGCTTCAACTAATTCACCGGAGATATTCGCCAACGATATGGTGCAAATGATTGATGTTGGTGATATAAATGTAGACCCCATTTGGTTTTCGGATAAAGCCTACTTTCAGTTGGATGGCTACGTTAATAAACAGAACTGGCGCATGGGGAATAGAAAACCCCCATGTTGCAGTTCCATCGTCTCTGCATCCACCAAAACTAATGGTTTGGGCCGCCATATTTTCCAAAGGACTCATTGGCCCACTTTTCAGAACAGGAACTATTACTGCCCTCCGCTACCTGGAAATTCTTCGTGAATTTGTGGCGGTTCAAAATGCCTTAGATGACGCTGCAAGCACCTCGTGGTCCATGCAAGACAGTGCCCGACCCGATCGCACGGCCTACGTGTTTAATTTCTTGAGCGATACTTTCAATGAACGTGTGATTGCGTTGGACTATCCCACACATACAGGAAGTGGTATGGATTGGCCTAATTTTTCCTCCTTCCACAAGGAAGAAAGGTTCCACCAAAATCTTCCAACAAAAACACCAGAAAAGGTGACAGACTCCGTCCAGAAATATAATGCAAGAAAATTTTTTGAAGAAACTGGAACGTTGTTGTATACTAAGTAAAAGTTCAAGTAGCCCCATTGAAGAAAATTTGGCCTCCTGAAAATTTATTAATTCTAACAGAGCAGAACTTGCATACTAGTTACATGAATATAAATGATTTTGCGCTTGTAAGTTTGGTGGAAAGCTAACTTAACTATTATTTATTACATTGGACTGATTTTAGAAATAGAAAACGAAAATCAACGTGTAAGCTTTTTGAAGAAAAAGACTGTTTTTTAAATTCACTTACCCTGAAACAGAGAACATTTTTGGATAAATTTAGAAGACGCAGTTTTCTAAACTACCCTTTAGAGTGGATTGATAAAAAAAAAACTATACGAGCATCCTCGATTTTGAGTTTTAATTTTTGATTTTTCACTTCAATATGAAATAATTGTCTAAATAATAAAATCCATTATGTATACATAGATGTAACTGGTGTTTGCTTTTAATTTTTATTTTTAAATCCTTTAACACGTTGGCTGGCACGTTACGATATCTCGTAGGGACTCCGATTCACTGATAACAGCACATTCCGATAAATTTCATAGCACCATTTCATAATCTCATTTACAACAACTCATGAACAATAACATTTTTTTGAAAAACAAGGAGGTAACTGGTGCCGTCCATAACTAACCTTTTTTTTTCGATGTTAGAAGGACTGCCGCTGGTTTATGAAGAAATGTTTTTGTTCAACGTGTTGTATAGAGAAAGTTTTACTAGTTTTTGATATTTTCTGCTGCCGGTCTCTTGGTGAATGAAGAAATGTTTGTTTAATGTGTTTTTTCAAAAGAACTTTTAAGAAATGTTCTTTTAATGTCTAGATCTATCTTATAGTTTTTAATTCTTGCTGGGAAACTGGGTTTCAACGTAACAAGTGGTGCCATGACCAATTCCCAGCTTGAATAAGAGTTTAAAATGAATTTATTAACTGTTTTAACTGCTCTTTTGGCCTTAGATAACTGATTTTTAAAATGTTCAGGCGCTTTTTATATTTATCTATATTATGTATTTATGTATCAAGGAGGGAGTATCAAGGAAATAAATTTAAATGGGTCCTAATCGACACCTAAATAAGCCCTTATAGCATCTAAACCCATTTGTTATAGCACCCTAAATATACCAATATTAAGCAACAAAATGACCTTAATCCGCACTTAAAACTTACTTTCATAAGCAAAGAAATCCCATAATACGTATACCTAATATATCCATTAAAACATACCCAAAGTCCTAATTCTCACCTAAATATTCTTATAATAAGCTTACTTTAAACGTGCTGGAACTATCACCAAGGGCTTAAATAACTTCTTAATCAGATTCAGGGTATTATTTATATGCTTAACTAAATTGCCTTTATATACGCACTAAAATAATCCGGCAATATGCTTTTAAATAAACCATGAAATACACACGTACCATGAAATACACGCGCTAAAACGCACCTAAATTTGCTATTAAGCCAAATTTGAATCAACAGTTTGCTTAACAATTAAATAAACTCCGTACAAACTCATAATACGCTTTTAAGTTAGCACATAATGCGCCACTAATTTAGTTTTTGATACACACTAAAGTTTGTCTTTAAAAACACCTCAATAAACATAAACGCGCACGTAAAATAAACATTAAGTAATCTCCCTTAAATAACCTGAAATAACACGCACTTAAACCAATAACATTTAAATGAATTTTTTAATATGCATTAATAAGATGCACGCATTTAAATAACACAAAAATGCAATACAAATCCCTTTGTAATCCTTTAAAAAAGATGTTCCATACTCGCTAAATAATATTATCAATTGTTATCAAGAATTATCTCGTAATTTGCATATAAATTTACTTTCAAAATTCACCAATGGTTACCCTAAACACGTATTATACACTCAAACTACCCTGAACTTTAAACTTAGATTTATTCAAGAACGTTGTGAGGAACAATTTAACTTAATGTGCAACTAAACTTGCGGTTAATACGCACCAAAGTTAGTCAACTATTCTCAGAAAGCCTCAAAACAAGCCCTGAATACTTGCATAAATACGACCTTAAAAGAAAACATTTTAAAAAAACAATAAACCCAAATAAGCACAAGTCAAACATTGAGCAACTAAATAAACCTTTAATATTACATTGACATAAACAGAACCTTAAATATAAACTTAACACCCACCTATATACATGTTAAAGCGCATTTTAAATAAACCCCTAAGCACCTTTTTAAACCTTAATAAGCAGTTAAATAAACCCCACAAAATACTTATTTTAATGACCACTAACTAGCCTTTAAATTCTGCCTGATAAACCTTAACACACGCACTGAAATAAACCATGAATCTATTAATGGGCGCACACTTATAACACTCCTAAATTAATTCAAACTAAATTATATAAAAACAAGCCCTAATAAACCTGCTACGTTTTTAAATGATTCCTAAAAAATGCTTTGACACAAAGGATATCCTTGTATGCACTTAAATAAGCCATGGAAATGTCCTATATTATTCCCTTAGTACGCACAGAAATACCTATTTCCCAATATGCACCCAAATTAGCCAATAAAGACATACATTGCCCTTAATACGCACTGAAATGTACCCCTAACACTTAATACGGTCCTTAAGCAATCCCTTAGGAGGGACTGTCAGTCCCATAGAGCTAATGCATTATTTTTGAAATCACAACTTCCGTAGAAGCATTGCTTTGCCATGCTAGCACATTTTCAACAGGTATGTGAATCATTATAACATTAATTTAAAATAAAATTGGAAAGATAATAACATCCGGTTATTTAATTGATAAAGTTTTAAAATAGTGTCGTCATCTGCTGTATATTTTTAGCATTCTAAAACTTCAAAAATATATAATTAAATAACTACCAAACATTTTCGTTTTAAATTTGTTTCATATCGATGTTATGTCGATTCCCATACCTGGGGCAAAAAGGGTTAACGTGGCAAAGCAATACTACTGCGGAAGTTGTGATTCCAAAACTAATGCATTAGCTCTATGGGACTGACAATCCCTCTTAACATCAATAAACTGGAGAACGCTAGAATTAACCTTTAATTAGCCCCACACGCATCTAAATTAGCATATTTTATGCACCTGATGTAAACTTAATGTAAATCTAGTTATCCTTTATATTAGCCTATAATAAGATAGCTTTAGATGCATTTAAAGAAATAATTTAACATAATACGAAATTAAATGAGAACATTTAAAATACAACCTATTCATTTCAACGGGCCTCGAATCCGCACATAACTTAATAATGTCCACTTAAAAAACCTTAATACGCACCTAAGTTGCCCCTTATTCCGCACTAAAATCAATTTTAATATTCACCTAATTCCCACAAAATGCATCCATTAAAATAATTTATACACTCTTGTAACCTCTTTACATTATATAAAACGAATTTAATATTTATTATAAGCCTTTAATACGCACATTTATAAGCCATTCATACGCATCAGCCCTAACAAAAACGTTTAATCTACAAAATAAAATACACAAGTTTCAAAAAGCAATTTTATTCAATTTTGTTTCTAATATTTTATAGGACAATATTAGAAACGTCAGAAAATGTTTTACTTACCAATATGATAGAGAGCCATTATGGAAGTGGTTGAAAATATGCCAACTGAAATAAAATATCAAAAGTTAGATAAATAAGATCGTGATATACACCTTATTAGACACTTAAAATGTACTTAAATAAACCCTCATAAAGTACTGAAAAAAAATACATTATTCAACTAAATTGGCCTTGAAACCACGCCTAAAATATACTTTAATATGCAATAAAACCCCCAATACGCCCTTATATATAACCCTAAAACTTAGCAAAGGTAGTTTAGTTAATATGCGCCTTTAATACGCCCATAGTAAGCATATTTAGCCTTTAAAACTCACTCAAACTGTCATTAAGCTCTTAAGGGGATACGGTACCCAAAACATTATTCCTAAAAATAATAACAATAAACTTGTAAATTAGTGATTTTATATAATGTTCACTCTAAATAAACATTGTCAATAGTTATAGCAATAAAAACAAATATTTACAAGTAGTTTTTCATTTATTTAAAAAAAAAATTGAACTTTTTTAAAACGCTACTCCTCTTTCAATTTTGAGAATAACTCCAAACTTTTATAGAAAGAAGAACTATTTGGAACTATATGTTCGAGATTTGTGCATGGAATTTAAAATATGAGCTACAGTTAAAAAGTAACATGCATTTATGCTGAAAATCTACACCTTATTCCATGCACAGTTTTATGCACCATTTATATTAGAACACAGGTTAAAAATTTTAAAATTCTAACTTAATTAGTAAAAAAGCCTTAGGGATTTATTTAACACAAGAATTGAAAAAAAAACGCGAAACAGAGAAAACAGGTTGAAAGCAGACGAAATACATATTCAAACTTATAGGAATGACTCCAGGAAATAGTTAACTTTTTTTCTACAAAAGATATTCATATGAAACTGTCAGTAAATGTTCAGAAAAATATTGTAAATAATAAGAAGTAAAAACTGAAAAATCGATATTTTGACCAATTTTTGAGTACCGTATCCCCTTAAATAAATTTGAGACACATATAAGTACCTTAATTCGCAACTACTTTGCTTAATACACACTAAAGCAAGCCCTAATATACGTTCATAAATAAAGCTCTAAAAAGTTGATTTTATTAGCCTTTAATACGAACCTAATGTAGCCATATAGGCGTATTTAAAGAAACACTGATTTTTTAAACCTATTGAACGCAATCAAATTAGTACAAATTACGCTACTTAGCAATTAAACACGATAATTATTCCTAAAAACTACCTTAATAAACTAAAATACGCTCCAATAAAATAAACCCCAAGCTTTTGCATACGCACGCACAAAAATTCCCAATATAAACATGAATTATCCCGTAATACGCATATTAACCTTTAAAATGCACCATTTAATATAGAAGGCAAGACCCTGACTTTTGCTGCTGCCATCTATTATTTGAAATCACTACTAAACAGTACCTTGCGAAAAGTTTGATATTGTTTTGTTGGACAGCGTAATTAAAACGATGGCAATGGGCTTGTTTTAACACTTTGTCAAAGAAAACAACCAATGAAATCGCCGTATGGAGAGCGTGACGTCAATATTCCCATTAAATCCGCCCAACTAATCTTTTAAGGTTAAAGAGTTTACACACTACGGTTTAAAATGTCCGCGTGCTGCCTCACCATAGCTGTTTTACGTGATTCAAGGTCATTAAATCCAAATTGAAATTGTATTTCTTTAAAAAAAAGGTTCCGTTTTATCAAACTACAATTAACAAAACATAACGAAAACATAACACGCACCAAAATTATTCATACAAAAATAGCCCTTATTAAGCACTTAATATGTCCCTTATACGAGGCCGATACCACCTTTTGAAAAACCACTAATTCGAATCTCATTTAGTCTATTACCATAGATATCATAGTTTAAGTATTAGATTAGCAGATCACGTGATTACTAACGACGGGAAGCGCATGGAGACTAAAATAAGGGGGCAAAATGGCCAGTGTTGTTGCCACTTTAAGGAGATAAATACTACGAAAATATACCATTTAATTCTAAAATTACAAAAAAATATCGTAAAAATACGAGCTGCATTTTGGAATATTTTTAGTGACTTTAAATCCTTGTCTAGTATTTTTTTGTAATTTTAGAATTAAATGGTATTTCTTCGTAGTATTTTTCTCCTTAAAGTGGCAGCAACACTGGCCATTTTGCCCTCTTATTTGGCCTCCATGCGCGTCCCGTCGTTAGCATTGGAGGTCACGTGATCTGCCAATCTAACACTTTAACTATGATATCTATGTTCGAATCTCATTTAGTCTATTACCTAGTCAATAGAATAGTTCGTCAATAGAACTTTAGAATAGAAACGCGAGCAAAAATTCTAGTTACTTTGCGTCTGATAAGTTTTATAGAAGAGTTTTGGCAAAAATTTAAATATAATTAAGGGTTGCTATAACAATTTAAAAAAACATGGATCACAGAAAGTTTGCACTACAGCGTATCTTGAGAATACCTAACACCCACCCACCCACCAACCAACTCACCGGATTTAATTCGGCCAATCGGAGATTTTCAAATACTCACTTAGGTTCCGTTTCGTATGTACCAAAAGGGTACTTGACAGTATCGCTAAAATACCTTCCAATATTAATTAAATTATAGTTTGAACCCAAATATAACAAACGCATATATATTTTTTCGAAATAAATCTTTAAATAATTAATAAAAATCATTTTCAAATGGCTTTTTTTTTCATCGGTATACGACACGTGATTAAAAACACGTCGATTTGGCTGACGTCACTAGTATGTATAAACAAACCGGTGTGATGTTTTTTTTTTGTAATTAAACTGGATTTAATCTAATTTACTATTAAAATAAGCGTTATATAGATAACTAACAAACTTATACCCGTTCTTCGCACGGAATAAAAAAATATCAAATAGATTCCAAATATGTGTACCATATACCCCGTTATAGGATCATGAACATATTGTTTCCGCTCGTTATAAATTATAAAATCCCGTTTCATTGCCTTAAAATTCCAAAATGAAAAATACGCTATAAAATGCACTCATAAATGTCATCACAATTCCCTCATAAATACATAAAACCTTTTAGCTCATTTGGCGCGTTTTGGGTTGTGATTCCTTTTGGCGAGCGTACTATTTTTCCGGGACTGTGTGTCCATGCGCGCGTGTAAACATGCGTGATACGTTCGCCGCCGGGAAGCACACGTCACTCTATCTACTGCTAGCGAAGTAACAGACGTCATAAATATGACGGTATAATGCTGTGTGCTTTACTATATAATTTACTGTGTGAATAAAATGAGACTGTTGATGGACATCCACTGACTTACCTAATTACTACAACAATGACTTCGAACACGACCAGCTTATAAATTATTTATAAAAGAAATTGCCTATTTGGCGAATTTTAGTTAATAATTTGGCGAGTTTGGCAACGTATTTGGCGAAAAAATAAAGACATAAAACACTAATAGCTCTAGTGCGATGGCCTTTATTAACCATCATAGTTCAGTAATAGCTTAACTATACATTTATTGCTTAAATATGCATACATGCAGTCAACAGAAAAATCAATGAAAAAATCATCAAATAAACCCTCAATAAAATCCGGAATAAAGACTGGCGGAATTACGTCACTTGAAACATGTCAATTAATTTTCAAATAATGAATTTAGTTTCTGAAAGTAATGGCAAAAGAATAAAAAATAAACATTTTGAATTTTAAATGTTTTCGTTAAGTTTTATTTAATTTTTTCAGCCGATGCATCAGGAAAGAAAAAATGCTCGGATTTGAGCGAAAGTGGTGTATTTTTTTTCAGAAAATTCGAATTTTCTCTAAAAATGGAACAAATATGAAAAATCTAAGCCTCAGGTGCACACGTTCGTGTTAAAGGGAATCTATCTTAAAAATTTCGAATTTCTGAGGGCAGTATAAGTAGGTCTTTTACGATCCGAAAACAAACACACAGACACACAGACTCTTTTATTATTATAGATGGGTGGAGGTTTTACAGAAGCGGATAGTTTAAATCGGCTTAAAGTAGATTCCGAAATGGTGTTTCAAAGTTTGTTTATTGTTACAAGTGACATCATAGATACCACGTGACAGCCACAAAGCGTTTTCGGGAGTGATTTTGCGTCCTAATTTTAAAATTCATTTTTTCCCCTTTTTATGGAGTATTTGAAAAAAAGAAAAAAATACGGGTCTAATATTTTTAGCATAAGAATATTTTAAGCCAATAAAACTGTTTTAGTCAAGTACCCTACTGTCGAATTTTCGAAAGGGAAACATTCAACTTTCTCTCATCACCCGGAATCCGTTTTAGTTTATTTTAGTTTGAATTATTGTTGCACTAGAGCTACACGAGAGCTATTGCCGACGGGCGTCATAATTTGGAACCACAGTCAAGTGACGAGCCGACACCTAAGTAGGCACCCAACACAACCGTTAAGGGCAACGTCGTATGCAGAGTTGGTATTTTTTGAAGCATATTAAACGTGCACTCCATTTACATGGTGTATTATTGGACACATTTTTGGCTGAACTGGCTGTTTATAATTAGGCAGTTATTTCGGCCAGCAGCCGAACCTGGGACCTTTTGCATGCAAGGCCTCAACCCCCGGAAAATTACTTAAATTGGCAAATAATCACTTATTAAGCACCTAAACACGTCCATATTGTATTCTAAAACAGACCATTATTACACATCTAACTTTAATTACTTTACCAGCATTGGATATTGGATGCAAAAATTAAATTAATTAATTATTTTTCCTGTTCCCTTATCTTGTGACCAAAATACAAATAAAAAGCTTTCTTAACTTACAGTGATGCTCCTTTTTTGTGCGGAAAATGGTACTTCGCCGCAAATATAACTATAAGTTTTTTTTTTAAGAAGTGCATTACAGTTATATAGTTATCACTAATACTAATGTTTGATATTCTACAGTTTCTAAAACAACCAAGGACAAAATACAAGGAATTTATTGATCTTTTTTCTGCACCTCTTGACGTGAGAACGATTCTACTTAATGAAGGGGTATTAAGCTGCTAAAATGGGTCCGAAAACCTTGATACTTATCTCTTCCCACCTTTATGTTGATATCAAATAATACGTGTATGAGCAAAAATTCGGAGGGTTTCTGTAAATAAAATTGACTGAAATTTATTTTGCTTTTGGTGCGCCCATTCATGCCGCCATCTCTGTATATAAAAGGCAAAGTCCTGACTGACTCACTCCCGTATCAACGCCCAGCTCAAACTACTGGAGGTACAGCAACCAAATTTTAGGAGAATAGTCTTTTTATATCGTAGGCGTCATTTAAGAAGCGATTTTTCGAAATTCGAACCCAGACGGGTGTAGGAGTGCAAAACTTGAGCCGATTTCTCCAAAGGAATAGCATTGTAAGATTAGAATTTATACTTTTTTTATTTCAATTTTTAAAAAAATTTCAGCGTGAGCGAAAATTAAGTATAAGCACGTAGGAGCACGTGAGTTTAATTTGTAGGATTGTTATTTGAATATCATTATTTTATTTATTAAATTAAATCGTTTGATTTTTTTACCGAATTTTATTTAACGGATGTTTACAAATGGTAAGAAATTAACATATTGCTACAATGTCTCATGCGAGTAAAAGCAATAACTATTCTAGATCTGATGAATATTTCTGAGAAATGTCGATTGTCTACGTATAGCGTATGTACTTTTTGTTTATGAGACTGGCAATTTGGTACAGCTATGATATAATTGCCAATTGAATTTTGGCATTGGCGGCTTTTGGCGAAGTTGAAAATTTAACGTGGGGTATCAATTCCCATCCAGATGTATGGGTTAGGGTTAGTTTGAATTATCATCGCACTAGAACTATAAACGAGGGCTTTTGGCCATGGGTGTCTTAATTTAGAGCCAGTCAAGTGACGAGCCGACACCTGAGTAGGCACCCAATGCATGTTTTACATCGTACGAAGCGTTGGGACTTTGAAGGATATTTAACGTGCACTCCCATCACATGGGTGTATTATTCGTCGGACATTTTTGGCTGCATTTGCCGTTTATAGCTCGGCAGTTATTTTGACAATGCCCGGACCCGAATCTGGGACCTATCGCATGCGACGCGAACGCCTTTACCGACTGAGCTCCCCATCCCTGTCAAGTGGTCGATTATGGAGTGTAATGTTTACTACATTTTGGGCATTTTCGGGTGCAGGTGGGAAAATAGAAACTGGCCATTATATCACAGCTATTCTGGGAATTTAAACAGGGCCTATGGGAAGCCCTCTTCCTCTAACTTCTAGAAGGGCCTGGATACAATCGGATTTCTTTTTTAAATTAATGCTGATATTAGAATGGAAGGAAATTATAATATACCGATGGAGTGCTCACCAGTGGAAAAGGGATCAATTGGTATAAAATAAATGTTTACATAAATAAAACAATCACCGTTATTAAGGGTACACCCGTGAAACGCCGGGTTTATAAAGCCAGTTACCTATATAATGAAAAAAAGCGACTAACTCAAACATTATAATCTCATTTTAAAGGTGATATTCGTGTTTAGCACGTGGAAATCATTCAGATTCGAGTACTTTCATCTCAGTCGCATTTTCAATGTTGTCCAGTGTTACCCGGGTACGCCCTACAAATAACCCACACTTAAAAAAAACGTCAATGAACTTTTTAATATGCATTTATATAATGTAACATTTAATTAACAAATCGCACTTAAAGAGCCATTTATAGGTATTTTAAATGTCACGATACACACAAAAAAATTCCGAAAATGAATCTTGATTATTCCATATTACGCATATAAATTAACTTTCAAAATGCCCAAAATGTTGCCCTAAATACGTATTATGTACTTGAATTAGCCTAAATTTCGCACATAAATCAGTTCTGAAAACGTACTACAAAAAAACTATAAATTATATCATTTAAAACTTGAAATGCACCTAAATTTGCAGTAATACGTACAAACAATTAGCCAGTGATTCACAGAAAGCCTTCACACAGAAAAAACCCTTAATATTTATGATAACTTTACAACTTTAAGGATAACTTTAAAAAATATATATTATCATAAAATCAACTTAAATACGCACCACAGCAATTACACACCTAACTAAACCCTTTATATGCTTTTAAAAAGAAATTTGGGGGCATTTATAAATCACATGATGCGGGACGGATTTTGAAACCTGCATAATCCTGAATTCACACTCAAATATATAATACTCGCAAAAGAAGCCTCATAGTATACTAATAAGTTAAAATTCAAAACTAAGATTTTGATATGAACTTAACTTAGACCTCACAAGTACCTTTCTATAAACCTTAATACGCAGTTAAATACTGAATACGCATTTTAATAAAATCCATTAATGCACTTAACTTATCCATTAAACTTTACTTGACAAACGTTAGCACGGACTTAAATGCTGCCAATCCGCACGTAAAATAAACCCGTGAAAACGCAACATATACGGCCTTAAAACAATCCAAAAACATCTTTAAATATAACCTAAATACGGACTTAAATAATCCAAAACATTTTTAAATATAGCCTAAATACACCCTTAAATAATCCATTAATACACACTTTTATAACGCTTTCAAATTAGCTCAATCTAAAATAGATAAAACGGGACATATTAAACCCTACTGCGTACTTGGACCCTAAACAAATGCTTTGACGCAGATAAATAATACCCTTATAACCCTTTCACCCAAGAAATACCGGAAAATGAGCTGTGTTACGCATTTATTGGTACGCATAGAAATAGAACTTCCGTTACGCAACTGAATTTGGGCATTAGGGAACCCAGTCGGGTTGCTTGAAAGCAGGGCCGTTTTCTAAATAGCTAAGTAGGCTGTAGCTAGAGCGGCGAATTTTTCGGGTGGCAAATTTTTAAGACCAATTAAAAGCAGCATTTGGCATAAAAAAAATAGTAATATTTTTAAGAATATCTTTTATAATAAAGAAAACAAATAATTTACATTAATGCGTAAACCGCAATGAGCCGTAAATTATTAATGAATTCCAGAAAAGAAACGTTGCGTACAATAAGTACCAAGGGAGTTCTACTTCTTAACACAATTATTTAATAGTCATAATACTGAGGATAATAAGAAACAGACCACTAGTTAAATACATCTATTCAATTATCTAGATTCCAATTTAATTGAAGAATGCATTAATTTAAAAATCACTGCATCACAGGAATAGAAAAATTCTTAGTTAAAGAGGAAGAATATTGTGACAGGGGCGTCAAATCGATCGTAGCCTACAAGCGGCAAATCTTTAAATCCGGCCCTGCTCGAAAGCGAAAGGTACCAGGATCGGGTTCATTGCAGTCAAAAAGTCCGAGGGGGGGGAAAAACCGTGTAGAGGAAATGCACGTTAAAGAGGATTCAAAGTCCAGGACGCCGCTTACGATGTCTCCCTTAAAAGTTCCGTTGGGGGCCTACTCGAGTGTCGGCTCATAACTAGACTGCGGCTCTTAATTACGATGCCTATCGCCAGTAGACCTCGTGTAGCTTTATTGCAACGATAATTATCAACCTAACACTAACTCAAGGCAGACATTACCCCTTAATACGAACTAAAAAAACCGCTAACATTTTAAAAGGTCTAAGTAATCCTTTAAAACGAACATTACTTCTAGTGGGTTTGAGTATTTTTTTAATCTTTAATAAGCACCAAACTTACGCATAACACGCAAATTAGCATATTTTAATGCTAAATTCACCCTAATGTAGATTCAAAACGAACTAAAAACCCTAAAATTTGCATGTTTATAATATACCCACAACATACATTTAAAGAACCAAATGTACTTTAATATTTGCCTATAATAAGATATAAATTATTTCTTTATTCTTTAAACCCATCTAAAGTTGTCTTGATGCGAATTTACATTGGCTTTATATTATATTAATAGGCATCTAAACTTCCGACTCACCTTATTTAGCCCTAAATGCACATATAACTAATCCATTAAGAATGAAAATGCGCAGCTCAAAGAGGCGCACCTAAGTAATCCCTTATTCCTCACATAAAAAAACATCAATTTTTATGTTCGCCTAATTACCTTAAAATGCTCCCAAACAAATCCTTTATACAATCTTACAACCTCTTTACATTACAAAACGCCACACATTATTATATTAGCCTTCTTTGAGCACATTTATTAGACTTAGCAAAACAAAATTCAAATTACCGAATAAAATACAGTAGTCTCAAAAACAAATTTATTATCAGTTGTTTCTAATATTTTATAGGACAATATTAGAAACGTTAGAAAATGCTTTACTTACCAGTATGATAGCGAGTCATTACGGAAGTGGTTGAAAACATGCCAACTGAAATAAAATATCAGAAGTTAGATAAATAAGAACTTGATATGGACCTTACTATAGACACTTAAAATGTACTTAAATAAGCCTCGTTAAGTCCTGAAAAAAATTACTTGAATTATCACTAATCGGCACCCAAATAGGCCCTTAATGCGCAGCTACTCACATCCACACCTAAAGAAACCATTATTATTAAACTAAATTAGCCTCGAATCCGCATAGTAAATTACGCACGACAGATTTCCCAATGTCAACATAAAATATCCTATAATGTAAATTAACTTTTAAAATGCACCAAAGGTTGCTCTAAATACGTATTATGCACTTAAACTAGCCTATACATCGCAAATGATACTCATTTAGTTCTTTAAACGTACTTAAATTAACCTTTAACCTATCTCATATAGAACTTAACACACACATCCGAGTTTGCCATTAGTACTTACCAAAATTAGCAAAATGGTTTTTAAATGAATTCAATTTGATTATTTCTCCCAAATATGTGGCTATAAATTAAGGTTGATTATTTTATCTCGAATCTTTCGTGACTCATTACATAAAAAATATAAATAGAAGTTAAACTGTAATGCAAAATTAAACTTTGATACGCACATTTAAATGAATTCTGAGAGCACGATGTTTTAATAAACCTTACTAACGCACTAAATTAGCCTTTTAACTCGCGACTTAATAAACTTTAACTCGCACATAAAATAAACTTTGAATACGCAATGTAAACAGCTCTGAATACGCCCTAAAAAAGTCATGGGAACTTTAAAATAATTCACTAATACGCACACTGGTAACGCTCGTAAATTAGCTTAAACTAAATTATATAAAACGAGTGGTAATAAATCTTACTACGTACTTTAATAAACCCTAAAAAATGCTTTGACGCATATAAATTATACTCTTGAGGCACTTAAAACACTTTTTCGCATTTAAATAAGCCCTGAAGATGTAAATTATTCCCATAGTTTGCAATTACACAGAAGTAATACCTCCCCTATACGCACCTAAATTAGCCAATAAGGACATACAGTAGTCCTTAATGCGCACCTAAATATATATTTAAAACGGACCTTAAGTAATCCTTTAAAGGGAGTCGGATGGGCGTTTGGGTAAAAAATGTAGATTTTTTGTTCTTTTATTTTTAATCTGAATATCTACAGAGTTAATTTAAGACCAAGATTATCGATTTCTGTTTGGTAGTTTTTTTATAAGCATTTTCAGAAACTCTGTACATCAGTTTTTACCTATACCTTAATTTTCTTTTGCGTTTCTTGAAATATAAGGTTTTTCAACAGTTAGGAACATTTTTCTCAGGAACTATAAAAGATATCAATATGTTTTGTTTTACTATTTCTTCCCCATTAATAGCTCTCTGATTTAAACAGAGGAATTTTAAATATCTCGACTGCTCAAACAAAAGTTATATAACTTGAAAACGGATTTTTTAGGTTTTTTTTAATACATATTTTTAAAAAATCCCTGTAAAAGTATTTTTTTATACCGTGAAATATCCTCAGTTATCAAAGAGCTATATGTAAGGAAGAAACTATAAAAAAAATCATAATGATATCTTATATAGTTCCTGAGAAAAATGTTCCTAAAGTTAGTAAAATTAACATGGGCAAGATAGAACCATTCTACTCCCCTTAAGACAAACGTTAATAATCTCAAACCCGCTAGATATAGCCCTTAATCAGCAAACTTATAGCCCTTCACCCTCATCCAAATTATCATATATTAGCACCTAATGTAGAATTAAAACGGACCTCGAAAACACTAAGATTAGCATATATTGACCAGCATATATTTATCAGTTGTTTCTAATATTTGATAGGACAATATTAGAGAAACATTAGGAAATGTTTTGCTTATCTGTATGACAGCGAGCTGTGGTTGAAAACATGCCAATACTGAAATAAAATATCAAAAGTTGCATATATAGTATCTTGATATTCGCCTTACTTGACAGTAAAATGTACTAAAATGAACCCCCCATAATAAAGTCCTAAAAAAGTGACTTAAATTGTCTCTAATCAGCAATTACATACATAAACGTGCAACTAAACACGTCCGTTATGCTCTTCTAAACAGACTAATAACCAGTGAATCTTTTAAGAATTTTTCACTGGGCGACACCGACATTGCATGTTAAAAGGTTTTTTTGTGTGTGTGTGGGGGGGGGGGGGATCGTTGCGTAATGGGAAAAGGGGGTCGTCATTTCAAGATAAACCCCTAGTGCAACTTGAAAATTTCATTGATTGCGAGACAATCTTTTATCCTTTGCAATCAACTAATTTGATAAAATAGAAAAAAAAATAGAAATTGCATAAGATTTAACTACACTCAAAGCATTATTTAAACTACCAATAAGTAAAGAAATAAATAGTTTGTATAAATGAGAAAATGTATTAACTAAATATTTATTGCGTAACTATCTATACCGGCAAGGATTCAGAATTTATTTACTTCTAAAAAAACTAAATTTCTAATGAAAGGAAAATTTAAAATGTATTTAATAACTTTCGATTTATAGCTGTTTTTTTATTGACCCTATCTTTCTCTTCACACTAATGTATTACAAATAATTTTTAATGAATATTATTCTCCGATACATAAGAGTCAATTCATATCAAATCAACTAATAGTTTAAACGTTGGCATTTAAATTGTTTTTGTTACATTGGTATTTTCTAGTTAAATCAACATACAAATAATATCAATTAAAACGATTTAGCAATCACTTTTTAAGTAATTGACTTTCAAAATTAAAATTAAAATGACCACTTTGGTAAAAATTTGATGCATTAAAGCAGCTGTATAGAAACTAAAAAAAATGTAGCCGAGATCCGCGTACATAGGTCCACCCACCATGTACCTAGATTCAAATCCCACAAATCAAAATATATATATGGTTCTAAGCATTGTTACTTATATATCTAAATGCCAACTCCAATTGCCTTTATTTAAACTAGTTTTAAGTAATGAATAAAAAGCCTGGGGCAAATTAACTGCGAAGAAAGGTTTTTGGTGGACCAGAGTAAAATTTTAATTGACCTTTTTATTTATTTTTTATTTTTAAAAGTAAGTTTGATATTTTAAATTAATTCATTTGAAAAATTATGCAACAAAATTGATTTTTTCAAATCTACGGATGATTTACTTATATACAGTAGATGGCATTAGTGAATCTACAAAAGTGTAATGTTTAGTTTTTACATAATGGATACTTTTTAAAAAATATCTATATTTTGATGTTGCAATAAGAACAGATGTAAATGAAGTGCTACATAACTATCTTACTAACAATATTTTTCCCAAAAGAAATATGTTTACAAAAAAGGGTGGTTATTTAAGTAAATAATAAATAAAATTTCATTTAAAATACCTAAACTGATTTTTTTTGTTAATTTAGCGGAACAATATATGTTCAGATTTAAGGCATTGATCTCTGAAAATGTTGATTCCGTATTATTTATAAATTAATTTTTTTAAATATTTTGTTACTTATGAGTTAATAATAGTTAGAGTACGGAACTAGGGTTATTTTTGATTTTTTAAAAGTCTTATTTCCCCATATTTGTTTTTTAAGCATATAAATAGTTTCAATAGGAACTAATTGGTCTTATGATACCTGTCGTTACAAACTCTAAATCAGCTCAGTCGTAGATTTATGGGCATTTGAAACAATCCGACCCTAGGTACACATATCGTAACTATATTTATTATACATATTTCAATTGACTATGCATATTTTAAACCATATAAAGGAATAAAAACGAATTCATATGGCAATAAATTATTTGTGGAATAATAAATCTTAAATAAAATGTTGGGTATAATTTTTTAAAGAATTAAAATATTTGGATGAAATAGGAAGTTAGGGTCGTGAAACACTAATAAATATTTTTGTAGAAACTACAAAAAATTCACATCTTCCTCTTCTTAATCCTCAAACGTTTATGCCACTTTTAAACACCAAAATAGGAAAAAAAATACATAGATAAAATAAATACATAAACAGCATAAAAACGTACCTCAAAACAAAAATATCCAACATAAGACGAAAGGCTAAATTTAAGTGAGAATAAGATCAGAGCAAAATTTTGTGTGCTTACTTTAGAAGCCAATATGTTGTACAATGACATCTAAGATCTACTGACCACCCGGCACCCACCCTCATCAGTTGGCCATTTCCAAGTTCCCAAGCTATTCGAGTGACTTTTACGATGTTTTCTGAGATCAGAAACTTTTACCAAAGATTGTAACTACTATCGCTTTCCGAGAAAATCCCATTTGCTTTTGTACCAAGCCAATTAAAAAAGCAAGGCAAAAACGGCGATGAAAATACGAAGCTTGTTTACTACAAATAGGCTCCCACTTTCAGTCTCAGATAAGTTAAACTGGTTGGAAAAAGCGAAGACATCAATGTGTGATACAGAAAAAATACTGAGAATCGACACGGGATAATTGCCTGTCTTTTGACCACCTTCCTAACCCCTAGCTTCTTCGAGTAAAGCCCTTATCTTATAACGCAATAAATTCTCTATCAGGAGGCATGTCCGGGGCCTGTCACATGAACCATGAGAGCGCCCAGGCTGAAAGGGTAGGGGAAAAAAAGTTTTGTAGGGGGAAAACCATCTTGGTTGCTGAAAAGTTTTTGTGTTTAGTCACTCACAGGGCTGTAATGAATGAGCAATATCTGATAAACAACAACTGCCTACAACTTGCCCATTTTTTTTTTCAAATGCTTTTTTAAATATAATTTATGATATATATGTAGATTTTATATGGATGATACATATGGATACATATGGGATTTTTGAGAAAATACGGTTTCTTTCAATGTCGCCCAGTGATTTGATTTTCATATTACTAGGCGACATTTTTCTTTCACTGGGCGACATTAGTGTCGCCCAGTCACTATGTTAAAAGATTCTCTGCTAATAACTCCTAAACTAACCAGAGAAAATATTTTTCTCCGTCGGATTCACACAGAAGAACTTTAGTTAGGAAACCCGCAGTCAATCCGCCCTTATTGCTTTCAATCCTAACTTTTTATTTGTTATTCCAAAAATCTAAAATTTGTGAAATAGACTCGTTATATACAAAAAAAATCTTAATAATCTTATTTGGAATATAATTAAATAATCTTATTTGGAATCATAACTTTTGAATAAATTATAACAATAATTTTTCGTTCTTTTTTTTTAAAAAATAGATATTAAATTATTAAGCATTTAAATATGCAAGCTTGAAGAATTTAGAGCCAATTTATTTTAATAAAAGTGTTTCAGAGGGAATTTTATTTTTACCATATTTTTCATATTTTCATTTAACAAACAAAAATAAACATTTTCATAAAACATTTAATTCTTCAAAACACATAACGATACAAAAAAAATATATAACTTTATAGAAA